>CAMXCT020002802.1:376243-521243 GCA_947184155.2 Cladocopium goreaui
CTCCATTGTGTGGAAAAGGAGGTAAGTCTATGCATCTCCCATTTGGAGCCATACGCGAAGTACCTGGAATGACGAGATTCCTTTGGGGTGTTTGGGGAGTTGAAACCCGCCCCCAACCAATTTTATGCATTTCCTGTGGAAAAACACAGAGATGTTGGCCTTAGCCTTGGCCATCCCTTATGTTCGAGTACCACCACAAGGGCGACATGTTGGCCCATGTTGGCCCCATTTTCGATATGATTGGATGGGTCCCGTCCCTCCGGATGCTACCCAGCGCTCAGGAATCATCTGAGATCATCATCGGCCCTTGAGTGTATCAGTTTGACATGGGAAACAAGATCGCAGGGAGTCAAGATTGGTGTTCATGGCGCAAACTGCTACTGTAGTTGGGGTAGTAACACTCCTATACACTCTAACTGTGGACACAGAGTTCCTTGAAGTTTGCCTCTATCTTGAATATAAGAGGCAGTCGATGGAGATTGAGATCTTACAGTGGAGAATCTCCTTGCAAAGCAACAAGATTGATAGGAGCATGCCACATCTCTGCACTGCTTTCCTGATGTTAGCCTTGACGTCTTCAGTAGCCCATGTTTGCATGTTTGGATGCAAAGCTGCTGTGGCTGTGTGTTCAAGCTTTCGGAAGATGGGCGTCCAAGAACTGATTGGATCAAGGAGGATTCATGACTTGTCACTTGATGTCAACGACTCGTTTCAACTATGTTCAACTATGTTCAACTCTACTCAAAGGGGGAGACAAGCCAGGCAGAGTCCGAGTTGTCCCCAGAGCCCCAAAATATCCCAAAATGCTCAGCCGATAGTCTGGCAACATGGGCACTACCAGATATAGATGCGCTTGCCACTGCTCATAATGTGGGTATATATATATTATATATATATAGATATATAGAATTATTTTGATGTATGTAGCTAAAACTTGCTTGGGACTCTAAATTATAAACGCATGTACAACCAGGCCCATTGCTTCATGACATATTCTATAGGCACTGCCCCCAAACTCGACCTGCAACAGTGATTTGCGTTACAGCTGAGCAATGCCGGCCATGATCCTTGAGGATCATGAGCAAGGTCGGCCGGCGAAAAAGTGGGCGAACATTTAGGAACCCAGGGATGGATGATACCCCCATAACCAGAAAGTGTCTGGCATGAAAATATATGAAAATCACTGGGTAGTTCTGTCTATTGGAAACCATCTCCTGAACTGTTTGGGACATGAAAGCGACTTGAGTGATTCTAGCTGGATACTTTCGCTGCTTTGATGGGTCATGGGATTCGCCTACGACCTACACTGACTTCGGGTGCCATACCCTATTGTACACCTCTGGATGATTCTGGATGTCAATAGATTTCTGTCTTTTGAAGCTCTCAAGATTACCCTCTGGTAAACTAACATAGCTATTAAAAATGGCTATTTATAGTTGATTTTCCCATTAAAAATGGTGAGTTTCCATAGCTATGTTCGTTTACCAGAGGGTACAATTTTGTGGCCAGCCGGAACAGCAGTTCTGTTCGAAATCGGTCATCAAAGTCCTGGATTCGAGAACCAACGCGCCAGGTGAAGTGGGAAGGTTAGCCTCGAGAGATTTGGATGGCATCGCGCAGCAGGGGAGCCCAGCTGCTATTTTCCCAGAGGAATCGATGAATGAACATCATTGAACATCCACAAAGTATCATAAAGTATCCACCATGAACATTCAAACGGATGATCCAATCGAATCCAATCGACATTGAAACCAGGCTACTGATGAGATTTTGCAAGCTTCAAATCTGGAGAGATGCCAGGTACATCGCAGACCACGTCTGGCCCTTGGTATCCCTTGGTTCGTTGCAGAACTGCTTTTTGGAAGGCTTTTTTGGTACGTTGCAGATTTCTGGTTGGCTTGAGAGGTTCATGTTCGACCACAGTTTGGTCTTGTGCTTAGGGACCAAACAAAACCTTGGAAGTGGAACCTCTACAGATGTTCACATGATGGGCATGTCCCAAGGTTTGCGTATCGAAGTGACATGAGGAAAGTTCGTCAACCCATGCCTTTCTCCTTTTAACTAGAACTTGGCACAAACACCCTTGCATTGTGCCAAATTCTTGGTCTTACTGGATAGATGATGTGTCTGTGTCAGTGTTCAAATGAGCTTGTCCGAGCCAAGGATACCCCAAAAGCCCAGGGTTTATCAGGTTCCCTCTTAAAAAGCTGCCAAAAACAGGGATATATCCACTTTTCAACGCACGCACACGCGCAAATCATGTGCAGATATGTGCAGTTGGTTACATATCCTATGATATCCCCATTTAATCCCATTTGTCATCCCTTGGCTGATGATTAAATCCCAATTCAAACTCCCAAATCATTCTCCCCGTGCTATCCCCATCCCATGTCCAGCCGAGGCACGACAGGTGGTTGTGCTCTGTGGCGCTGGCATCTCCACCAGTGCAGGAATCCCGGATTTCAGGCGCGCGCATGACGGGAAAATGCAAAAATTGATCATCATTTAGTTAAACGGAATGTAATGATCATTTAGCCAAAATAAAAGACTCATGTTTGCTGATGCAGTTTAGTCTATTCTAATTCAGTTCAGATGTTTGTTGATGTATGTTTTTTTTTCGTTTGAAATTGTGATACTTGTACCTTAAATATTGGACGGGTATCAGACAAAGCCATATTTGGGAATGGCTGTTATGGGCTATAGATGGGTGCCATTGGGATGGCTGACCAGACCCATAGATAAATGAATAAATGGCCAGTTTCCATGGTGACTGAATGGACCCGGGCATTGAGATATGTATCATTATATGGCTATACATATTTATGTATATATATATCACATTATAGATATGCATATAGAAATATATATACATACACACATAACAATACACATGAATAATTGAGGAAGCATATGTTATATATATATATATATATATGGGTGTGTCTCAAAGTACCCCAATAAGTTGCCACTCGATGCGCGAGACTCAGGAAGGGTAGCTGGACTAGGCAGCTTGCCGTATGTATGAATCAATTACTACTTGGGATGTAAATACAAGTCGGGAGTAGACTAGACTGTTTCACCCTGAAAATAAGTATGAGAATGTGCCAATCATCATTCTTACCAGATCTCATGTTGGGGTGGTAAAATACATCCGAATGATTCAAAATACCAAAATGATGGGGCGATGTATGGCAATGCACGGCAATGTACATATCTCTAGTTTTGTTGTGATTTCTTGGTGTATCAAAACACGATGGCAATGTACAGGGTCTGGAGTCCATCGCTGATTCTCCCCATTGTCAGGTTCAAGTCCCCATGGTTCATTGTGGGGTACCCGCAGTGGAATTGCTATAAATGGTACGAATTTGGTGTGTTTAGAATCTCAACTTTGATGTTTGAAGGTTCAATCCCAAGAAATCAGATCCGGTTTGGGATCGCAAGTACCCACCAAGACTAAGTGGAATGGTTCAGGGATGGTGTCCAAAACCCCCAAAAAGATACTGCAGATGACTCAGATGACTGGTACCCGTGTCTCATTTGTTGGTTCCTGAAACACCACACGAGAAACAAATAATTCAAATGAAACAAACGATTCAAATGAGTGTTTCATCCTGGTACTTTTGGTCAAGATTCAAACAACATCCATGGACATCTCCCGCAGGTCACCTGGGACGGGCTTGTACCACAACCTGCAACGTGGCTGGCCCAGAGGGGTCGGGGTCGTCGCGGCCAGGTCGGCTTTAAGGTGGAGCTCTGTGGCTCCCATAAAGATGGAGCGTACGGAGTTGGAAAGTGTTGGAAATAGGGACCCAGCTCCTTGGGCATATAGGAGTTGACTCTTCAACCTCATTAGTGAGGTATTTCCCTATAATGATGACATGATTGACTCCCTATAATTAACTAACAATAATTCCCCTACAGTCATTGATGGACCCATCATGTCCCTATAATCCTTTCTCTCGTCTATCAGCACCGCCCAGAAACCCGGCGAGGAACCAAGGATCGGTGCTACTCTGTTCGATGATATGGTTGCTTCATGTCCTAATCAATTGTTGTTGCTCAAAATATCCAAAATTATATTGTTTGTTGCTTAATGTTGTTTAATGTAGATTAATGTTGTTTAATGTTGTTTAAACGTGTTTAATGTTGTTTTATGTTGTGTAATGTTGTTTAATGATGTTTAATGTTGTTTACCTGTCAGCAATTGAAATATCAGATTTCGACTCAATGATTGTCGGTCACTATTGCAAGTTTGTTGATTATGTCATGGTACCCATCACAGCCACATTACAGCCTCATTATGGCCTCAGTACACAGCCTCATTACAGCCTCATTGCTCAGGGCAGTGCCCCACCTGGTCCAAATGTGGCTATAACCGAGGCTATAACCCCAATCAATGGGGGTGTTTCTCAATGACAGTCAAATTTAAATACTGAGTCATTCAGTGACCTCAGGAAACAAAAACGGGGTAGGCAAAATTAGTATGAGTATTTCAAGAGTCGAGGTGGGAGCACAGGCCTTGGACATGTGGACTTTCCAATCTCACGACACGCAGTTTCCCAAGGCTTTGCCTTACCTGAAGCCGAAGCGATTTTCGATTTGACCTACTTCCAGAAGGCAGGATCCAGAAAGAAGGAGGGAAAATGTTTTTTCAAACTCAACTGGGGATAGGTCCGATTGGTTTTCATGTTTTTTTCTTCATGGACCGGTTGGGGGACGAAGGTCCATGAGCTACCAGCAACGGCCTTGGGGCCTCACATTCAGCCACGAAGATGACCTAGTTCTGAAGCATATCAGTCACTGTAGATTGTGAAGGGGCGTCATCCCAATATCGCCTGTTTCGGGTGAGTTATATGGTATAATTCCACCAGATCCATTCACTCATTTGCACTTTGCTCATGCCATCTCATGCCCCTTTTGGGAGAGTGAGAGGACGTTAGGTATGGTTAAAGTCAATACTTTGAGCGTCCCGGAAGTCATCAACGCTTCTTAGCTTTGTAGGGGCCGCTATGGTTTTGCATTTGCCAGAAGCCGGGCTTTTGGGAAAGCTTCGGAAACCTCTTCAATGTGAAATGTTGAACCTCCCTGAGTTCCTGCCAGTGACAAATCAGCTGGGGCAAAGTCCTTTGAGACGGAACATTGCGCCAGCGTTTGCAGCAAGTACATAGAAGATCAAAGAGTCGAACCCCAAGGTCTTTGCAGGCTCTTTACAGGCTCCCAAGTAAAGTATCTCAACCTGTTTCTATTGCAAAAACTATTTTGATATATTCTAATGATGATCCTTATCTTTGGTCCCCAATAGGTCTCTGTCTATCTGAGCCATGCTGGTTCCCCGTGCCAGCATCCGGATGCCTTCTATGAACTCTGCCGGGAGATGTGGCCTGGAAACTATGCTCCAACGTGGCTCGGCTGAGCAATTGCAATGGGGAATATGGGGTACCGGGCACCCTATTTTTGAACATACCCTTTTGCATTTGTCATTCTTGCTCAGATGTTTTATCTAGTTTTACCGGTTATGTGTCTATAGTCTATAGCTCATCTCCTCACATGCTTCTTGACTTGTCTGGACTTAGATACTCGAAGCAAGCACAAAAATTGAATGGAAAACCACCGACATTTTGAGGTCTAAGTCAGTGAAAGAACCTATTTTGGATGGTCATTTAGTTCGGGTCGAAGCTGAAGCAAAGTGGATCTGCGACGCCGCCTAGGGCTTGTCATTACTTCATCCGCTTGCTGAGTGACAAAGGCATCTTGCAGAGGCTCTGGCCGTGATCCAACGGGATATATGGAGGTTTCCAAAGTCATGGTACCCCTAGTTGTCATCCATGGATGACCATGACTTAGTAAGCTCACGTTGACTTGGGGATCCCCCATTTTGAGAAACCCCTATATATCGATAGATGAGGATAGATAGATAGATAGATAGGTAGGTAGGTAGGTAGGTTAGGTTAGGTTAGGTTAGGTTAGATTAGATTAGATTAGATAGATAGATAGGAACCTGCAAAAAGATGCCAAAAAGTTTTAATCCTTGGAAATGATGGAAACATCGCCTATAACATCCTGGAAACACTTTTCGGCATCTGTTTGGGGATTACTAGAGTGAGAATATCTGAAAATGAATTGAATATAAAGATATATCAGGATGAATTATAGCGACCTCGCTGCGACATCTCTGTAGATATTTGTAAATGCTGGTTAGTAAGAGTAACTATCCCCAAAAGGTCTTGTTTCAGCTTGGTGAATACACGATTTATCCAGTCATGTCTCTCTGAAACTCTGTCTATTGGATTGCTGAGGAAAATGGCTTGGCCGTGAGAGGGGATGCAGCCATGTCATGCCATTTCCAGGGACTCTACTGATTGACTCCTAAGTAGGGGTTCCCACAATGGGCAATGATCCTCCCCATCAAACCAAGGGTTTGGTGTACTGCTCAAGTGGGGAATGTAGCCATCTGGCCTTTGAGCAGGATATCCCACATAATTTGCTGAACTGTTCCTGATGAATGGTTTTTGTCGTACTTTGGTGCAGGAATTTGAATCATGTTCCATGATGAATATCTGAGAATGAACTGTTTGACGGCGGAATGCATGCAACGACCAGGATGGTTTGAGATGAATCTGCATCATCTTAACGCTTCTTCTGGATATTCAATGTGCCAAAAATCATGATGGTCACTGTGGGTACGACTGCAGCCTGATGTTTTTCCGAGCATGTTCAGATTTGGGGCCAGCAAATGCTGGATATCAACATTGCAAAAATAGTCGCATGCAATCATGGTCTCTGGCTCAAGAGGCCATATCTTTGGGCTTCATCGCCATAGATCCAGAAGGAATCGCTTGCGTTGCCATGGCTTCAACTTGAGATCATGGCAATGGAAACTCAACTGCGAGATGAATGGTAGATTCATTTTGATCCAGAAATGGAGGACATGAAAAAACGTGAAATCCCGCTGCAAGTGAGTCTTTTGCGGAGTACAACTAAGGAATGCAAATGCTCACAAAGACACGCTTGCACACCTGGCGCATGTCCATCACAGGTTAGCTGCATAGATCTCGGCACAGATCCCCTTGCTTACAATCTTAGAAGTGCCTATAGGACCCGGGCCTCCAATTTGTGCTAACCGAAACCAGTTTTTTGAAAAATCACATCTTAGGGCAACATGACCATTTTCAATGGCGATTTTTCGGGTCAATCGCTTCATGCATTCCTGTTGTAGCCGCAGGTTTGAAAAAGGCCTTGCTGAAGCTTCCGCGCTTCCCCAGTCAGAAGGACCAGTCATGGGGGATGGTTCAATTTCATCGGTCCGGTCATGGGGAGCTGGAAACATCAAAGATAACATCAACAGAAGCAGGAACTAGAAGAAAAGCAGAAACAGTACTGACTGGTGTATGTAAAATAATTTGTAAAGTATTGAAATATGCCAAATGTAGCTGATTGGTTTTTGCCTCGTAGCGGGTCCATTTTTTAGGGCGTGGACCCCCAAAACTGCTTGCAGCTTCACCAACTATCCCTGATGATCAGTGACTGGCCCATGTACAGAAATGGCCGGGACCATGGTGCACAATTTCTGGCCTTCATTTTTGGGGTCAATCTTGGTGAAAGTATGGTTTGCAAGGTTCATTGAGGATTTGTTCGTGCTATATAAAAGATGTGTCTAAATGTGTGAATGTATATACATACATCATGCACAAACACACACACACTCATATAATCTCATATATATATATATACATATGTATATTGAAAAGCTTGGATTTTATCCCGCTGTTTTGGTTGAAATTGGCTGATATCCCAGGAGGTTCAGATTCTCCTGGATCAGACTTCGACAGAGGCGTTCAGTAGAGACCAGGCGCTGCCACCCAGTGGTGACGCTGTTCATCGACTTATTCTATATATATATGTATGGGTTCGGTGCGTTTTCCGGGCCCCAAGGATACTATGATTATATGTGTGTATGTAAATGAAATGCCATTAGTATCAATGGGATATGGAATATTAATTGGATATTAGCAAATGAGATAGACTACTGCTATCAATTCCGTGATTCATTCATTAGTGGGATATGAATGGAAATGTAACGGTTAGTAATGGTGATATGATTTACCTAAGTGACCTTTTTTCAGGTTGGTGAATTGTCATAATTTATCCGGAATAAATGGACTGTCTGATTTACACTGACCTCACGTAAACCGTAGATGATGCTTGGGGGGATCAAAGAGCAAAATGACCTTAATTCAGGTGTGTGACTATGTGTATTTCGGCTAAATTGGGTATAAGCTGTACCATTTGTGCGATCATGTTTATTCCACTATAGATAATGCATTTTTGGGTACGGTTGGCTTTATGGGTGACGTGGGTTCATTTTAACGGAAAAAATACTAACCAATAGATGTTTGATTGATGTTGGTTGTAAGATCAATCAATGATAAGTTGTTTGTCTGTCTCATGAGTTCATGGGTTCATGACAGGGAATGTCTTAGTCATTTGGATTCAGAACAAATGACAATACATTGATGGCAGTTAGTAAGTTGCCAATATCCAAAATTGGAAAGTCAACTGTAACTCAGGAATCTCAAACAGCCTCTGGTACTTCACCATATAACTTCCAACCATCACTCTAACCAACAATCCATTCCCGGGATGAACATGTTCCCTGCTGACCCAAGTTGCAAAGACTTTTCCGGAACTGATCAGAAACAACCGCGGCCTTCAAGGCTCAGAAGTTGATCAAGCACCTGTTGTATGAGAAGCGAAGCGATATCCTGGGAGCCTTTCTGACAGTGTTGAACAAGGACAGATTGAACAGCTGCTGCTGAGTCCCATATAGTCCTTGCCGCCAGGTGAGGGTCTCTAGATTTTATCAGAGTTACTTTCTGCTCCTTCCTCCTCCTCTCCTCCTCCTTCTCCTCGTCCTCTTCATCCTTCCTCAACTGCGAGCTCCAGATCTCAGTGGGCGCTGCCGGACCTCAACCGCAAGCTCCAGATCGCAGTGAGCACTGCCGGAATAGATCTGGCGCTCGCGGTCGAGGTCCGGCAGGGCCATGTCAGAGAGAATGTCAGAATAAATGCCAGATAGAACGCCAGAAAGAATGGCAGATTGAATGCCAGAATAGATGCCAGAAAGAAGATAGTTTTCATGGTGTGTACCCATCAATGTGGGTATTTTACCCTGGTTAACCATCCAATTTCATGGTCTTTCCCACATCGGCTTGGAGTCGCAGGAAATCTGTGCACACTCGGACGCGCAGCTGCAGAGCTTCTCCCTGAGCATCTCGGGATGTGCCAGGCGGTCACAGTCACGTCATGGTGATCTTAAAACATTGCCAGGACATGCCCAGGATATGGCAGGTGTTAACTATACATAGTACAGATATTCTCTATATACATATATATATAATTATATTCATAGTATCATATTGTAAAAAATAGATGGATATAGATGGTCTTACTATAGATATGGGGATGGATCAAAACCTCTAATTTTACGTAAATCGGGGTGCATAAACATCCACAAATCCCAGCTCTTTTGGTATGAAGACAAGGGTGCCGGAGTTTTGACCAATACTGGTAGCCATATCTCCAGATCTTTGTTTTTTTCAATTTGATGCACTATTTAGATCGATTTAGGTGAATTTACTCTAGTTGCTTATTTGTGCTGTAAGAAATATGTTCAGATGGATTGAAAAACATGGATAACATAGGGCGTAAGACTTTGGTCCATGTTCCATGGTGTAGAGTCGACCAAAACATTTCAAGTGGGTGAATTTCGACACATCACTGTTTTGTTTCAGATAGATACATGGGCATGAATTGAAAATCAAGGAACCTTGAAGACCAGATTGACTGGTCATTTTCAGAAACCAAGCCGTTTCAAAATTCTTGACAGCTGCTACCAAAGACCTGTCAACATGCTCCCCCTGACTGCATCGCTGCATGCTGTTTGGTCCGTGTTTCCACTTGGATCTCACGTTGAGTTGCTGTTGTTGTCGTCAAAAACCTTAGGAAAAAGAACATTGGGATCCCAAGCATCACTGGCGTTGTCGTTTAGGCGGAGTTTCTGGCGAGATGCCTTGGATGTTTTGAGCTCCATGAAAGTCATGAAGGTGCGGAAACCGCTGGGAACCACTGGGAAAACTGGAGGTTGTCATAGGTTATCACATGGTTTCATGATGTTTAATGATGTCTAATCATGAAGTTACACACAGAACATGGAATTGAATCCAGCACATATTAGGCTGTATTTCGCGAATATACTAGGGTCAATTGGTAAATCGATGTAAATCGCATGAATGGTTGGTGAATGGTTTTATGTTGATATCTTCATCGTGGAATATGTCATGCCCAGCCCTACAAATGCTGGGGATGGATATGGTTGAGATGTTGATTGAGTGGTGTTTGTAAGTGTTTACGAGAACAGATGAGATGTGGAATGATCAGTGATCAACATGGATCAACATGGATCATACAATGTGTTTGATGTGTCATGTTGTGGAACAGGAATATATATATATATATATATAATAGATTAGATGTTGTTTGATCTCAGAGCGCATGTTGGACCTTAGATGCTTGACATACCTTTTCGTCAATTCAGACAACACCAGACCAGCCAGGTTTGAAATAAACGATTTTTTTCTGCATGGATCTATGTCAGACATCGGTGGGGTATGGCTGAGCATTTTTGGCTCCTAATACTGTTCCGTATCTAGCATTGATCAATCTCTTGCGCCATGCCCCATGTTGACGGCAACGCTAGGCATCGGAAGGATTCCCAAGAAATCATGATTTCAATGCCTGCGCATGGATGGCAAGGCCAAGAGTTCATCTGAGGGTATTTCAAGAATTCTACAAGATCCAGTGGTTTATCATCAGGTTCGAAAAATTGACAGCAATTTTGCGGTATTCCCCACTTTTGGACAAAGCCATGTGCTTTTCCATGGCAGGTCTCTCCGAATGCTTTCAACTACAGTGCATTGATCAGTTCTTGTGGACGGGCTGGCCAATGGCAATTAGCATGGGAGCTTTATCAGGAGCTGTTCGGGTTGGGAACCTGCGAGGGCTGGTCGAAAAATCCAATTGTTTTGAAGGCAAATGCATGCAAAAACTGTAAGTCGCTGAGTTTCAACTTTACAAAACTACAATTTTCCACAGAAGGATCTTGGATTTCTGAATGCAAATTTGGTGGTTTCCTCTGGTTTTGGGTCACCCCATTTTCCTGCAGCAAATAGTGGAAGTTTATCAGCCTGTTGCTTTACAGGATGGTGCCTCATTGTGAGCCATACCTCATGGCAACAACTAACTTGGCACAACGATTTCTTGTCCACCAGCAGCATCATCACCACCAGTAACATCATTTTTCGGGTTGAACCCATGGTTTTCCTGATGTCAGGAGATGCCCGAACTACTGATCGTCCGTGATGTGGTCTGCCACTCCGCAGCCATCAGCGCTTTGGAAAAGGCACAGATGTGGCAGTTGGCCCTGCAAGTCTTTGCGTCCGCAGACAAGCCAGACGCATGGCAGATTCTGGGTGTGCCACCTATGCTAAATGACCAAAAGGATGAGCCTTTTTGGATGATCGTTAATTATAAGAAATTAATAGACGAGAACGACCACGTAGTATCTGGATAAATCTTGGTCGATCTTGGCTAGGTAGGTCAAAGGATGATCTTTCAAATGTTTGATGGAGGAATTTGTGCCATGCTGTGTCCTGCCTTTTATTTCTGTTGTCTCATGGATTCTGTGGCGTGGTGGGTCCATTAGTCCATTGGATATCATGTCCTGAAGGCAGTGAGATTCATCAGATTCATCCACCATTTCACAACGAAGAAACATGGGGAAATTGAATCGAAAACCATCAATAGCAGCATATCATATCAAGCAAAATGGTCTCGAAAGAATGGATATGTCAAAGACTTGAAACATCTTGAAACCAGTCACTTTGTGGCTTCGCTCTTGGCGGAGACAGGCCCATGTTTGGGAAACATCCATTGAAGGACAGGTGATTCTCAGCAAATCAATTCATGTTTCCCCTGCAGATTAACCCCTTGGTGAGAGTTCGCGGCAGCATACAGATGCCAGAATACAATTGCGTTGAACCCCAACATGTTTCAACATGTTGGTGTGTTTACCCAGCTTCTGCTACTTTGAGGATCCAGTATGATCCAGTTGTGTTTCCTATCCCCTTAAATGTTGGAATACGATCCCCAGCACTTTCCTTGGGACCCTTGGGACTTTTGGTCCAGGATCTCATTTGCTACAGCACCTTGATGAGCGCCCTGGAAAAGGCCGCCAAGTGGCCAGAAGCCTTGCGCCTCTTTGAGAAGATGTGCAGTTCCTGGGCCGAAATCAGCAGAAACCGAAAACCATGTTGGGAGGTTGTAAAGATAAGCAAAGAAAGGGGGTTAGTAAAGTTAAACCAATTTCAACTGGGAAAATATTGTTGGGCTTGGCCCATGGGGTAAATTCTGTGAAATTGGTGGGTGTTGTCAACATTGGGTCTTTTTGCTTTGAGGTTGCCCTCAATGCACTTCTTGGAAATTCCACTAATCTGCGATTTGGTGCCTCTAAGAGTGTATACGATATCCCTTTTCAACAGCCCGGACACACAAGGGTCTTGCCCGAAGAATAGAGCAATGTTGTTTGGTCGTTCCCAACTTGGGGACGTATCCAGCCAACAGACATGATTTTGCTGCCTAGTCCAGGGGTAATTACTTCTACCATGTTCAATCCATTTTCCATGTTCTATCCAGCCACAAGGAGAACACCCAGCAATATAGCAATCCCCTGTGGTGTTCCCGTGAGAGTTCCAGCTACGCCTCCATTGGATATGAATTTGACACCTTGATATTTCCGGAAACTGAATACGAATGCTACAATTGCCACCCCTACCCATAGAACATCATACAACGATAGCTATGATACGATAAGTCGATGTACTATATCCTGGTTGTTTTGTTTGGGTGGGCCCAAGGCTTGCCAGTTTGATGAAGGGCTATTTGACACATCCAGGCAGCCCAATGTGTCACTTTCTCCCAAGTACCAATCCTGAATTCCAAAACTTCCATTGGATCGTCGAAATAGCCCAAAACCATCCAAAACCATACACTTTGTATTTTTGTATTTTTTATCCATTACGTCCAAAAATGCAATTTGTATTTTTGTATGTTTTTTGTATTTTTCCAGTCCTTCACAGATTGCACTTTGTCCCTTTTTTTTTGTTTTCGTTCTTTAGACATGCCGTCAAAGAACAAAACCGCGCATCCATCAATGTATGTTGTATTTTCCTTTTGTTGATGATTTTTCCTCATCATTGTTGTATTTTTTTGTAATTTGGAGTTGTATTTTTTTTGTATTTCTTTTGTATGTTTAATGATTACAGAGGTTCACAGTCTGTAGCCGACCCCCGACTACTCAAATATAGTTACTATAGCTGGGATGTTTCACACTTTCCGAGCAGTTCCAAGTTCCAACCCTAAACTGCCTAAACTGGTGGTAAAGTTGGTCAAATGCACAGCAAAAAGTGGCTGAAAAACTTTTTTTCCATCACCGGCTAAAACTCGTTTTTTGCTCATCGATGTTATCGATGTATGCCACCCGCCCGGAAGATCGAAGTCATGATGGGAAGATATGGGAAAAACCATGGGAAAACCCAGCAGCAGGTGCTGATCTCTCGCCCGATGTGATTCTGCAATCCGCCATGATCAGTGCCTGTGGCAAGGGACAGCAATGGCTGAAGTCCTTGGAGCTGTTGCGAGTGGAGGTGCCAAGGGACATGAAAAAATGGGAATTCATCGTCAACCATAGGGATTTAATGGGGATATACCATGATATACCGATATACCCTATGCTTATTTGACATAGCCATGGAAAATTACCAATTTATAGATGTTTTTTGATGATTTACCTATTAAAAATAGTGATTCTCCATAGCTACGTTAAATAACCTGACGGCAATAGGAAAGCGGGTTACGTCAAAAAGAACTGTGAATTAAGTGAGAAAATGATGTGTAAACCACTGGAATTTAGGTGGTTTCCCCCACATGTTGGTTTACCTTCTGGCAACCAAACTTGAAAGTCAAAAGCTAGCGTGTTTCGGGGCGAAATCGACCATAAATGAACACACCTCGGGAATTGTCTATTGCCTGGTGTGTTTACCGAAGTTTTGGAGACTGTTGGTTAAACTGGTGCATCGCTTGGGAAATGAGTAAGCAACATGGGGTGTTGACATGATGGGTTAAACCATGACATGCAGATGCAGCCAATATCAAGAATCAGAAACACGACGTGGAAAGCTAGATTTGAGAACTGGTCGTTTTCAGTACAATGAAACGGGGATACGGCATATAGCCACTAGATGTTGGTGGTGGTTCTGCCGAGCGTGATCAACAGCGCCAAGATGATCATGATTTGTTTCTGATTTGCTGACTCCGAAGATCCACTTTAGTTTTTGTTTTCAACACCCTTTTAACAAAAATACGGGCTTTTGGGGTCAGAGACATAAATGTTCCCGGTGGTTGGTTGATTAATATCCCGTATCCCCAAGCGTTTTTCACAACAAATGAGTAAATGATGATAAATGGGACACCAAAGCAGCCTTTGAGTATCTTTCGACAAGCGACATCATTGATCATGAGATGCTGGGGGATTCCAAACATCAACAGATCCAGCGACGGACATCTAGACAGCTCTGGGCTGCAGGGCGGGTAGGAGTCACTGTTCGGATCTGGGTACTGATTCAGCAAGGTTCCAACTTGGGGCATGCCGATTTGGAGGTGATATCAGCCTTCAAATGAGTCTGTCAACCATAAAAAAGGTACCGTAACAGGTGGAGTTGTGCTGATACTTCCTGTTTGGGCCCATGGTACTTGAACCTACACCCTCACTTTACCTTTGCAATTTGGTATTTACCCCATATCTTCATATCTTTTGTATTTTTACCAATATTTATGGATCAACTGAGGGTCAAGGAAGGTCCATTTGCCATGTGGTCGAGAAGTGGCCATTCCGACGACGTTTGCCAATCGAATAAGCAGCAGCATATATATACATATATATTCTAGTTTCGTGGAAGAGAGTCCTTCACATGCTATGATGGGACATAAACAGAAGTATTAAATACTGATTCTTTGTGATGGAATATGATGGATAGACATCATGCACATCATATAGCATAAAAACGATTTCTCATGATATAGTAGTGATGTTTGTTTACTTTATGTGACTAACTTTAGCACTGTGACTTGTCTCATCGTGCTTATGTTGTGAAATGCGCGCATGCAATGGGCAAACAATATGCTTTGAAAATCCAACTTTGCTGGTGCTCAACCTCACTCCAACCAATGGAAATAAAAGGTTGCCGAAGAAAACGTTCAAATATGTCCAAACTCCACCTATGTTTCACATGCAGTGTCTCATCACCATGTTTTTCTTTCTTGGGACGCAGCTCGACAGGTGTCTCCGGATGTGATTTGCTTCAGTGCCGCCATTTCTGCTTGCGAAAAAGCTGGGGAGTGGCAAATCGCTGTGAAGCTCTTGGAAGAGCTGCAGGAGACTCCACGGGAACGTCCTCGGTCGGCCATGGTTCCAAATCTCCATTAGCTTCAGCAAGGGCTTCGTATGGCTTAGTTCTGTGGGAATTGGGCGTACTACTGGAATTGAGCTAGACCGAACTGGTGCAAACCCTATATTTGTATGCAATGGAGTATACCGCAATATGCATATATAAATTAATTACATAATGATATATATATATATATATGGGTATGGATCAATACCTATTAATACCATTTTTAGGGGAATGACCATCCATTTACCAACTATTTTAATGTTCACCAGGGGTACAAGGTTTTGACACACTGCCATATATACATACACATATATATATACATATATATATATATACATATATATATACATATATACAGTGTGTGTGTGTGTGTGATTATGTGTATTTATTTATTTATATAAATACATATACACACACACACGTGATTCTATATGTAAAGTTTAATAGATAGAACATGAAGAAGTGTGTTTTTGACCATTTGCAGACACACCCATAGGAATCCGGAGCATCTTTGTGTTGTTTGATATTGTTTGCATGGTTTCTTAGGGATGTGGCCTTTTCAGTCCACCCACAACTTGATGTCACTTTGTCTCTGGAAGGAGCTTGACCTTCAGCCCAATTACGTGACTTGCTTGCAGAAACCCTCGCACAGGTTTGAAGCCTACTGGAAAATTGACAGGAAAACCGAATGATTTGGGTGGTAAAAAAAATTAATGCATTCAAAGCATGTTTGTATTGGGAATCATCGACTCTTTCTGTGGATTGGAAAACGTCCGCTCACGTCTTGATATACTTGGAAGGACTTGATATGCCTTGATTTCAGTGAAACACCAGCAGTAGACTCCAGTGTGCACTTGAGGTAACTTGTTGTGCAGCCATTAGTGCATGTGAGAAAGGCGGAGAATGGCAGATGGCGTTGGTTCTCTTAGAGGCTGGGAATGCTTTAACTGGTTGCAAGACGTCCATGTTCTTTTCTCATGACCATGTTCTTTTGGACATCCTGTACATTCGGGTGCCCAAAGAGATAGACAAATTGTGATATATATATAATCATATATAATCAGCATCAAAGATCATCGAAGTATAGGGTATGTGCCAACTTTCTTTGGATCACATCTTTCCCCAAGATCTCCGCAGGCCATACGACAGCAGACGATGGGCGATGCGGTGAGTTATAACGCGGCCATCAGCAGTTGTGGCAGAGGTGTGCAATGGCAGATGGCCCTGCAACTTCTTTGGCAGATGAAGGAGCTGGAGGTGACGACTTGTGTGTGTTGTCATGGGTAGCCATAGATTCATAGATGCCACCCATAGATGGCAACCATGATGCTACTGTAGATGTCGTAAGAGAGGAAAACCACAGATTTGTTTGGAGCTATGCTGAGTCAAACTGCTAAGTGGATTGGAAAATGTGTGGAGAGGGAGGACTGAATTTGACTCACTATATAGGTGGTGATTTCATCAGAAATGTGACCCTCAAGTTCCCACTGGCTGAGAACAGCATCCATGTTCCACAGCGATTCTGGGTGAATCATGCAGAATAGTGCCAAGGGTATATTTCTTCCCAAGATGGCATCATTGCTGGCCATCTAGGTTCGAAAAAGTGAATGAAGTTTATAATGATGAAAAGAAGATGGAGGATGCAATTAGATGCAATTAGAAGGTATGAACCTAGCAACCGGACACTCTGGGTTTACAAAAGTTTGGAGCGAACGCATACGGGGCATACGGGCAAATCTTCAAATGACCTTACCAACCTTGATACTTGGTGGGGTAGATTCGAAATTCCGAGAACACATTTGGACCAGAGCGATCTCGGTTGTCTCGGTTGCAATGCAACGAAAACTGTAAATCTTGAACTTAGCAAGACTCACCTTAAATCCGGTGAATTGAATATGAATTCTCCAGATGATATCCCTGGTATAAAGAGATACTGCCTGGCTAAGGGTTAGGTTTTAGGGTGGGAAAAGGTGTAAGATGTCGTAGGACAATGCACTCAAACAAGCCCATTCTTCCGCTAAACAGTCAGAAGATGCGAAGATCTTAACCAAAGTATCCATTATGTGATTATATTATTTTATATATATACATATGTATGTGTGATTATATGTGTTTGTGTGTGTGATTGTATCTATGTATATGTCATATGCATACATAAAATATCATATTATTCAACATGACTAGCCATTAAAGCACCTGGCAGGTGTCCGCTGACGTGATCAGCTGCAGTGCGGCCATCAGTGCATGTGAAAAGGACGGCAGGTGGGCCATGGCGCTGAAGATCTTGAGATCCATGTACAAGTTACTCCACCAGGATTCAGGGACTGGACTGTGTGTGGAATTTTGTTGGAGGAAAACACGTTGGTTTTTAGGAAGAAAAATCGGTCTTGCAGGATAATTGAAGATATTTGAGAGAAAGCGAATTGGAGTTTCATGTTCTCAGAACGAACAGTTTGAGGGTTGAAGCTGCATTCTTTAATCATGTGTTCCAATGAAGACCAGTCAGGGCATTTCTTGTCTCGGAGCCAAAAACTGGCTGCACCCCACGGGTTGTCAGTTTGAGCAATGCCGAAAGGTCCCCGCAACATGAGGACATGGCGCTGTGCTTTCTACTAAGGAATTGTCCACCCCATCCATCCCCAACTCGGGTTGCTCCAACCCATGGTAAATGATAGCCACAAGGCCAGCCCAGTTGAACCCCCCTTGTATCTGGTGTGTTTAGAGTTTGGAGCAATCCTGTTAAAGGTTGGAAAGTATTATATAATGCCGGGTTCGGCAAAACCTGACCTTTGAGCTGGGTCACCTGGAGTTCTGAATTTGTCATGCAGCTAGTGTTGGGATGGAGAAACCAACCATATCTTAGGCGGTTGGCTCTCAGAGGGTAGGATAGACCTTGTTCGGTAGCTTGATGTGCCTAACTAACATGTTGATGGAGAAATGTGTCACGCTCGAGTACAAAGAAGAGCTAATGAGTGTTTTTTCTCCAGGTGCCTTGTTTAAAGCAATGTCCAGTTTTTGCCAAACAACTTATCATAAATATAATCTAGACCCTCAAAGCACTAATCAAAATGGGTATCATTAATACCAGACTCTCATTGAAATGGCATGTATTCTGCTATTGTTTGAGGATTCAGAGCTAGTTCCATTCTCGGGCTGGTTTGAGGCAAGAATTCCAGGAGCCCAGGAGTTGCAAAACAAGACAACATGGAAAATCATGGAAATTCCCAGAGAAATTGCCATGGAACCATGGATCCCATTGGATCCCTGTAGATTTTCCCAGCTCAACTGCCAAGGCAAGGGCTTCCGCCCGACCGGATCACCTTCAACGCCACCATCCGCGCGGGCGCGAAGGATGGACAGTGGCAGATTTCCGCGGAACTCTTGGAGCAGATGCAAGATGAGGAGTGGCTTGGCAAATTGCTTTAGGATCCACCATCCCCAAGTGGTATAAACCCATGAAAATATGGGTGGTTTACTAACATGATGATCTAAGAATCTAGGGTTTTATGTGGGTCTAAGGATCTAAGGTTCTGATGAGTCTAAGGTGCACAAGTTCAAGTTGCTGGTTCTATGATCTAAGAATCTAAGGTTTTAATGTGTTTTAATGGGGATCTAATGGATGGGCGGTTCGATCGACACCTTTGGGAATTGTACAATACTTTTGATGGTTTTTGCTGTTTGAATGGGTTGGGTTGAAAAAGGATTATGTGAACTTAAATGGGGTTTAGAATGGGTCAGAATGGTTTCTTCTGGTGCTTAGAATAGAATGGATGTTTCTGGGTGTTATAACTTATAATGGAACCTTCAACACATGTTATGAGATAGAGTGGCTCAGAGCAGCTGAGGGTAGACCAAATAACGATACTAATGTTAGTGTAGGAAATCATTGAATTCTCCAAATATGGGTGTAGATATAAGCAACGCAACTTGGACCCAAAACCCATCAACCATCCCAGATATGTCAAAGGTTGCGGAAGTGATGGCAACTTACCTACTCGATCTATTAGTGATTTCCAAGCTTTCCAAAGAGTTGAGCTGTGGTTGAAGGTGAAGACTCACCACGGGTTTGCCGAAGAGAGTTGATGTGAGATGAAATGGGGAAAGAACATGGGAGAAAAAAGAAAAGTTGGGCTGCATCATTGGCGACTTTGGCTGCAGACCCCATGTCACAATGTGCATTTGAGGATTCTTCCAGATGTCATTGGATTCAATGCAACTTGGCTGATTAATTTGTTGGTGAATGGTGTTGGGAAAATAGTTCTGCAGAAATACGTTAGACCAAGAATCAGACAATAATTGGGATGTTGGAAGAAACATCAGAACCAAATCACAAATAGATTAGTTCTGGAATTATTCACTTGAGGTTGTTGGATTTCACGAGGAAAGGATCGAAGATATCCTGATATCCTGTACGAATGAAATATGGCAATGTGGAATCCACGGTTTTAGTCGGACAATCGCGGAAAGGCATCTAATGGCATCTATAAATGGGACACTTTTCTGGGTTTTGTCCATTTCACCATTAGGTTGCTAGAGGACACAGCATCATTGTAAAAACATGTAAAAACTATCCGCATAGGACCTCATTTGAGGTTTTTTGAGTGTTTGGACATTCATTGACCAGCTATTTTGCTTTAAAAACAGGGTGAATTGACCGCCATCAAAAAAAAGCATGTTAGCGTCTCCTTCAGCCACCCCTTTTGCGAATCCTCAACCACCAAACCTTCGCTCCCAGTATTGGTAGGGAAAATCGGGGAGAAATCCCGAGATGTATTGATATTTGGGGGTAAAAGTCCTGGTGTCCTATAGATTTTGACAAGGCAAGCATCAGTTCCTGCAAGAAGTCTCAACACTGGGAGCTTGCGCTTCACTTCTTTCAGCAGATGCTTGAGGCCGGGTTGATTGCTGGGAAGTTTGATCTGGGAAAATCTGGCAGAAATGTTTCCTTTTTGCGTTGATTTACCTAACAAACATATTCAAAGACAATGAACATGTATTCAATGTGTATTGGACTGTATTGGACTAGAATTTGTAAGAGGTGTGGTTTGGTCGTTTGAGGTTTACTACATTGCCCTTTGAAAGTAGATGATTTACCCAAAACCAAGATTGTGCAGTGAGCTATGCTTGTCTGCCAGAAAGATCCAGAGGGTACTTTTGGGCTAACTCAACTGGGGCGTGATTTAAAAATTGTGCCCATCTCGAAGACCTACACAGAGTACACCACTATACAATATAATCACCATTAATCACTATTATATCACCATTAGATTCTTATTCGATCACCATTAATCACCATTATATCTCCATTATATCCCCATTATATCACCAATGAATCACCATTAAGCAAGCTGGGTAAGCCCCATTTCAGGCGGAGTTGCAGCCAGATGCCATCAGTCACAGCTGCCTCCTGAGCTGCTTGGATGAAGGTCGTCAGTGGCAACGTGCCGTGTTGCTGTTCTATGAGATGCCTGAGCTGAAGGTGGGATGCAGTTGCTGAAGGTGAACATGTAGATCCAAGAGGAAAAGCATATTGGAAGACCTCTTTTTGGGGGTTAAATGTTATACAGTTTTAGATTCCTATATATATATATACATATATAGATATGTGTATGTGTATGTGTATATATATATATATATACATATATATAGATATAGCATATACATATTATGTATCCGTGGGCAGGTGACACCCGACAGCGTGAGCTACAAGAGCACCTTGCGCGTCTGTGAGAAGAGCAGCAGGTGGCAGTTCGCCTTGGCTCTGTCTGAAGCGACAAATCTGGGATGGGAGTAGTACCCGTAGGCTGTTCAACCTGCTGTGATTGGAAAATTGGAATCTGATGTTTTGATGAGGCTTGGATGACCGGAGTATACCGGACTTGGGCTACGAAACAGCAGGCTTTTGGAATCTTTTGGACCGAAAAATTTGAGCCAATGGTTACCCCACAACCGGTGAAGCAGTGGTTGGATCATCCCAGCAACAGTTACAACTTAGAAACGCGAGGTTGAACAAACAATGGCGAGACAACCGATAGGGCAGCTGCATGACTGATCAAAGAGTGACTGGGGTTCTATTCATTTCTATTCTAGCTCTTCCCTGGGATGACACCGCTTGGACTTGTGATATCAGCAGGGTTATGACCTATTCGTTTTCTGCAAGGATTCTCCAGGTAGGGACTGAAAAAAGTTGGCAGCCGATGTGTCCTGTCGTTCTATCCACTTCTCACCCATGGCTGGTGGCAGTGCTGGAGCAAGGGAACATTCCCAGAATGCGATGGGTCACCTTTGGAATGATCGGAGATCGGAATAGGAGGGGTAAACATCCACCAATGATCACCAATGGTGGGAAATTCAATGATGGCTTTGACCCATCCCCATTTTGTGGAAGTTCGCTTGTGACCCTTGGTGTGCACAGCACATTGAATTCAAACAACTTGCAGTGCTGGCAGCGGGCAAATATGTGGGCTTATGTTCAAGGCCACAGAAGTAGTCCAATGCAAAATTGGGAATGTATTGCTAATACGGCAATTCCGACATGGTTCCATAAAACCTTAAAAAATGGAGTCTGAATGCCTTGGCACAGCGTTTGGAAACTGGGATGGACAGGTCCGTTCTAGTAGTGAACCATTGGAAGGTTTGGTGATTTGGCACCAAAAGAAAGACATATTCCACCGGAGGGGAGACTGGTCAATTCTCGTTTTTCACACTTAATAGGATTAAATAGGTATGCCAAAGCGGGCAAAACATGTCTAGATGGATTGGAGACATACACCTGGATGTTCAGCTTTTTGGGCCATGGTCTGCCACACACCCCACTAAACGTTAGAGTCTAAGCAAGTGATCAACAGTGCGCCAAGTTGGGAACATTCAGCTGAAAAAACATTCACCTGCGTAAATTGCACTTCGATCAAGCCGATTTTTAATGAGTTGATGCTTGACTTCAATCTCAGCGATTTGATTGATTGTAATATTACAGTGTATGTATGTATGTATATATATATATATTAATATATATATAGACATGATATTTTTGGTTATCTGGATGCTTTTACTTGACTTCTCGCTTGTGAGTCTCATCAGATTCACCTCGACAATCTACTCATCCAAAATCATCGATGCAGGTGCTACACCCAGAACATCGATTCTTTAGAGCATGCTGCCTGGATCTTAGTGGCCATGGCCACATGGAAACATCATCCAGCTGAATGGGTTGGATGGAAGACACCGGAAAAAGAGTCACTAATCCATGGGTTTCCTGTATTCTTTTCCTTACACTCCTTACACTTACATAAACAATTCTGGTGCTGGTATGTCTACCCATAATTGTCCCAAACTTGGTAGTGTCTTTTTTGCAGATGCCACGGATCATTGTTATCTGAAGGAGCCATCATCCCTTGTTCACACGCAGTGGGTAAGTTTCCATTGGTACATGTTCAATTCTTTTACCATTCAGTAGATTCGGGGACCACAAGTTCCCCCAAAACCCGTCCAGCCCCCAGCTCATCAATGCTGATCATCCATTGCTGGGATTAATTGTAAAAAAAATATATATATATACATAATATACATATATCTGGGTAGATTACAACGATCCACTGTGACCTCACTGGAATGATGGTGGGAAACTATCTCCGAAAGGCCTTATGTCATCTTATTTCAGGTTTGTGACACATTAGAATTTACCCATATGTATATATATATATATACAACCCCTAGCATGGTAGGTTCGTGGCCCAGGCCGGCATCCCCTTTGACCTCCTGGTGGCTGCCCATGGCAACTTCGACGCGGCACACGTGGTGGATGACAACGTGGGTCTGGCCTCCAGCTATGACGTGGACATCACGGAGAGCGGAGGGAAGGATAAAGTGATGGTTCCAGCTTTCAAACATCATTTGGTGTGTATGTGTATGTATTATATATATATATTACTGTATAGATATAGTTATAGATACATGGGTATAGATATACTGATATTTTCTGATATCTTATTAGTCGATATATTAGTTATTACTATTGTACATACCATCAATATATATATATATATATATCGTTATAAGATAGGATATACATTTTTTACTAATGATATGTTTTCTTATTATACATCATTTGTTCGATGCATAATTATCATTGGATGTCTAATCATGATTCCAACATGTGATGACAGCAGTTTTAAACAGCGAATGATATAGAATAACTTTCATAAAAGTAGGAAGTCAATGTCTCATGGTTTTAGTCGGACTTTACTTTTCTATCTGTTGGGGGTTGTTATGTACATACATACATACTCTGGTACCCAGTGTTCCCCCCGTTTTTGGGCCAAAATGAGATACTATTATAAATTGAAATGACAGTATCATTTACAACATGCGCATGGAGTTGGAAGAACTCACAACCAACAGAAGCCAAGGAGTCCCCAACAAAACAATGATGTCAGAACTGTCACTGTTTGCCGGATGTAAGTCTCAAGGACTGTACCGTTTTTGGGAAATGCCTTCAATTTAGACGGTCAGGAATGGTAGTGATAGGTCATCATTCTGTAGAGCACCTGGCATCCGCAGGAGGAGTCATAGGTGGTGAGTATAGCTAAAGGTGGGCATGTGGGTTGGTCACAGTCAAAATTATTCTTTGTGGGTGCCAATGAAACATGGGAACACAACTGATATCATTTGAGAAACTGCACATCTTTCAGAAAAGTGTGTGGTATCCATGGTTACTTTAGTATCCATGGCGCTAAAATTCAGGTAGAAATGGCATATCTATTGTTCCATGCGGAACTTGGGAAGATGATTGACTTGGCGGTGTCGTCATTGGTCAGCCATCTATGTCCCAACCAAAAAAACATCGGTGTTTCGATATCGCACTCAGATTCAAAAGTGTTTTTTTGTATCGCATGTAACACTTCGAATGGATCCCTGATTTTTTATTATTCATTTCACTC
This sequence comes from Cladocopium goreaui, assembly GCA_947184155.2. NCBI lineage: Eukaryota > Dinophyceae > Suessiales > Symbiodiniaceae > Cladocopium > Cladocopium goreaui. The sequence continues at coordinate 400,749 of CAMXCT020002802.1, forward strand.
AAATTCCAATGTCACCGTTGGACATGGCACCCTGATTGGCCGATATTTTGGGGCGGCCACAGATCCCTGGATGGTCGCCTGCGCTGCAGGAGTTGCAAGATGCGTTACATGATCCTGGTGACGAGGGATGGCAGGTGCGGCTGCAGCGATGACCACATGGCTAGATACACCATGAAAGTATGGATGCATTGGTTTCCAAAAATTGAACATCTACATGATTTTAAATTTTCATGGCACTTCAAATTTGCCACGCTTTGCAGAGTTGGTTCGTCTAAGTAGGGACGACCCAAGTAGTCGCTGATGTGGTCTGACAGGAACTGCGCGAATATCATGGTGGGTTGGTGAAGCCTAAGATCGTTTTCTTTGGCCGGGAAGCTCATGGAGTGGGGTAGCAACGTTAACCAGAAAGTGCTGCAAGAAGCACTTGACTTCAACAACTGAACTTACAAGGGGATACCAGAGGTATGTTGCTTTTGGATGATTTGGGTTTACTATGACTGTGATTGGAATTGACTGGAAGGAGATCTTTTGTCTAAGAGGATATACGATATATGTGCCCTGTAGGGCCTATTGTTCTTGTCAGGCGTGGCAGGCTTTTTTTATTGTCATTGTTGTGCATAGCATTCACCATCGTACCCGCGTTTGACCTAGTCCCATGCATAAAGATCAGGGGAGATTACATGGTGTAAATGTGGCTCGTAGTAGCACGGTTTCCATGGGTATTTGTGTAAGACTCAACATTGTCAACTCTACAATTATGTGTTGATTATGTGGCGCTAGATAATGCTACTTCCATCAGTTTGATACTTCAGAGCTTGTGGCTCCGCATTGGCTGCAAGCTAAAGTCCCGGTCGGATTTCCCTCCGATTTATGGAATTGTTTCAAACTCTATCGCAGTTGAATTCCTAGCGTGAGTTGTTCACCAGCCCTAAACAACACCACTTCGAGGTTGAAGCCATGTTCCATTTCTTACCTGGAATGATGATCAGGATCGAATATGAAAGACGCGTTCTGGTCTTCAATAATTCTTATAACACCATAATGGCATGTAGTTCTGGATATTCATCCCCAAAAATTTTGTGGTTGAAATCATGCCCATATATACAAGCCGAGGTGAAAGGGGGCGTGGGTCCAGACCATTTTCCCCCAAAAAAATGGTTCGCATAGAGGATTCATCTTGGGAAAGCCATCGGTTTCTGGGCACAAGAAATCAAGGGCCTCAAGGCACCTGGGATAAATGACTCATAGATTCTCCAGATTTCACCCAGAGTTTGGCCAAAAACTGAACGTGGGCCATTTTGCTCAGTTGCTATTTGATGCTATTTGCCCATCTCGGTTTCCTGGTTTCCTATGGTTTCCTGTCATTTGCAAGTTCGTTTGATGTTTTGTTCCATGACCCGCAGCGTAAAAACACGTTGCGGAGTCTGGTGTTGACCGAGGCGAAGACCTTCCAGAACGCTTCTTTCAGCTGCAAAAGGCGGACCTGGCGAAGTGTGATCTGCTGATTGTCGGGCTTCCTGGTGGGATGCATGGCTTGTGACTGGGGTTCCTTGGTTCTGAAATCTGCAACTTGGAAATCCATGTAGGTGGGGCTTCGTGCAGTATATGCTTCAAGTTTGGTTTCACGTATGCTTTGTTCTTCATGAGTGTCCTGCTTTGATTTGCCCAGTGATTCAATGTCCTTCCAATTTATCTCATTAATTATGCTTCGGGGGGGTTGAAGATCTTGTGATGCACACAACATAGCAAGAAAAAATACATTATGTCATCATATAATCTGCGGAGCCAACTGTTGACATTGCGTCTTCAGAACTCAGTGTTGAAATGCAACCTTTCACAAACCTATAGAATCTTCAGACGAAGTCAAGGCAGAAAATGTTTGACTCTGTGACTGAGGGAGTGCTGTTTTTCCAACTTAAGCTATATCCCACACTTGCATATATGACCATGGCACCAGGGTTTTCTGCCCAAAGTGGACCTGCACCTGAGAGAAGGGAGAGAAGTGGCAATGTGGTAAGCCCAACAGTATCATATCCCTAATGAAGCCCACCAATATCATATCCTCAATATGATCAGAAATGGCTTGTATGCTCCATCCTGACGTTGACGTGGAGGCTTATCATTGAGATTCATTGGGCTAGTTGGTGAAGGCAGACTTGCAAGATCAGAGCCAATGATCCTGGGGAACACCAAAAAAAAAAATCCACTTTGGGAATTACATGCCATACATATGTATAGAATTATAGATATATTTACATATATATATATATATGTAACATTTGGGATCCCTATCTGATTTTCTTGCCGATGATTTTACTGTCCAGTGGTTGGTCAAAAAAATTGTTGATCATCTGTCACTGCGCGCGCAGGTCATGGGTACCTCATTGCAGGTGTCACCCTTCAACACACTGCTGAGCCTCACGCCGGAGCATGTTCCAAGGCACGGCTGGCAAATTGCGGCTGGACGTTGACCATGTTGAGAGCAAACAACACCCGCAATTTGCGCATTTTGCGTATATAATTGTATGTAATGTAATGTAATGTAATGTAATGTAATATAAGGTAAGGTAAGGTAATGTAATGTAATGTAATGGTACGTATGTACGAATGGATGAAAGAATGAATGTACGCATGTATGTACGTATGTATGTACGTATGATTACGTATGTATGTACGTATGTACGTACGTATGTACGTATGTATATATAAAAATTTACGTATGTGTGTGTGTGATTTTATATAATTATATAGGACTATGTATAAATGTACATATGCAATCATATGTATATATAGACAGATATATATATATATATATATAATAAAATACATATACATATCCCTGGCTCAAGACCCATATTAATTGGGTTGGATTGACTGGCAATTCACCTACTCTCTTCGTCCTCGCCGTGGGGGCGCGGGGGGCGGCTGGCCCTTGCCTAGTTCTTCTACTTCAGGCGGTGGGGGGTCCTCCTCCACCGCATCTTCAGGTCGGGGCCAGCCCTCCTCCCCCCCCAAGCACCATGGCAATGGATGTGGACCAGGGGGCCGTCCCTCGGGTGTTTTGCCCCGTTCGTGGGTGCCCTTGTGCTGACCGCGCCAGAGCGGCGGGATGGGTCAGCACCACCACAATGCAAGGCCATATCGATGCCCACCTTGCTGGGACACTTGGTGGTGAGGTGCCTGCAGACTGGCTCCAGGCCAACGCGCGCCAGCGGTGCGCAGTGTGCGGGCTGAGCGTCTCCACACGCTATGGCATCCATCCCAGCTGCCGACCCGCAGCCAGGGCCGGAGCTGCTGCCGGTGGGAATGGCCGCAACGACCCGGGTTCCCAGCTGCCGTCTTTTCCCGAACTTCAAGCTGCCGGGCAGGCCACACTGCGACACATCCCCCATGCAGCTCGGCACCTTTGGACCCAAGTGCTCACACGCACCCTCGCGGCCATGGTGCACTACAATGATGACCTTGCCTGGAAAGAATTCCTCATGCTTCCTGCTTGTGTCTTGTGCGCTCCTCCTCGGGGCGGGCGGCGACATCGGCGAGCGACGGCTGCCTACACCATCGACCGGCTGAACCGTTGGCTGGAAGGAGAACGGGCTTCACTTTGGGACAGCCGCCCCTCTCCCCCTCCCCTGGGCCAGCGCGAGATGTCCGACGGCGGCCGGCGTGACTTTGCCACCGCCTTGGCCCGTGAAGGCCTTGACAAAAAGGCATGTGCAGCCTTGCTTTCCTCCGGGTTAGCCCCTGAAACGGCCGAGACAGTCCAGGAGCTCAAAGCGCTGCACCCTATCCAGCCTCCACCAGCGGCCGTTCAGCTCTCCGACTTGCCCCCTCCTCCCGAAATAGCTGTGGAGACCGTGGCCCGAGCACTTAAAAGCTTCCCTGCCGGCTCGGCTCCTGGCCCCTCCGGACTTCGTCCGCAGCACCTGCTTGAGGCCTGTCCGCCCGGCTCGGAGCATGGCTTCTTGGATCAGCTCACTGCTGTGGTCAATCTGCTGGCGCGTGGCGGTGCTTGCCGGACTGCCGCTCCTTTTGTTGATGGGGCCAAGTTGGTTGCCATCCCAAAGCCACAAGGCGGCATTCGCCCCATTGCCATCGGAGAGTCGCTCCGACGTCTCGTCGGGAAGTGCTTGATGAGCATGGTGCAGCAGGATGCCCGGTCCTATTTCTGGCCGGCGCAGGTTGGAGTGGCTGTCCCTGCGGGCGCGGAATGCGTGCTCCACACAGTCCGGGCGTGGCTGCACCGCCACAAGCACTCCACGGACAAGGTCCTTTGCAAGCTTGACTTCCAGAATGCCTTCAACGTCCTCTCCCGTGACAAGTTCTTGGCGGAGTGCCCGGTCCACTTTCCGGCCCTCGCTCGGTGGACCACCTGGTGCTACCAAGACACATCTTTTCTGAGGTTTGGCACTTCCACTTTGGACTCTGCAAGTGGCGTCCAGCAGGGTGACCCTCTGGGCCCCCTTCTTTTCGCCGCTGCCTTGCAGCCGCTGGCGGAGGAATTGCGGCATGGCCCGCTGGACTTTGCCACCTTCTACTTGGATGATGGCGTTTTGGCCGGGTCTTCCGCTTCAGTCGCGGCGGCCTTGTCCCATGTTCAGACGAGGGCCCAGGACTTAGGGCTGACGCTCAACCTCGCCAAGTGCGAAGTCATCGCTGCAGGGCAGACACCGGATGTGCCTCTTGCCGCCCTCTTCCCAAGCCAGCTGCTGCTCAATGCCGATGGTTCCCCACGCATCCTTCGCAACTTCGAGTTGCTGGGGGCGGCCTTGGGCGATGCCGACCACGTGACGGCAGCGACAACCAAGCGGGTGGCCAAAGCAACTGCCTTGTTGGATGCAATCGGCCGGCTTGAGGATCCTCAGGTCGCCCTCCGCCTGCTCCGCTCTTGTGGCGGGCATGCGCGACTGATGCATAGCATGCGGTGCGTCCCGCCCTCAGCCCAACAGTCTGCCCTGCTCCAATTTGATGTGCAGGCTCGACATTGCTTGGCTTCTTTCACCGGCATGCACCTCAACCACGCACAGTGGGCCCAAGCAGTCCGAGGCTTTGACCATGGAGGTTTGGCCCTTCGCTCGGCCGTGCTGGATGCACCGGCAGCTTACCTCGCCTCCCTTGGAGGCTGCTTGGATCGCTGCTCTGACTTGGACCCGGCCTTTGACCATACCGATGCGACCAATGCCCCCGACGTCACCCAGGCCCTGCTTCTTTTCAACACCCATGTGGACAAGCAACTCCAGTTGGGCGAAGTGCTCCGGCAGAGGCAAAAGAGTTTGACACAACTCCTCGACAGCCATAGCTGGCACAGGCAGTTGGCCGCCAGCACTCCCGCTGCCAAGGCCATGCTGCTGTCCGAGTCACAGCCAGGTGCACGAGCGTTCCTTGCTGCAGTGCCGGGCGGGCGGTGCTGCATGGAGCCAGCTGCTTTCATCGCCGAGGTGCGCCTCCGCATGGGCTTGCCTGATGCCGTGGCGGACACATGGTGTCCCCGCTGCGATGGGATCTTAGATGCCTACTCCCACCATGCCGCTGTTTGCTCGGCAGGAGGGGAGCGCACTCAGAGACACAACGCGCTTCGGGACCTGGTTTGTTCTTGGGCTGAACGGGCAGGGCTCCACCCAGAGAAAGAGCGCCCGGGCTTGCTTTTACCCCAGCGACCTGAAGAAGCTAAGGTGGCTCGCAGACGTCCTGCTGACATCTACTTGCCATGCTTGGATGGGACTCCGACTGCACTTGACTTTGCCGTCACAGGCCTTCAGCGGCCGGAGTCTTTGCCCCAAGCAGCACAAGTACCTGTCAGCGCGGCGGCTGCTTATGCCCAAGTGAAGTGCAACCACCAGCACACGGCCCAACTTTGTGCCGACCAAGGAGTTCGATTCCTTCCGTTGGTATCAGAATCCACGGGTGCATGGGACACCGCCGCCAGCCGCACACTTCGGGTCATCGCCTCGGCAGTTGCGGCCCGTGAAGGTCAGGTGGGCTCCTCGGTGTACACCGTCATGCTCCAAGAGTGCAGCGTCCTCCTGCGCAGCTTCCGGGCTCGTGCGGCCCTGCGCCGCCGTTCGGAACTCGTGACCTTCTCTCAGCACCCTGTGCGGGCATCGGCCGTGTTGCTGGAATCCGTCCCAGACGTCACGTGAGAGCCGGGCTAGCTGCTTCATAGTTTTTCCTTTGTACCATCCTCTGGCCCAGTTTTCCTTCATTTTGGCCGTGTCGATGGTTTTTCCTTTTCTGCACGTGCGGGTTACTCTCGCCATTGCTGACTGTGACCATCTTTCCTGTACAATTCATTTATTTGATGTTGACGGTCAACCTCTTTCTTTTTCCATGTTGCTGACTGGCAGCGGTTCTTCCTGCCACCCTGGCAGCCTGCCGGCGCACAGCGTGTGAGTCAAGCCTGTGGGTCTAGATCCTTAGGATCCTTAGGCATGGCCCGCATGGCCTTTCTTAGGCCGCGAAGGAAGGTGGTCTTCTGATGGCTACTCGTTAAGCGAGTAGCTAGTAGCAGCTTCCGACCAGTCTACAGCCGAACTAACATATATATATATATACAGCAAATAAGACATACCGCAATGGAGGACGGCTTTGTGCCTTTCCGATTTCGTCCCACCCGCCAGGACCCAGTTGAAGCACAATACTCCATATCAGATATCCCGATTTCGCGGCGTGTACCACCAAATGTATACGCATTTTCTCCACAACTTCCATTCATTTATCAATATTTCACCAGTAAAAGGCGCAATTTTGAAGTATGACTGAAAGTACGCCACATTTGGGGACACCCATTTTGTGCCTCATGGTGCCTCGGTGGCATTTAGGCTGTTGATCAATCGAGAAGCAGTTGGCTCGTGCCAGAGCCTCAGGATAACTCAGATGCCACCAGCCATCACCAGACCAGACACAAAAGTAGTTGGTCTTAGGGAAGCATCCAAAAAATTGCCTGGAATTGGCAGGATGGGACTTGCAATGACATATGCGTATGCATCTGAACTAGGAAGTACGACCATCAAGAGTGATCACACACAGAACTCCGGAAATTCTGCATCTTAAATTGATCTTAGATAGTTTTGGGCATCATGTGAGTTTGAGACATTGGGTACTGGTACCTGAAAACTGGATTGTCCTAGATCCTTGAGTGACAACCGTCCATTTGTGGTTCCCAGGCCCTCAAACAGTGAGAGCTGATAGCAAACCTGGCAATTATTTGATCCACAAATTTTCTGCATGCAAGCCATTGAGGTACCTTGGTATAAAATTTTGATACCCTGGTAGATGTACTATTGCTACCCACAGGTAGGGCTTATGTTTCTTTGCCCAAACACCAATTGAAAGCAAAGGAGATATGTGGTTTGACCTGTGTGTGTGTGTGCGCGAACAAATAGTTCCAAAACATATTTGTGATAGAATGTATGCATAAACCATGTGCCCAACCAGAGTTCATTCTTCAAGGGTAGTTTTTTGCAGATATGGCTGACTTTTCCCTGATTGGTTGTGCCCGTGCACGATGGTGGCTTTGAACGGGCAGGGATGACTTAGCACGACCGCTCAGTATGTCCTCAAATTGACTCACGACGTGACTTCTGAGGGAAAATATACTGTTCTGTATTACTGTATGGAAATTTGGATAGATGGATGGATGTATATTGATATAGATATAGATCATTAATGATCATTATAGATCCATAGATGATAGAATCCATGTATCGGATCGTTTTTTGTGTCGTGAGGCGAAGAGTTGGCAAATGGTTTCAACTTCGACCAATTCGACAGCGCAGGGCTTGGAATGGCTGGGTGATGGCTAGAGAATTTTAAGTCGCCCAAGCAGGTGAATGGGATTTGTGGATCCTGGATATGCGTGGTTAAAAAACGTTGAATCATGTTAAATCCCTCAATTGTCTGAAAATCACTGACGGGGGAAAAGAAATCGCCAGGATCATGTTCCGTGATTCAGAGCTCAGCCAGATTTGGGGTTCGTGGTTGCCATCCATGGCAGCTGTGTGAAGCATTTTGAACTCCGACATCTTGAGATTGGGAAATTCCATGAAATTCCTGATGATGCTGTAGCATACTGTAGCTTCCCCAAAATACAAAAGAATGTGGTCGGACCATGTTGATCTCTTCCGATCACTGTGTTTTGGTGAGGGTTCTTCTTTGGATGTTTGATTTCCCAGCTGGGTTCCTTGTTACACGATTTGAGCAGTCCAGACTTCCCTGGAAAATGCCAACTTTCACCAAACCTCGCACACAAAAGATAAAGAGTGCTTTCCAAAATCTACTGGCCGTTTTTTTTCGTGACAAAATATACTACTCCGGGGTGAGAGTGGATGGCACCGATTTTTGAGTTGCGCCTTATACTCCTGACCCGAAATTCATGGTCTGAAACGAGAAAACGCTGATGTAGATGGCTCAACCCCCATCAGTGAGTTTTGTGTGCCATCTATGTATTTTAGTCTACGTATGTCTTTCGGGACCCAAATTTTGGCTTCACGAACTCAAAAAAAGGAAACTTGCTATTTTTCAAGAATAGCGAGCCCTGTTTCATTGATTTCAGCACATTTCAGCTAGAATCGATGGCGCAACTCATTTGAACATGGATCCGATACCATGTCGTAGATGTTATATTATGGTCTTCTTTCCCATCCCGTACAATTGTTCAAGGCGTAGGGCCCTGAGTGACTCCATGTCCAATGGAGAAATAAGATGAAACAAGGCCCCAACCTCGAGCCAGGTGACTGCCAGGACGTGTTCTATCAAGGTGGGATTCCTGGGCCTCGTACGACGTTGGATGGTCTGTCCATCGCCTCTTGCGAGTCCTAACATGAACCGTTTGACTCTCAAGATACATAAGATACCCATCATTCATGGGTGTACCATGTGAATCCGAGGGTAGCAAGAGGTGTTGGTCCCCGGTTCCTGTCAGCCTGGTCGAGGCGATTGCGATGCAGGCATTGAATCCTTAGCAGAGAGGCATCCATGGGGAGTCCACCGTGACAGCATGTGACATGCTCAAACTCTGGCTACATCTTGGAGAAAGTCAGATAAAGGGATCAATGAAACTTGCATCGTTTTTTCGTCATGATATGTCATGATCAATCTTGCTGAAAGACTGTGAAAGTGTGTGTGTGTTTGTAAGATATCCGTGGGCACCCATGAAGTGACCAAACTTGTTTGCTCTCCACAAGTTTGTGAAGAAATGAGCAACTGGTAGGTACCAAGAATTTATACATCCAAGCCAATGAAAAGCCCACCAACGACCTCGAAAAAACAACTTGGAAATGCTGAAAAACAGTTTAAAACCACATTATCACATTGTCGTCTAAAGAGACAAGGTGTTTCAGTCGGAGAATTCTGCCACTGTCGTGGTCCTGGCACTGTAGGCTTGGGTGGCTGACGGATCTGCGGAAGCTGGTGGCCATGGGTCGCCAAGAAGCTGAAGAACTTCAGCATTCCGTGCAGGGCTGAGATGGGCCATGACCGCGGATGGTGAATTGCTAGCATTTTGGCTTCAGAGTGGATTTCAGATTTGATCATATATTTTTTATATGATTTAATTTTAGTATATGATTTATATAAGCAGAAAAAAACATATGGATCCTACCAGCAAGTTGGCAAATATCTGGGCAAATCATGATGAATGGTTGGACAAACAACCAGAACCATGGCCGATTCACCCACAAAACTGGGTTGAAACAAGCACCATGACATGGGGCATAGCCGAGACACCTGGGGACACTAGCTGGTGAAGCGTAGGTGAAACTGGGTAAGCTAGATGTACTAATGCGAGAAATACAAAGCAAAAAGTCACACCAAAAAATGTCCATGGAAATTAAGTCAGCATATGTCAGCATACAAACCCAATAGCAAAGGTTTGACACCAATTTGGTATTGACAGGCGAGCCAGTTTCATCAAACATATCTATACCATTCCAGCAATACCACGAAGCCACCACCCCGGACACCGCCAAGACACCACCCGGACACCACCAAGACATGAGCAAGACACCCAACATCACCGAAGTCTGTCAAAATTTGGGTTTCTGCAACAGATTTTTTGCAGGTTATCTAAGATTAACCATGACTGAACTTTTATTGGTTGATGTTTAAGCTATGTTGTGTAGGAACATGCAGGGATACTGCGGCATATCTTGCCGAGGATTCTTTTAAAGGTTTACCTGAGGTTGACCATGGAGTTCTGCCAGCCGAGCTCGGCTTGTTCGTTGCTAAGCCCAAGCACAGAGCATACTCACAGACTTTCTTTTGCCGCTGGGTAGGTGTCATGAGCCTTGAACCAAAATGTGCATGATACTACATTCGGCTTAGCCGAGCACATCATAACGAGATCAAAACGACCAAACCATACCAAACCCAATTCAGTATTGGTTTCATTTCAGAGGGGTCCAATAGATGTACATAGACCCAACTTATTGTAGCCACCAAGCCAACTATGGCGAAGAGACCCGAAAAGCATTATTTCAGGCGGGTGAATGAATTAGAGCCTGATCGTTTGCAACCGCCTGGGCAGAACCAACACAACAAGGGAATCGAAATAAAAAAAATGATAAAAAGGGTGTGTGTGTGTGTTTTTCTTTTTTTTTTCCTACACACCTTTTATGCCTGCTCAAGGTCTGTGCCAGCCAGCGACGATTCATTTGTCGTCGGTTCCATCTCTTACGGAAACAAATAGGCTGCTGAAACCAAATGGAGAAAATGGTGAAAAGTCAGGAAAATCAAAAGTGCAAAAACATGATCGCTGTCTCTCAGTTAGTCAATGCCTTCTTGTGCTTGCAGCAGATTCATCAGATTGCCATGCGGTTGCATGTCGTTGGTCACCGCAGGCTCTGTTGGATGGTATACAGGCATGGCAAGGATGTCGGATCGTACAAGCCAGATCACTGTGATATTCTGCGCAAAAAGGTCTGGGATGCGCCAGATGGGTTCTGGTGCACGTGCATCCTCAGTGATGAGCCACGAGATCGGCGTGATCTCATTCAGGGTTCCTGGTTGCAGTTTCAGGATGGCCTGACAATGGCCCGCCAAATCAGCACCAAAATGGGTGATGCCTGCAACTGGTGTGTATGCAACATGGTCAAATTGAGGAGTGTGCACCTGAAAAACTGGGATCTGCACTTCCGCTTCCAGGGACACAGTGCTCATGCTCTTCTGGATCGTGCCCGTGGCATCCCGAAACAGCCTGTCAATTTGTAGCACAAGGCAAGAAGGTGCCTCGAGGAGCGCCGCTGTCATGGAGGTCTCCTGACACCAGTTCTGTAGCATTTGTGTGAGATTGCATATGCCACTGTCATGCATGGAAGGCGTGATGGTGAGAATGATGGGTGCATGTCCACAACTTGAATCAAATACTTGCGTCGTGGTGCCAATCAGAACCCTTCTTTCCCAGCGCATGTCAAACGACCGCATGCCAAGCCAAGCCAGGACAGCTTGGGTAAATTCAGCACTGTCATTTTGTCCATGTGCTGGGCCCCAAGCCCTAAGGATTTGCTGAAACCATGGTGCTTCAGCTAAAACAACCCACCGTGAGCCAAGCTGGCAAAAGTATTGCAAGAGCTCAGCAAAACGGCATCCCCAAAGGTCAGCGGAGGAGGGCGCACAAAGCCAGGTCCACATCAAGCAAAACACGGTGCAATTGGCATAGCACCATGTGCTGTCATTGTTCATGATCAATCGACATAGCACCAGGGAGAGCTGAAGTCGTGGATCGATCAATGTTGCCGTGGGCGGTGAGAGGCTTTGCCTTTGCCCTTGCCCGGCTTCTGGTTGCCCGTCAAGAGATTCTGGATTTGTGTGGCTTGGCTGCTCTGGCCCAGGCTGTGTGGCTTCATCGAGGCTCCCACCACCATCCAAACCGCATTGAAGGAGAGATGTTGGAAGATCTCGTAGGCCCTGTCGTGTCTGACATTCAACTGCAGGCGCCACGGGATGGAGGTCAGGTTCTGCTGGGGTGCCTTCAGGGCATGGAAGCGTATCACCAACTGTGGATCCAGGAGCAGTTCCAATATCTCCTCCAATTGTTGGCCCATCAGCTTGGCACTGACCGGCGTTTTCTTGTCCAGGATCAGCTTTTGGGTGTTCGGATCCCACCTGTGATATGGGAAACTGCGATCTTGCAGGATCAATCCCTTCTGGAGTGACAGCTGGAAGAGCTGATCCGTGTCCTGCGCGTTGACAATCTGTTCCGCCCGCTGTCGAAGAGATTTCACAAGGCATAGGATCAGGTGCAGTCTCAGCGGTTGTTGCCCCGGGTTGGGGTTGTCCATCAGCTTCTTCCAATTGGCTGTCTCTTGGAGCATCAGGTGAAAAGCTCCGGTGGCTTCGCTGCTCAAAAAAAGAATGAATTGATCCTGTTTGCGCATGCTTTGGAGTTCTTGATCTTGCTTGATGGCCAGGTGGGCTAGAGCCAGGAGGAGCTTGTTGTGCTCCGTGGTCTCCCGTGGCCCTGTGCCTCTGTTTTTGGGCTGGTCGTCTGGCTTTTGTGGCGGGTCCCTGCGACGTGTCTTGGTGTCCCGTGGGTTGGGCTCCAGCATCAGGGTGTTGTCGCGAAAAAGGGGCGCCAGGTTGCTGAACGCATCCAGGATCTGCTGAGAGGCTTCCGGGGCCGGCATTTCTGGAGCATGCGTTCCATTCTCCATGAAACAGGTAGGAGAACAGCAAAGCAAGATTGACAAGAACCGGGCAATGGCCACGCAAATGTGACTGAGCCAGGGCCATGCGGTCATCTGCAGGTTCGTCAGGTTTGTGTATCCATGGCAAATTGAAGATCTGAGTGCAGAGTGGACATTGATAGATATCAGGTGTCACTTCAAGCACAACATCATGCAATTGGTCAAGGTAAAACATGAACAACTCACGGTGGCATTGGTGCTCCTCACGTAGATGCACACACAGGTCAGCTGGTGCAAGACTCACACCACAGTATAGGCAGCATGATCGCAGGATCTGTAGGGCTCCTTCTTCAGTCCACAGGGCCTGCAATTGGCCATTGGTGAGCAGTTGCTCCAACAGGAAGCGCTGCGCCGCTGGGAGCTTTGATGACAGGGTGGCATGCAGTCGTCGTTCCCCAATCATGGTCGGTGCAAAGGGTTCTTGTTGAAGTCGATGAAACGCCATTGCAATCTGTCTCAGGGGGAGACAGACGTGGTTGCCACGTTTGATCCCTGTAGAGGGGTTGCAGCAGCATGCATTCTGGCTGTAGAAGGTGTCAACAAGCAGCAAGGTCAATCTTTGCGCCCTTCTCCAAAGTCTGGAGTGTGCACTTTGTAAGTGCAGCGCTAGGTCATTGGCTCGCATGAAAATGCGAGGGCAGCATTGGCAATGAAGAGTCAGGCGTAGTCTGTTGTGAGCTGGCGTGAGAACTTCATAGAGTTGCCCCCGAAGGCACGCTGCCTGCCAGAGTTCCTCCACCGGCTTGGTTTCTGCACTAGCCATAGGGTTGAAGTGCACACATTTGCCCTGGACTATGTGAGTCTTCAAGCTACTCATTGCGGTGAAGGTTTGGCCGCAATGTGCGCAGGCCGCACTGTTGTCAATGGCATCTCTGCTGGCATTGAATGTCATCCCATGTAGACCATGCAACTGTTGAAGGTGCTGGGTGAGAATGGCAGGGGTTTCAAAACATTCTCCACAAATGTCACAACGGCATCGCGTCTCAAGGTCTGGTTCATCTGAATCAAGACTGGCTCCATTGACCAACAACATCGCTATCTGCGTCCAGACTGGGCAAGTGTGGGTGCGGAACAGCGCCCCACAAACCCCACAAGGCGGATCACTGCTGTAGAGGTTGGTGAGCTGCTGTGCCTTCAATGGCACATGTTCCCAAGGTCTGAGTGTTGCTGGCGATAGTGCTGCTGCAAATCTTGGATCCTGGAAAAATGCTGAGCACAGAGGACGCATCTAGTCCTCAGATATGCGCAAGCGTCAGCATCATCAGCAACTGTGTGCCACTCTTTGCGCTTGATCACTCTGAGCAATCTGAGGCCGAAGTTCAAGGTCTTCAGATGTTCCAATTCTGTGGGAGTCAGCATCCTAGCTCCTCGCATGCCAAGGTCTGAGGCATGTGGGCGGGAGCGATCCCCAGGCATCATGGGGGTGAGTCCACGTAGGTTGGCAGTGCACTGTGCTGGACCACAAAGTAGGGCCTGGCATCCACGCTCGATATGATGTTGGAATGTGCGCCAAGTTGTGAAAATCATGCCACAAAATTTACATTCAGGGAGCCCATCGACAGCATATGACGCAGCCAATGCAGGTTGAGTTCGGAAAGTGCTAATGCCATGGGAAGTGGTGCAATGCCGACGAAACACACTGGCGTGTGGGGTCTGAAACTCACATATGGTGCAACTAAAGCATGGTGTTGAGCCGGCCTCAGGCCAGTCAGCTGGAGTCGGATGCACTGGGGCACGGCTGCTGTTCCGGATTGCCTGCAGCTGTGTTAAAATGTCATGCAAGTGGTCCCAGGAAATGGTTCGAACAAGGTCATGTTGGTCAACCCCAGCATATCTTTGAGTGATCGATGCAAGAAGGCTCGTCACAGTATCATGCAGGAGGTCGGCCGGGGAAGCTACTTGGTGTCGATGGAAAACCTGTTGATGCGTTCTATGGGTCACATATGAATGGTCCTGAAAAATCATGCGTAGCGTTTTGGTCATTTGTGTAATTGCCAGGCGTATGCCAACATGAGTGATGCCAGTTGCACAAATGCCGTAGCTCAGGATGGGATACACGCATGTCTTCCAGAGTTGGACCCGGCGCTTCAGGGACAGACTGTGTCGTCCCGTGAGCCATCGCTTCAAACGTTGAAATCCAACATGCATCAATGTGAGCCGATGTCGCAAACTTTCCATCTCAAAATTATCATAGGAAATGATGATTCCAAGATACTTGGTTTTCTGCTGGATGGGAACACAAAACATGACATCATGGGGCAGCTCAATTTTTAGAAACTTGCCATTCTGGTCAGAGCCAACGCAACGTTGCAACAGGGGTTTGCTGCCGGGTCCTTTAACCTTCATGATGACAACCGATTTTTGGGGGTTGATGATCATATCAAGCGAAGCAAGAGTTTGAAACATGATCCCAATGGCAAAACGGGTTTTCTCAAAATCTTCCAAGCATGTGAACACAGCTCCAACATGAAGATCGTCTGCGTAAATGTTCAGGTGGTCACATATCCAGGACATGGGGAGAAAAGCCATTAAATCATGAAGGAAAAGCACCATGAAGAATGTCCATAATCCAGGTGCCGCCTTGCAGCCCTGGCGTACACCACGGCCAATGCAAATGGGGCTGTCGCAAAGATCATGCTGTACAATGTATTGTGTATCCTGATGCCAGGCTGTCAAGAGCTGGATGATGGATTCCTCAATGTTCAACTGCCAGAGTCTGGTAAATAGTTTGGCTCTATTCACACAATCAAAAGCACGCTGAAGATCTACACATGCCTGGAGCCCACCGTAAACATGAAATTTGGGGGTATCATGAGCTCTGGAGTGAGGCGTGGATCTGCGTGTTCCTATCATTTCCCTGACCAGCCGGCAATGGCGAGCAACTCTACAAATTGCATCATTGGTGGATCTTTGATCCAGGAAGGCCCAAATCGGCCAGCAGGTGATGCATGGTGTGGCCTGTTGCATCGCAGTTCGAATCAGCAGCCCTATGATGGCCTTACCAAGAGGTTCTTGGAGGGCCAGAGGCCGAAGATTTTGGGGGCAAGAAGCTGGCTTAAATGGTTTAGGGATAAGGACTAGCCATCCATTACGCCATTCATCAGGTATATATGGGGGAGAGGTTGACCACCAATGACCAAGAATGGAATGCAAAATGGGGGCAAGAAACTGCGCATGTTGCTTCCACACCACGGCCGGGGCAAACGGCTTGGCTACCGCCTTTCCCGCAGGTATGGCTGCCAGTGCTCTCTCAAGCTGCAAAACGGTGAAGGGAACACCTGGAGGGCTGGTAAAATCCATGGCAATTTTTGGGGGGCCTATCCAAGTATCCATGACAAACTTATTAAGTAAAGCCATGCATTCAACGGGTGTGACCATGTGTCCATTGGGATGCCTTAACTGGATTTGCCTGCGTTGCTGCTTGGGTGCATGTGCATTAATGATATGGAACAGCTTGTGGGTGTCATGTCTTTCCGCTGCACAGTTGGCTGAGTGTACAACCTCCCGGAATCTGGTGTCACGAATCTCAGCAGCCAGGCGGCGGTGCAGGCGTTTCAAATGCAAAAATTTGGCAACATGAAACCAGGCACGAAAAATGTTCCGTGGGCTGCAAATGGCAAGTCTGAGGAAGCATCTGCGGTGCTCCCACTTGTTCAACATGGTCGGCAGGCTTTGTTGCCAGGGTTGAACCCTGGCCTCCACCTTTCCGGCTGGAAAACTCTGGCAAAACTGTGCAAAAACAGCTTCATGCATTTTGGCAATGGGTTGTTGGTTGGGCGTGGGGTCTGCAAGGTGCGATTGGATCAAGGCCTGTGATGTCTCCACAAATGATCTCCATGCAGGCGTCTGGGTCAGGAAGGCCTGACGGCTATGCTCTCTCTGCTGGGCAGTGATTTTCTGGAAACGATGCATGTCGTAAGTTGGAATCCAGTGTCTGGCAATGGAGCACAAAATGGGTGTGTGGCCAAAAAACGTCTGCTCAATAAATGGTGAGTTCCACAAATATTGAACCCTTCTTGCCTCCTGGTCAGCAAACATGCGGCGGACACAAATGTAGTCCAGTCTGCTGGCACAGTCACCGTGCACAAAAGTTGGACCTAATGCGGCAGAGCCAGCATTCAGGGCAATGAGATCGTGCTGGCGTAGTATTTGCAAGAATCGGGAATGGTCACTGTGGTACGTACCAAAGATCCGTCTTTGGCGCCAGACAAAGGTAGGACTGCCTACAGCATTGGTCTGCTCAGACAGACTGCAGTTGAAATCACCTAACAGAATAAGGTTATGTCTATGGGGGAGACTATGTAACACATTATTTAAGAGGGTCCACCAGGTGTCACGTGCTTTCATACATGTGGTGGTCCTATTAAAAGTGTGTTGGTAACAAGCCAGGATGTCAATCGGCCTTGGATTGCAATTGAGGCGCAAGTGCACCAGCCTGCCCGATGCATGGAATTGCCACTTCAGTTGTGAGGCAGGACCAAGGCGCTTGGAAATGAGTATTAATATCCCCTTCCCCCGATGGGCACCTTCTCCAGAGTGCAGGCAATGCCAATGGGGGTCTTGCCACTCCCCATCGTAACACCATCGCGTTTCTACGATCACCGCAAGGTCGACCTTTTGGATGAAGAGCCATGCTTTCAACTCATCCAGTTTGGCACTGGAGAGGCCTCCACAGTTCCACTGCCAGGTGGTCAGTCGACGCTTTGGCGCGTGGATCTGATTGCAGAGCGTCAAGTCCCTTGGTTGGGTGGCAGTGGTCGATCTGGAAGTGGATTTACAACCCATGTTTGCCAAGGCCGTAGCGCTGTAACAGCGGCCTCGGTACCATGCAAAGCCTTGTTCTTGTGCACGTGTGAAAGCGCGATTCATGCTTCTTTTGACCACCTGCGTGATCTTCTTCTCCTTAACATTGGTTCCCAGCCTGTCTGTCGAGCCGAAGCTCATTGTGGGCTGCTGTCCATGTTGCTTTGTCCAAGCTTCTGGTACATGTGAAGTCCAAGGTCGGACTTCAGGAGTCCCCATGGGTGGACTCCAACCCTCGCCCCTGTAGGAATGCGTCATGGTCAAAAAGGTCCAGAGGAGGAATAAAAGCCCTCCAATCTTGGGATCAGCAATCCTACGTCTGGATTTGGGACCAGACTTGCCACTTGTGTCAGGGTCCACGGCAGCAATGCGCAGGTTTGTCGAAGGCAATAGTGGAATTGAAAGCATAATCCAGGTGCCAGAAAAATGAAATGCAGCGCAAGCAGGTCCACCCAATAGCAATCAGAGCCAGTGTACCAGCGCTGTAAAACAATGTCAGCAGCAAAGAAATCACGGATATGTTGGGCCAGAAAAATCAAGTAATGGGAGCCCACCCCAACCAGTAAATGTCGTATCCTGTGTCTGCCAAAGGAATAAAGAATCCTCAGGATCCAGAAGTGTCAAATCCTTGTTGGAACAGTCAGCTGGGATGTCCAATCCAGAGATTCCGGGTGTAATCCAATGGTTGCACGATCGGCCAGTGAAATAGAAATTGGAAGGGGAGCCGACCCCCTGTTGAATTCTCCTCGTAGTATCCCAAGCCGCAAGGCCAGTCAGTGTACAATGGGAGCCAACCCCACAGTGTGCAGCTTGGGAATACTGTTGTTCGGTAATGAAATCAGATCTGGTGTAAATCGTTTGTTGCAGCAAATGAATATTGAAATCAGAAGGGCCAGTGCAGAAAAGAAGGGAGCCCACCCCAAAGATCAAACGTTGAATTAGGGTCCAAATGAAGTGCCAAAGTGAACTGCAATCCAGAGCTGCAAGGCCAGTCAGTAAATAAAGGGAGCCTACCCCACAGAGTGCAGCCTGAGGAGGATATGTCCAGGACGCAGGTTGTCTGATGCCAGGGTCCTCAATCCACCACAGTGGGGAATTTCGCTGTTGCAGTGATGGCAGTAATGGTATTGTCAAAATAGACCAAAAACGCCACCCAGGAAACTGTTTGTGAAATGTCGTACTGAGCGGGCAGGAGAAAATTACTGATGAGCCTGTCAGATAAAGTTGAACCCGAGAAAGCAGAAAATTATAAACAATGTCCAAGGCAGCTGGGCCAGTCAGAATGTAATGGGAGCCAACCCCACAGAATGCTGCCTGAACGCTTGAATTGTATTTTGTACACTGCTCAGCCCTCCAAGTGCAAGATGGGGCCGTGGAAATGGTCAGATCCGCTTGCACCTGAAATCCGAGGCACAATGAATGATCCGCAATTGCAAGGTTCAGCTCTAGCGCAGGCACTGTTCCACGTGGTGAATCTCCCTCACTGAGAAATGGAATTTGTTGTGTCCACCACCCCAAAAGGAAAGGAATGAGCCAGTTGAGCGCCGTGGTGGTCCAGCTATGATTTGGTCACAGCCAGGAGGCAGTCACCAACAGTCACTCAGGGAGTTCAAATGGATGTTCCAAAAGGAAAAGCAAATGTGCACAGCCCTGCAGAAAAATAAATAGCAACGAAAATCACAGAATTATGGCACCGATCCCACCGAAAACTCGCGCGTCCCAATCGAGGAAACTGCTACGCTCAAGAAGAGCACTTGAGCGCCACCAGGGTGGTGGCAAAGGGGCTTGTGTGTGTGTGTGTGTGCAACATCTGAATAGATGTAAAACTTCTTCTCTCTCTTTTTCTTTCTTTGTCCTCTCCCTTTCTAATTCTTAATTCAATGCAGGGGGACACAGCATTTCACTGGGACTGTGTCCAAGGAAGCTACCAGTGAAATGGGATATCCAGCTTGGCCAGCTGGACGTACCTGCAGTTTCGATATCATTTTTCCGACATGGCAAGCGGCCAAGCCTAAAACCGCACAGATGTTTTTCACTTCACGGTTGTCGCAAATTTTCATTTTCCATGTCATCGTTAATTTCGTTTTTTCATATCTAATCTGCATGTTTCAGGATTCAGTTCCTGCCGGATCATATAATGATCCATTCTTGTCTAGTGTGATTTCCATGGTGGCTCCGACATGGTGCCATGGAGCCATTTGAGGCAACCCTCTTTAGGGTGAGTGATGACTGTCCTGACTGCCGAATTAACACATTTTAATTTAGTAATTCATCTAAGTAATGTGCAACAGCTGGCCTTACTGTTTTGCACCTTTTTTGAGATGTCCTGCCGTTCCGGCTGTCCCTTGAGATCCTCTGTGAATTTCATTCTTCAAGCGTGACGTTGTTCGAAACAATCAGAAACCTTCTCCGTTTCGCAGCTGCTTTTGACGATTCATGACAACAGCATTGGATACAGGAATCAGGCAGGCACACGACTTTCAGGTGTGGTGTCTCTTTCTTTTGATGGTTGTCTGGTGAGGTGAAACATATTGTGCATCTAATTCGTTGGACTTTGAAAGCCGTTTTATGCCAATTGGGGCAAGACTTGACCACGGTCCCGGTGCAGGGAATAATCGCACGACCTTTAGGCATTTAGGGACTGAATCCTGTTTTTAATTAATTGTTTTGGTTTTCCTGTCGGTCATCAACTAGTCCCCCTTTTGGTCCCTAATTTCCCCGCGTGCCTCTCCGTAATGTGTCGTGGGGTTTAGGTGTGTGCGCTGTTTTGTTCAGGTCCGTTTCGCCGTGTAGGTTGGTTCCGGAGGTCCGTCTGTTCCCCTCCCCCCTGCGCTGTTTTTGGCCGTTTGCCCTTCGTGTGTCCGCTTTTTTCTTCCTCTTGCCTTTCAGGGTTGACCCGGCTCCGGCCGGGTGTGCGTGTGTAACATCTGAATAGATGTAAAACTTCTTCTCTCTCTTTTTCTTTCTTTGTCCTCTCCCTTTCTAATTCTTAATTCAATGCAGGGGGACACAGCATTTCACTGGGACTGTGTCCAACGAAGCTACCAGTGAAATGGGATATCCAGCTTGGCCAGCTGGACGTACCTGCAGTTTCGATATCATTTTCCGACATGGCAAGCGGCCAAGCCTAAAACCGCACAGATGTTTTTCACTTCACGGTTGTCGCAAATTTTCATTTTCCATGTCATCGTTAATTTCGTTTTTTCATATCTAATCTGCACGTTTCAGGATTCAGTTCCTGCCGGATCATATAATGATCCATTCTTGTCTAGTGTGTGTGTGTGTGTTTTTGGCTGCACACCTTTTCCAAAGCTCTCAAGGTCTGTGCCGACCAGCGTTGCTATTGCAACGGTTCCGTTGTGGAATCGACCTGGCCCCCTACAGTGTCACTCAGGTGCCGCTCTTGGAGAAAATGAAAAGCATCGTTCTGCCATCTATTGGGTGATGGTGCAAATGGAGAAAATTCAAAATGCCGGCATAAGATGCCGTTTTCGTTCATCTGGGCAGCGGCAGCATGGCAAGGATCGCTGCGTTCACTGCTTCTGCATCTGGCTTGGTGTCCATGTTCCGGTATTTCCAAAGCTTCACTTCATCGGATCGGGTCAGCCAATACACAGTGGCTGTGCGTTTCATCCAGTTTGGCACATCCCACAAGGGCTTGGGTGTGACCCAATCGTCAGTGAGAAGCCATTCTGCAGGGGTGACTTGATTGGCGATGGCAGGAGCAAGGCGCAGTGCACTTCGAAAATGGCCTGCTGTGTCAAGCCCCAAGTGTGCGGTGAGTGCCACCACCTGATATTCAATCATCTCGCAGGTCAAGGCGTCATCTTTGAAAACTGGAACAAGGCATACCTGGTCTGTCTGGAGCATGCATTCACTTTTGTAGATTTGCTGCTTTTCATCCTGCGCATATCGATCAACATGGATGCAAAGGCAAGTGGGTGCCTGGCAAAGGGCTGTGCACATTCCATCCACCTGGCGCCAGACGTCAAACAGGTTGGTCAAATCACTGCAACTGAAATCTGCAAGAAACTGTGGAAATTTCAAACAAATTGGCGTGCTCTTGCAACCTTGATCGCATACCCTGATGTGGTTGTCTTCAAGGATCCTCTTTTCCCAGCGCATGTCAAAAGCGTCAGAATCCATTTGTTCCAACCATGCTGCAACAAACTCGGCAGAGTCCTGTTGTGCAACGCGCTGTGGACTTGTCGCAGGATCTATCATACCCCAACAGTGCAAGATCTGCTGAAACCAAACTTCAACACAAAGATTTTTGCAGGTATCAGGACTGGTGCAAATGAAATCATGCAACATCTGGCACTGTTTTCCCCATGCTTTCAGACTCCACTTCATGGTGGACAAAGTGGTCCACAGCAGAGCGCTTGTCGTGGCGTTGGCAAAGCATATGTTACCCGGGTTTTCCATGGTCATGTGTGCAAGCTTCAGCAACAGAAGGTCTGGTGCTGGACCGCAAGGCATCACATCTGTGTTCACTCCTTCTTGGGTGTCACTGTTCCGGGCTTCTTGCCCTTGCCATTCCCTTTGCGGGATGTCGGAAGCTGCAAGGCCTTCTGAAGGTTCACTGCAAGGGGGCTTTGTTGAAGGCTGTGTGGCCGTAGTGATGTTCCCATGAGTAGCCAGATGGCTGAATGGCTCAGTTCCGTCAGCAGTTGCCATGGGCTGTCCAGTCGTAGGCTCACCTGCAGTTTCCATGGGGAGACCTCTTGTTTCTGCCCGACTGGCAGTGCATGAAATTTCACCACAGTCTGCACCTCCGTCAAAGCCTCCAGCATGTCCTGGCAGATCTGCTGGATTCTGGTCAGGGTGAGAGGGCGTTTGTTGCTGATCACCAGTGTCTTCTTTCCATGATCCCATTCCAGGTATGGGCAGGTGCGGTCCTGCAACAATACCTGGTTGTGCTGAGCCGCCAACATGACCTCTGATCCATCCGTCGCAGAGCCCAGTTGCTGAATCCTGCTGAGGAGCGTGTTGAACAGGACTTGGGCCAGGTGCTGGCGTAGAGGCATGGTTGTTCCCCTCGGGTGTGCTTTCTGTGTCTCCTGGAATTGCTGGGCCCATTTCTCGGTCGCCTGCAGCAGCGTCTGCAGACTGCTTTCTTTCCCTTTGTTGGCGAAAAAGAGAATGAAGGTGTCCTCTCTCTTCATTGCCTGGAGGTCCCTGTCCATCTGCAGTGCCAACTTGGCCATGAGAGTCACCGCCTGTGCCAGCTGGATTTTGTCTGATGCCCCCTGTTTTTGGTGATCTTCTCGATTGGAGTCGCCTTTTCTTTGGCGCTTGGGGGGGGCATTCGGGGACAGCTGTAGTGTCCTGTCCAGCATGGGTCCCATCGCCTGGAACGCTTGCCATATTTGAGTCGTGACTTCCTCTCCTTCCGGCATGTCCGTGTCGGCCATTGGCAGCTCTGCTCAAAAGAACAGCCGCTTGGATGAGGCAAGGGCACTGGGCTTTGTAATGGGCTTGGACCATAGCAGCGCGTTGGTCATCTGGCAGGGAAGGTGCATGGGCGTCTTCTCTGTGCAAATTGATCACTTGGTGGCATGCATAGCATTGGACATCTGAATCACATTGGGTCAAAAACTTGGGCAGCAATTGTTGCACCAGAAATTTCACCAAAGGAATGCCGCATTGGTGGGCCTCGTACATGTGTAGGGCCAGCTCTGCCACGTGAAGTTCAGCCGCGCACAGGAGACATGTAGACCTCGTGATGGCAAGCACATCATCGTCAAGCCAAAGTTGGTGCAGCAATCTGTTCGTCAGCAGGCGCTCCAAACGAAAACGAGTGTCTCGGCTCAATTTGGTTGACATCAGCTGGGCAAGTTCAGTTTCAGTGGGATCATGTGGATAAAACAGAACATTCTCTAGCCGCAGGTGTTGCATTGCAAGCTGGCGCAGCGGATTGCATATGTGGTTGGCACGATGTTGGGTCGTGCAAGGGTTGCAGCAACACCCTACCTGATTGTACAGCAGGGAGACAAGTATGGCCGTCAGGCCCTGGGATGCCGACCACAATTGTGGATGAGCAGCCAGTAAATGGCCTGACAAGTCGGCCGGTCTTGCATACCGGCACTTGCAGTTTTGGCATTGCAAAGTCAGTTGTAAACGTACATGACTGTCACGCAATGTATCTGCAAGTTTGCCTGCACATGTTGCTAACTCCCAAGTCGGTTGCACGGCCAAGACCTCTGTTGGGAGGTCTGGGTCAAAATGACCACATCTGCCCTGGTTTATATGCGACCGCAAAGATTCCTGGTGCTCAAACAAGGCCCCGCAGTGGTTGCATGCCGCTTGGCCATCGAGACAGTCCCTGGCTGGGTTGAAACTTGTGCTGGCCAAACGATGGTCCTGGGCAAGGTGAGCATGAAGAGCTTCTAGGGTCTCATGCAGTGTCCCGCAAATGTCGCATGTCAAGATGGTTTTGGCCACCTCTGCATTGTCAGTCACCTGTCCGGCCCCGTGCACTAACAAGAGGGCTAGCTGAGTCCAGACCGTGCATTGATGTGTGTTGCGAAACAACGCATGGCAAAAGGGACACGGTGTGTCTTCTCCATATTGGTTTGTGAGTTGCTTACCCTTGGCGGAGGTGTGTGGCCAGAACTGTGGGTGCATGACCTTGATGTGCTGGTTCAGGTCTTGCATACGACCCAGGAATTGGTCGCACAAACAGCATCTTTGGGCAAGGTACTCACATGCTTGTTGTTCACGTTTCATATGATGCCATGCTTTGTTGGCCACGATGGTCAGGATTCTATCTCCCCATTCTTGACTGCGGAGGTTGCAAAGGTCATCATCTGAAAGCATTGTCTGGCCACGCACAGGGCCATCTGTCTTGGGTGCAAACATCTCAGCAGCCGTTGGTGGGTCAACTTGGAGTTGGGCAACAGCGTTCTGCCAGCACTCTGGTGGACCCGCTTGTAAGACCTGGCAACCACGTTGAAGGTGTGTATTAAACGCTCTCCATGTGGTGAAGGTCTTATGGCAATGCTTACATTGTGGAAGTCCATTTGTCATATGGTTGACATGGGAGGCAAAGTGAACCCGGTTCATGCGTTGGCCATGTGATTGGGTACAATGTTGTCTGAAAACTGCAACATTGGTGGTGCTAAATCCACACATGCGACATGTTAAAACAGGCGCAGGCTGCAGTGCACAGGCTGGATCAGAGCTCACAGGCACGGCAGGGCCTGTGAGCTGCTGTGCATGCAAGAATGCAATCAAATCATGCAAGTGACCCCAATCAAGAGTATGCACAATATCCTGAAAGTCAACATGCAACAGTCTTTGAGTTGCAGAGAGCAACTGACGTTCGGCAGTCTGTCCAAGCCGGGTGAGTGGCAAGTCTACCCCTTGGCTGTTGAGAGCAGTTTGATGACTCTGGCCAGTGATGTATGCATAATTCCCAATGATCTGTCTGAGCATACTGTACATGGTCTGTTGTAGTTTCTGCAAACCAAGTGGAGTGATTCCAACCGTGCAGATGCTGTAGGTCAAAACTGGATAGACACATGTGGTCCATAGTTTGATTCTCTGATCTTGGGACAAGCCTCGTCTGCTCTTAAGCCAACGGCTAAGGCGTTGGAAAGCAATTTTGGACAGCTGGATGCGATGCAGGGTGGTGTGGTTCTCAAAGTCATGATATGACATCACCGTGCCCAGGTATTTGACCTTTTTGGCCACTGGAATCCAGATGATGGGTTTGTCATCAAATGCAAGCTTCAACCATTCTTTTCCCTCGCGAAAAGCTGTGATGGATTGTCGCAATTGGCGATGGTCATGGCAACCAACGCAGTGCATTTGGACGAGTTGATGGTCATGCCAAATTCTTGTAGCACTTCAAGGGTGATGTACAAATTGGAAAGGAGCTCATGGAAATCAAACGCTGAGTGGAAAACATCTCCAAGTTGGCCATCGTCTGCATAGAAGTTGATGCACCGTTGGATCCACTGTCTGTCAACTCTGTCACTCAAGGCTTGCAGGAACAGCAAAAGATAACTGTTCCATAACAGGGGTGCGGCTTTACACCCCTGTCGAAGGCCACGGCCAACAGAGATCCCTTCATCAACCCCTTGGGAGAAAAGGTGGTAACAAGTATCTTGATGCCACTGGGTGAGGAGGTGCGCAACAGATTCTGGGATACCTAATGTGACAAGTTTCGAAAATAATTGGGGGCGGCAGACCATGTCGAAAGCCCTTTCAATGTCCAGAAAGATGCTAATGCCACCTGCTATTTTGAAACGTGCTGCTTTCTGTTCCCTTGTGAACGGAGTGGATCTCTGGCCAATCATCAATTTTCTAATGTCCCTGCAATGCATGGTCACTCTGAGCAGGGCATCTTGTGTGGATCTGCTGGGTAGGTAGGACCAAATAGGCCAGGGTGTGATGATGGGCATCAGCGCTACCTGTGCTTGGGAAGCTAAGAGGCCTACCACTGACTTACCTAATGGTTCTTGCAGCGCCAACGGGCGTAATGCCCGTGGATGCACCGGAGGCTTATGGGGTTTTGGGATGAGGATCATCCAGCTATCCTTAAACCACTTAGGTATAAAGGGCTGTTCTCCTATCCACCATTTCCTCAAGACTTCATACAGGGTCGGAGTAATTTGGGGGGCAATGGATTTCCACACAATTGCCGGTGCGCAAGGTCGCGCAACTGCCTTGATGGCAGGCATTTGGCTCAGTGCATGCAGAAGATCTGCCTGGGAGAAGGGCAGGTCAGGAATGAATGCATCTGATGTGTCAAAAATCTTGGGCCCTTTCCATGTCTCTTGAATGAAATGTCGCAACATAGCTGTCTCCTCCGGGGGGCTGGCAATTTGGCCCTGCTGATTTCGAAGTTGCATTCTGCGCATGGGCTGTTTGGGTGAAAATTTATTGATGATTTGGAATAGTGAATGGGTGTCATGTTTCAATGCTGCAGCAGTGGCACTCGCAATGACTTCTTGGAATCTGAGCTGGCGTACTCTCCATGCATGTGTCTTGGCACGTCGTTTCAGAAACTGGAACCTAGAAACGTGAAACCAGGCATGAAAAAGATTCCGCATTGAAATTGTGGTGAACTGCAAGAGAGCTTTCCGATGACCCCATTTATTGAGTATTTGGGTGTGTGCTTCCATGTCACAAGGTTTGATGGTCACTTGTTTGGGAAAAAAGCGGTGAAATTGTTGACATGCAATGCGGTGTAAATCTGAAATCACTGTGTCATCTGGGCCGGTGACCTGTTGGAGTCTGTGGAGAACCGCTTGGCCAACCTCTTCTGTGAACTGAAACCAATGGGCAGTACCAAGTCGAAAGGCCTGATGGCCCTGCCTTCTCTGTGCTGGGCTGACGGTCCGTGCAGCTGTATCATAGTCCTGTGGGATCCACATTTTTCGGAGTAAACCAATCATGGGGGCATGGCCAGAAGTGCCACAAAATGGCGCATCCCAGGCATACTTGATTTGTTTGGCTACTCCATCAGCAATAGTTGTCCTAGTAATGATGTAATCAATTCTGGAACTACTATTGTTATGGATATATGTGGGTCCTAATTCACTGTGCCATGTGTTCAAGGCGACAAGTCCGTGTGTCCGGAGTGTGGACATGAATCTCCCTTGGTCCTCGTGTTGAGCACCGCATGTCTGGACGCCACGCCACAGGTAGTGGGCAGGTCCGGCGTTTGATGGATGTTGCAACAGGCTAGTGTTGAAGTCTCCGGTCAAACACAGGGTGTTCCTATTGGGTAGGCCAGTGAGCAAGGTGTCCAGATCATTCCACCATTGTGCACGTTCTGTTCTGCGACTTGTTGTATGAGCCTGGGTATGCTGATAACAACAGACCACATCAATTGCTCTGTGTTTGAGCTGCACCTGAACATGCATCAACCGTCCAGGAATGACAACTCTCCAACGCAGATTTTGTGTCGGGCAAAAACGAGTGGAAATGATACACATGAGTCCTGCACCTCCTTGGTTTGGTTGTCCAGTGTGGACATGGAGCCAACGGCCGTCGCTCCATTCACTCTCAAAGGTCATTCTGGTTTCACTGATGACCGCAATGTCAATGTGATTGTGTTCCATCCAAATTTTGATCTCGTCTAGCTTTGGGGCAGCTAGTCCACCCGCATTCCAGTTCAGCAGACGCAAGCGTCGGGAGTCTTGGTTCCGGCGGTTGCAGGCTTGCAGGGCCGGTGCATGGGAAGGTGCAGTCGATCTGGGTGGAGCAAGCGGCTGTCTGCTGAGGCACTTTGGAAAATCTTGGGGGGTGTAACACTTACCTTTATACCAAGCAAGGCCATGTGTGCATGCTCTGACAAAGGCTCTACGGATGCTTCTCTCGGTGACCTGAGTCTGTGCAGGGTGCCATGGGATAGCATTAAAGCTAGATGCCGGTCGCATGTCATGTCGCTTCGCGTCGGCTCTTTCAATCAAGCCTTGTTGCCAATTGTTTGACGCTTCAACGTCTCCCATGACTGAGACGTAACCCTCACCCCAAGCAAACCTTAGTGAAAAAACTGTAAGCAGAACAGACACACAGAAGGAAATGTGAAAAATCCAAGTTCTGCCGCAGCGTGTACTATGGTGTTTGCCCCTGGACTTGGGACCAGGAATGCCACTGACTGTACAAAGTCCTTTCACTGTTGCAGTTGTCAAGCCCAGGTTCAGGTTGGTGTGAGTTGTTGGTTCAATGTTCTCTGTGCTCGCCGTGTCAAAATTGAATCTGTTCTGAAATTCAGGCAAAATACAAAATCGTTGCAAAAAATTGTACCAAAAATGATGTAAATATCTGCACTGCTCAAGGGCCAGGGAAGCCAGCAAGAGAAGTGAGAAAACAGCTGTGAGGATCAGATGGGGCCTCAAAATGTCGAGAGTCTCCTCGGTCTTATTGCCTCGTTCCCAGTTCAGTAATTGGTTCCCAGACCAGTTACTCACTCTCCAAAAGAAGAAGCCAGGAATGAAGGAGTACCAGACCTGTCTGATCTTGTCCAACGTTGGCAATGCAGTCTCAGCAAAAATAGAGGTCTGTTGTAATGTCCAACGGTAGTCAATCGTAGAATCCCAATTGTCACCCGGGCCAGTGAAAAATCTTCGGGAGCCCACCCCGCAGTGTGGTGCAATAGGAAAACCTTGGAAATTGTTGTGCCAGGAGGAGAAATTGTACTCCAACTTGGGTATCTGCGTGCTGTCAATGCTGTAGATCGCTGTATCTACACAATGAAGCGTTAGGCACTTTCCACCTTGGCCAGTGAGTGAAAATCGGGAGCCAACCCCGCAGTGTGGTGGTAGTGCCTGGTGTAAGACCTGAGTGTGTGGACCACTTCTGTACTGTTGTAATCCTGTTTGGTGCAATGGGAGCCTTTGAAATCTGTCTTGCCAAAATTGGGCAGGTTCTAATATTGCAATTCCGCTGTCAGTGTCAATCAACCTTTGGATTGATTCTTCTCCTTGTTCAGCAAGCCTCAAAAACTGCTCTGGAACCTGTCGATTGTGATACAGACTTCCCTGGCCAGTGGAAAAGTTTCGGGAGCCAACCCCGCAGTGTGGGAAGTCTGTACTGATGTGCCAGAACTGTATTGTGAATTGTAGACCAATATTGTTACTCTGGGTTCTTTCAAGGCCAGTGAGAATGTTCCGGGAGCCTACCCCGCAGTGTGAAAGAAAACCCAAGGAAATAAAGCGGCCAATGCAGTCAGAAATTGAATCAAAAATTATTGGTGTTGTTGTGATCGCAAAACGGTCAGTGGTGATATCTCGTGCCAGGTGTTGGCTGTTGTCGCCAATCGCTTGCAAATCTCGAACTTCAAAGTCTCCACAGTGTAGTGCACACACCAGGCTTGAAACAAGCACAAAATAAATGTTGAGCAGCGTCGTGGTGTCCAGTTGCCCAGAGGCCAGGCAAAACAATGTTCAGCGCAGAAGTATCAGCAAAACGATGAATGCACCACAGTCTCGAATCAGCACGTTTCCAGAATCAATCGGAGGAGTTGAGGAAAGGAAATCAAAAAGTACCCAGTTATCCAAATGGCGCAAATAAAGGCAATGAACAATGGCAAAATGCCCGGCGCGGCAAATCGAAGAAGACGTGGGGCAACTCACTACACCTTTCCAAGGTAACTTGACAGCCACTCTCGTGGTGGCAAAGGGGCTTGTGTGTGTGTGGGTGTGCGTGTGCGTGTGGGTGTGCGTGTGTGTGTGTGTGTGTGTTTTTTTTAACTACACACCTTTTCGACTGCATGTCCAAGGTTTGTGCCGGCCTTCATTGCATTTTGCAACGGTTCCTGTTGGAAACAAATTGGCCCCAAGCATTGACTACGCCTCTCATGTTTGGAGAAATTGCAAAAAACACTCATCAGGAGAAAACGCAAAAGTAGCTCCAGCTCTCAGGCAAAATGCCATCTGGTGACAGCAGGGCTTGCATGGTATGGTTCATGGCAAAAGGCTGTATGGTCGGTGTCGCCACAGCCGCATGCTATCTGTTCTGACCAGCCAGAACGTGTTGCTGCAGCGCCGCATCCAGTTTGGAAGTTCCCACATCGGTGCTGGCGGTTGCCAGTCATCTGTCACAAGCCAGTTTGCAGGCCGATGTTCATTGATGATGGTGGGAGCAATGCGGAGCGCCGCACGGATGTGTCCTGCTTGATCTCTGCCAGCATGTGCGGTGATGGCCACCACTTGATACTCAACAGGCATGTAGGTCAGCTGCGCGCTGGAAAAAACTGGTATCACACAGGGCTCAGCTACCTGTATCATGCAGTCACACTGCATCACATTTTGTTGTGAATCCATGATTCCTCTTTCAACCTGGACGCAAAGGCACTGTGGGGCCGAGGTCAGTGCAGTGCGCATCCCGTCCTCCTGGCACCAGGTGTTGAAAAGCTGGGTCAAATCACACGTCATGCATCTGGCAAGGATTGAATCAAACTTCAAGCAAATTGGGGTTTGTTGGCTGCCGCAATCTACCATCGTGACTGCATCATGTGTGGCCACTCTCTTTTCCCAACGCATGTCAAAAGCAGTGGAATGCAAAAGTGAGAGCCATGTGGTGATGAACTCTGCAGCATCTTGTTGCGCTATCAGCAGTGGATCAAAAGTGGGATCCCTGGCTTCCCAACAACGCAGGATCTGCTGAAACCAAGGTTCATTGCACAAATTGAAACAGCAATCAGGTGTTTGTGAACAGAATTGCAGCAGGGCCTGGCATTGTTCTCCCCAAAAGGTGGGGTCCCATGTGTGCATGGACAAGGTAGTCCACAGCATTGATTGGACTGCAGCATTGGCAAAGCAAATGTTGCCTGGGTTCTCATAGGTGCGGTGTGCCATGTTGTGCAACATCTCATTGGTGTCGGGATCTCTTTCCATCAAGGTCATGGATCCTCCGTCTTGGTCTGTTGGTTGATCTTGTTCTTGCCTTTCCCTTTGCCCTTCGGGGGTCCACGCGTCGGAAGCAAGGTCTTCTGCAGGTTGTAAGCAAGAGGGCTTTGTGTCAGGCTGTGCGCCTTGAGCGATGTGCCCAGGAGCAGCCAAATTGCTGAACTGCAGAGCTCTTGTAGCATCATCCATGGTGTGTCCTGGCGCAGACTCACCTGGAGTTTCCATGGGGAGACATTCTGTTTGTCCCCCGTCGGCAGAGCATGAAACTTGGTCACCATGTTGATGTCCACCATGGCCTCGAGCAGGTCGGTGCACAGTTGGTGCAGCTTCTTCAAACTGAGTGGTTTCCTGTTGCTGACAACCAGGGCTTTCTTGGTATGATCCCATTGGACATACGGGCATGTGTTGTCCTTCAGGAGGATCAGATTGTTCTGGGCTGCAAGGAGAAGATCTGAGCCCGCCTGGGCATTCCCCAGCTGTTCGATCTTGGTCAGGAGCTCGTTGAACAAAACCTGCAGGAGGTGCTGGCGCAGAGGCATCGTTCTGATGGGGTTCTCGGCCTTCTGGTTCTCTTGGTGTTTCTGTACCCATGTCTCGGTCGCCTGCATCAGGTTGTGCAGACTGCTCTCTTTGCCTTTGTTGGCGAAAAAGAAAATGAAGGTGTCCTCCTTTTTCAGCACCTGGAGGTCCTTGTCCAGCTGAAGGGTCAGTTTTGTTAGCAACGTCAAGGCCTGAGCCAGGTTGACTTTGCTCAGAGCGTCCTGGTTGCTTTCCTGGGCCTTTTGGCTGGGTTCTCCTTTTCTTTGACGCTTGGGCGGAGCATTCGGCGTCAGCTTCAGGGTTTTGTCCAGCATGGGAGCTAGATCTCTGAAGGTCTGCCAGACCTGATTGGTGGCGTCCTCTGTGTCCTCCATGTGCAAGTCGGCCATGGGTTGCACGGTTAAGCAGTATTGCTGACTGCAGTAGGCACGGGCACTGGGCTCGGAGATGCACTTGGACCACTTGGTGACGATTCATGTCAGGCATGTCATGAGCAGCGTCTCTGTGATGGTTGATGACTTGGTGGCACGCAAAACATTGGTGATCATGTTCACACTCTTGCAAGAAAAGTGGCAACAGCTGGGTCACATAAAACTTAACCAGGGATGTGCCGCATCTGTGCACCTCATGTAGATGAAGGGCGAGTTCTCCAACATGAAAATCTTCAGCGCAGAGAAGGCATGTCGACCTCATCATGTTCATTACATCGCGGTCATTCCAGAAGGCTGCAAAATTGCGATTGGTGATGATGCGTTCAAGATGAAACCTGATGTGTCTGGGCAACTGCGGTGAGATCATCATAGCTAAATCTTCCTCTGTTGGGGTATTGGGAAAGAATATAGCTTTGGGGATCCTCATGTGTTGCATTGCAAGCTGACGCAAGGGTATGCACACGTGGTTGGCACGTGCATTGTGCACACTCGGATTGCAACAGCAGCCTACTGTCTCATAGTAGAGCTCAATCATGGCATGCGTCAATGGCTGAGATGCAGACCAGAGCTCAGCGTGCGCTGACTGTAGGTGGCCAGCCATGTCCGCAGCACGACTGTATTTGCCACTGCAGCTTTGGCATCGCAAGGTCAGTTGAAGCCTGGTGTGGGCCTCTCGCAGTTTGTCAGCCAACATTCCATGACAGGTGGCGTCAATCCAGGTGTCTTGTATCGCCAGCACTTCCGTAGGCAGGTCAGGGTCAAATTTCTTGCATCTGCCTTGGTTCACATGTGACCGCAGGGACTCAAGGCTCTCAAACAAAGCCCCGCAATGGTTGCATGCGGGTTCTCCCGCCAGGCTGTCCCTGGCGGGATTGAAACTGCTGCTGATCAACTGGTGAGCCCGGGCCAAATGGGCATGCAATTGTTCAGGACTGCCACAAGTCATGTGGCAAATTTCGCAGGTCAACTTGGAAAGGTTTGGGTGGCCTTCACTGTTGGTCTCCCCTCCGCCGTACACCATCAGCAAAGCTAACTGCGTCCACACTGTGCATTGGTGAATGTTCTGGAACATTGCATGGCAATATGGGCATGGCACTTCATCCCCATGGAGCTGGGTGAGCTGCTTGCCCTTTGCTGATACTGATGGCCAAAACTCTGGGTGCAGGGTCTTGAGGTGGTGGTTCAGTTCCTGCGTTCTGCCGAGGAATTGATCGCACAAGAGGCACCGCGATGCCAGATATTCACAAGCTGCACGTTCTTGTTTCATGTGATGCCAATTCTTCGACTGGACAATGGCAAGGACTCGACCCCCCCTTTCCTGGCTTTTGATGTTCAGCAGATCTCCATCAGATAGGAGTGTTTGTCCCCTCACAGGTGCATCCACTTTCGGTGCAAACATCAGGCTGGCCAGAGGTTTGCCAGTGGAAACTGCGTGTGATGCAAATGGCCAGCAAAGGTCAGGGCCGGCTTGTAGCACCTGGCATCCACGTTGAATGTGGGTGTAAAATGATCTCCATGTGGTGAAGGTGGTATTGCAGTACTTACATTGGGGGAGGCCGTGTTGCATGAAAAGTGCAGGATTGGTATGTAATGTTCTGTTCATCCTGAGATTATGAGCTGTGGTGCAATGCCTTCTGAATGTGGCTACATGTTGAGTGGTGAAGGCACATAAGTGGCATCGAAAACTCAGGTCAGGCCACGCAGGTCCAGAGGGTGCAGGATCAAGCGTAAGGTCGTGGCCTGCATGCAGTTGGCTTTCCAGGCGGTGCTTGAGCTCATGCAAGTGCGTCCAATTCAGGCTGCAGACAATATCTTGGGGTGTGACATACAGCAGGCGTTGAGTTGCTGACTGAATCAGGCAGTTCACCGTCTCCAACAACCATGCAAGCGGTGGTGCAATCCCGTGTTTCTGAAAAGCCTGTTGGTGTGTATTGCCTGTTAGAAATGAGTGGTCTTGTAAGAGCTGTCTGAGCATCCCATGCATGTGTTGTTGAAACCTGTTGAGGCCCATTTGTGTGAACCCTACACTGCAAATGCCATAGCTGAGGATTGGATACACGCACGTTGTCCACAGTCGAAGTCTATGTTTGAAAGGGAGTCCACGTTTGCCTTTCAGCCAACGTCTAAGGCGGCCAAATGCAATGTTGGACAACTGAATGCGATGGTTCAAGGTGCGGTCTTCAAGCTGTCCATATGTCATTATGACACCTAGATATTTGGCATGGTTGGCAAGTGGAATCCAAAACACCGGCAAGTCTGGACTGTGCAATTTTATCCAAGCTTTTCCATCTCGTTTGGCTGTGAGCTGCGCTTTCAGGGCTCGGTGCGTCGAGCCCTTCATGGCCAGCAGTGCAGTGCATTTTGCTGAGTTGATGGTCATGCCAAGTTCTTGTAAGAGGTGCAGGGTGATGCAAATATTTGTCATCAATTGCTGCAACTCAATCTGTGAACAAAAGGTTCCTCCCATCTGTCCATCGTCTGCATAAAAATTAAGGCAGTCATGGATCCATTGGGGGCTGACACGCATGTTCAACTCAGACATGAAAATCAAAAGAAGGAGGTTCCACAAAATGGGTGCCGCTTTACACCCCTGTCTTAGGCCACGGCCTACTGCAATGTGTTCATCTGCTCCTTGTGTATACAAGTAATAACCAGTTTCTTGATGCCACAAGGTGAGGAGTTTGGCT
Organism: Cladocopium goreaui; assembly: GCA_947184155.2. Taxonomy (NCBI): domain Eukaryota; class Dinophyceae; order Suessiales; family Symbiodiniaceae; genus Cladocopium; species Cladocopium goreaui. The sequence continues at coordinate 435,251 of CAMXCT020002802.1, forward strand.
ATGGGTGGTGGAATCCCAAAAGCTTGCAGTTTGGAAAACAGTTGGGGGCGGCTTACCATGTCGAATGCCCGTTCAATGTCTAGGAAAATGCACAAGCCACCAGCTACCTTGTGGCTTTTAAGGCCTTGGGCTCTGCTGGCAGGGGTGGATCTCTGAGCTACTAGAAGGCTTCTCGTCTGGCAGCAATGTTGGGCCACTCTTAGGAGTGCATCTTGCGTCGATCTCATGGGCAAATACGACCAAATGGGCCAGGCAGTCAGGTCAGGCATCAGGGCTGTCTGGACTTTGGAGGCTAAAATTCCTATCACAGCTTTACCTACCGGTTCTTGCAACGCCAAGGGCCGTAAGGCCCTTGGGTGCACTGGAGGTTTATTTGGTTTAGGAATGAGGATCATCCAGCTATCCTTAAACCATGAGGGGATAAAGCATGAATCTCCTAGCCACCAGTCTGATAGGATGGAGTGCAGTGCAGGAGCAATCAAGGGGGCCATGGATTTCCATACGATGCCTGGCGCACATGGTCGTGCCACGGCTTTCCCAATCGGGATGGCTCTCAGGGCTTGTTCCAGTTCTTCCACAGTGAAGGGCAAGCCTGTCAGGTGGCAAGAAGGGAAAGGAAATCTGGTGGGACCCTGCCATGTTTCTTTGATAAATTGACGTAGCATGGCTGCTTCTTCAATGGGATTGGCAATATGGCCTTGTGGGTTACGTAGTTGCATCCTGCGTTTGGCTTGTTTGGGTGTGAATTTGTTGATAATTTGAAATAAAGCATGGGAATCATGGCGTGTGGCTGCTGCTGTTGCACTTTCAGTGACCTCCATGAATCTGATTAGGCGTACCTGCTTGGCATGGGATTGAGCCTGTCTTTTCAGGCATTGAAACCTGGCTGTGTGCCACCAGGCTTTGAACAGGTGTGGCAATGTGACCGTCTGTATTTGTAACATGGCGCGGCGATGTTGCCATTTGTTCATGATGATCGTGGTGGCAATTACATCTGTTTTGTCTCGTTTGGCATGTTTGGGAAAAAACTTGTGAAAATATTGACAAGCAATAGCATGCAAATCGGGAATGAGTGTGTCATCTGAGGGCGTCACTTGGGTCATGCGGTGCAGCACAGAACGGCTTGCATGGTCAACAAAAGCAGTCCATTGATCAGAGTCAGTGCGGAATGCAATCATGGCTTGCTTCTGCTGTGGCATGTTAATGGCTTGAGCCGTGGCTCCTGGTCCAGATACCATCCAGCTGCGGCGGAGGTTTCCTATCATGGGCACGTGTCCATGCTGACTACAAAACGGAGCATCCCATGTGTATCGGATGTGTTTGGCACAACCATCAGCCATATGCTTCCGTGTTAACATGTAGTCTATTCTTGAGCAGGCCTGGTCTGTCTGGAATGTGGGGCCAAGGGTCGACTGCCATGTGTTCAGGGCCACAAGGCCATGCATTCTGAGGATTGCCATGAATTGTCCTTGATCCGGATGCTGTGCCCCCAGGGTCCATTGCCCCCTCCACCAGAGGTGGGGGGGTCCTGCATGTGACTGCATCTGAGGCAAGCTGGTGTTGAAGTCTCCTGCCATCAGGAGGGTGTTTCTTTGGGCAAGACCATGGAGCAACTAGTCTAGCTGGGTCCACCAGGTCTGGCGCTCCGTTCTGCGTCTGGTTGTGTGACATTGGGTGTGTTGGTAACAGCCCACAATGTCCACGTTCCTATGCTTCAGCTGCAATTGCACATGCAAAAGGCGGCCCTCCACAATTGGTTGCCACTTGAGTTGCTGGGCAGTGCAAATGCGTCTTGAAACTAAACAAAAAACTCCCCCCCCTTTGTCTGCAGGTGTACCAGTATGCACATGTAGCCATTTGTCATCGCTCCACTCTGCTTCAAATGGCATGCGGGTCTCTGTAAGTACAGCTGCATCTATCTGTTGGTCTTCAAGCCATATCTTGATCTCATCCAGCTTGGCAGAATTCAGTCCACCTGTGTTCCAATTGAGAAAGCTCAGTCTGCGGGCATCTCTGTGCTTGCGGTTGCAAGCTTTGATGGCAGGATTTCCATCTTTCTGCAATTTAGTGGCTGGTGAAGTCACTGGCATGGGCAGGTTTTTGGGAAAGTCCTGTGGGGTATAGCATCTACCTTTATACCAGGCTAGGCCCTGGGCGCAAGCTCGTGCAAAGGCTCGTTTTATGCTGCGTTTTGCAACCTTCGTCTGCTTGGGGTGCCAATTTATGGCATGATCGCCTGTTTCAGGCCGCGTGTCATGTTGCTTTGTGCCACCTGTGGAAAGCAATGTAGGTTGCGGTGTAAGTGGCACTTCAACGCCCCCCATGACTGGAGCGCAACCCTCACCCCTGATAGGCCATTCAGTCAAAACATGTGGCAGCATGAATACACTAACGCAGTGAAAAATTCTTGCAAGGCTGCTACGTGATTTTGTCGGTCTATCCCTGGACTTGGGACCAGGTTCGCCACGCTTTTGGGTCAGCGCACAGGTCGTTGGGACTGGCAAGGCCGTCCAGCTCAGTAGAAAGGTTCTATATTGTCGATCCACGCAATTCAAAAGAGCAAAATTGTGCCAATGTTGTGTCCAAAGAAAAAATTGTAAATGAAAAGTCCGACGTACCCAAGGGCCAACAAAGCCAGCAGGAGCCGTCTGTACACTCTGTTGAAAGATTGTCCAATGTCCGCCAGGCTGATCTGAGTGTCTGCAAAGCACCAGTTCAGTTCAGGATGCAGACACCCTGAACTCAAATGTGTTGCACAAATGCCAGTGTTGCTGTAGCACTCGAACAGGCGCAGAGTTGGAAGAATGATCGTGTCAGTAGCTGCTTCCTGTTGTTGTACAATGTTAGGATTGTACCACTGAACCAAAATTGGGCAAGTGTCACAATGGCCAGGCAGATTGTGTCGGGGGCCAAACCCGCAGTGTGTGACAAGTGCCCCAGGGATATTGAGAAAAGGGATCCAAAAATTTGATATGTTCCAAAATGAAGCGCTGGCAGTTCCGTGTATCGCAAGCTGAATGGTACAACCTGGGCCAGAATGCTGTAGAAGGGAGCCACCCCCAGTATATGGTGTACTTGTCAGGATTGCTGATACCGGCAAAATCTCTTGTGAACCAATTGTCAGTGTTCGTGTGGCTGTCTGCTGTGTGTTTGTAATGTCCCTGTACTGCAGTGCACACAATTTTAAAATTAGGCCAGTGAAAAAATGATGGGAGCCAACCCCTTGCACAAAAAATTGTGAACCACTCCCCTGGCCAGTCTTGCTTGGTCGGGAGCCTACCCCGCAGTGTGGGGAGTGGTCACAATATGAATGCCACCAGCTACTGTCAGTGAAGGTTGTGAGCTGTTCGAACCGCACCAACTGAATGTATTGTCTGTCAGTTTGTATCCCCAGTTGACCAAGGCCAGAATATTGTCGGGAGCCAACCCCGCAGTAACGGTCAGTCCAGGTTTCCTTCCAGGGTCTCGGCTGTGAGGGCAAGACCTGCTCACCTGTTTGCAATTGTGGAGAGGTAGAGGTAGAAACAGAATGGATGCCCTGTCCACTTGTGATCAATTTCAGATGTTTGTAGGTGAAGGTCTGTGTCAAAGTCAGCTCAGGCCGTTCGAGATATCCAAAGAAAAGAAATGCAGTGCTCACAATGATGCCAATCTGTTGGAGTCTACGCAAACACCTGGGACTGATCTGTGTAGAAAAAGAAGTCGTCGTTCCGGCTGTTCAGTGCCGCACTCTGTCAGATGTGCAGTCGCAAAACAAGTTATTGGCACAGTGGAATCGTTCTTCAAATGAAATCAAATAAAAAGCGCAATTGGATGTTGGGCAAAGTTGTATTGCAGCAGCAAATGACACAGGAAATCGCAATGGCACAATGGTGGATCGAGCGAAAACGGAACCCGGGCCTACAACGCCGTTTAGGCACTTGACAGCCACTCTCGTGGTGGCAAAGGGGCTTGTGTGTGTGATCCGCACTGTGTGTGTGTGTGATCCGCTGTGTGTGTGTGTGTAACATCTGAACAGATGTAAAACTTCTCATTGAATTTTAACCTAGTTGCAGGGGGACTGGAGCCGATTTGCCTATCCAGTCCAACGAAGCTATGGCATTTCGGTGGATGAGTGGTCTGATCAACCACTTGTACCTGCTTTTTTCGGACATAGCAAGGGTCCAAGCTTAGAACCCCAACAACAATGTTATACAATTTGCTGCACTGTTGTCGCAATCTGGAATCAAATTTGGCCATTTTCGATTAGTTCAGCTGCATCAGAACCTTCCTCAGAGCAAGGACACAGAAAGCATATTTGTAACATTTTGTCTACATGATCGCCGACCACATCGTCGCCGACAGTTATTCATTAGCTAGACTTCGCCGAGACATCGCCGATGATATTATTGCTGGTTTATTTATTCTTTTTGGTGTCGATTCTGAACATGAAGACCACTCAGACGAACTTCCATTATTCGTAGGATGCATCGTTAATTTCATTGTTTCGTATCTAATCTGCATGTTTCAGGATTCAGTTCCTGCCGGATCATATAATGATCCATTCTTGTCTAGTGTGATTTCCATGGTGGCTCCGACATGGTGCCATGGAGCCATTGGAGGCAACCCTTTTCAGGGTGAATGATGACTGTCCTGACTTCCGAATTAACACATTTTAAGCTGGTAATTCATTTAAGTAAAGTGCAACAGTTTGCCTTTCGGTTGTGCACCTTTTTTGGGGATTCTCGCTGCTCCGGCCGTCCCTTGAGACCCTTTGAGAAATGCATTCCTTACAGAGTGATGCCGTTCCGAACTGCCAGAAACCTCATTTTTACTACTGCAGCTCGCGCTTTTGAAGTTCAACATGACATGTGAGACAACAGGCAACAGGCATGTCCTTTTCCTGCAGGTGTGGTCTCTTTGGTATCTGGTGAGGTGAAACATGTTGTGCACCTAATTCGTTGGAACCTGTAAGCCGTTTTATGCCCTTGTGGCTGACTGGAACACGGGCCTGTTGTGGCACAATTGCACGAACAGTAGGTATAGGAACTGAGTCCTGCGTGTGAATTTTCATCTTTTCATTTGAGCTATGTTTCCGTGGACTACTCCTCCGACGTCTTGGCCCGCTCCTCCGCAGCCTCCGACTGCTTCTTCGACGTGGACACCATCGTCGCAGATCGCGCATTTGTTTGGACAACCTTCGCCATTGCATCCTACATGGTCTTCTTCGTCCTCACTCATGACGCCTGCTTCAACCACACCGTCATTGTCGTTCGCGTCCCTGGCTACAGCTCCTCATGCAGTACCAGCTCCACACCTTGTGCCTACGACGACTACACCGGTGGCTCCTGACAACACCATTGTGCACACCGCTCCACCAGCTTTCACCACCCCCATGGCACCGACTGTTCCAACTACATGGCATACTACCCCAGCTCCATCTCATGCATCGACTACACCACCTACACCTCTACAGAGCTCACCGTACCCACCTCGTACCCTTCATTCTCCACCACTGGCAGCTACAGCAACAGTTCCTCCAGCCGAACCTCGTCATCCTGCAGTAAAGGCCGCCCCGAGACTTCGATCTGAGAAGAAACTTGACAAACCACGCCGCTCCACTCCAAAAGCTACACAGGCTTCACTTCCTGCCACTCCGCCATTACCAACGACTGCACCCTCACCACCCATCTCACCGGAGCTTGCAGCATTGGGCACCACTACCCAACAACTTGCAGAATCGGTTCGCCTTATTCAAGCTCAACAACAGATGATCCTTGACTCCCAACGCGCTCAGGAACAACGACAACAACTCCTTCACCAGAATTTACCCACAACTGGTCCTACTCTATCGTCACCATCGCCAACACCGACACCACCTACACCAATGCTTCCACCTGCGCCCAAAGCCAGACCTATTGAACCTGTAGCTCCGGATCTCAACATGGTTTCGACCCCACCAGTGGCCGTCCCACATCCACCAACATCGCCATCACGCCGACCACGATCCAGGACTCGAAGATCACGCTCCCAACGTCCATCTACACATTCCCATCGCCGACCACCTTCCCTTCATCGTACACCTCGTTCTCCTCTTCCCCGACATCGCTCCTCCACCAAACATGACAAAGGTCGCCGAACCCCTTCCCCCTACAGAAGACGATCACCACCCAGACGACGCTCACCTGCAGATCATCGACGTCATCGGTCTCATCCTCCAGCTCGTTCCAGAACTCCTCGTCGCCACTCGCGTGGACGGGCGATCTTACGACCAGCCGCACGACCGAGCAATCCAAGCTTCATTCCTACACCTGACGCTGATGACTCCTGGGGCGAATGGAACAACAGCCATTATTCTACAGATCACCATCCCGGCACAGCTCGACCCAGATCCCCTGTCGGACCACCACCACCTGACCCACCATCAAATCCACCAGCAAATACCACAGCACCAATTGGAGCCGTGGCCTTTCGAGTACCCGACGGTGACAGTGAAAACTCAGAGGCAGCGGAGGCTTTCTCTATTTCCCAATTCGACAAGAATGACATCGAGCTCAGCGAACTGGTTGAAGCTGCCAATGATCCACACCGTGTACGATGCCTGACCGAGCTGGACCCAAGTCATACAGTATCGCTCCGCACTACACTGACTCAACCCGAAAAACTCCTCTTCAACAACTTCGTGGATGAGATGTTCACCCAGTTGGCCCAACCACATCGTACTACCAACAATGAACTTATATTCATTAAAGCGAGCCAAGCCACAGTCATGAACATTGCCAAAGCCTTCGCTCAATCAAGATTGCTTGACCTCGAGCTGGCAAGGAGAACACAGGCCTTTTATGTGGAACCGGAGAACCTGCTGACCATCACGGTGCCAACGGGATTACCCAAAAAACCGATCTATCGCAGTGAACACGCAGGCACCTACCTGATTTACCACAAAACGAGTTGGGAATCAGTTGCCAAAATCCTTACTGAAGACTGCATCCGCCCGGCAACTTGGACAAAAAACGAAACCTGGCTATCCGACTCAATACCCATGCTACGGATTCTTCGGCATGTCCTCTGAGATCGCCGACATCGACAACCTCCCAGCATATGCAGTCAAATTATGCACATCCCAGCTCTACAAAATTGGCAAAGGACAAAACCCATCAGGCCTATTGGCCATTTGTCGCTCCCCAAAATGCATGCGAGCCCTTGCTGGAGGAAATGACCAAATTCAACGCTTGTGCAACTTACAGGGGATTGCCAAGGGCAAAGACAATGCAACGGCTATGAACTCCAGTGCTGCATCAATATGTTACGTTGCCTCGACTCATTCTGTTTTCCCTGGGCTAATCACACCCGCGACACCAGACACACGCCCACCCACTGTTGCTGCACCAAGTGAACCTCCGGACAATCCACCAGCTGATCGTGAACTACCAGCACGACCCAACCCGGCCACGGATCTACCTGCACCTTCAAACCCACCACCAGCTGACTCCACAACCACAACCACCCACCACGAAACCACCAACCACCCAGCTCCTGATTATGATCGCAGGCATTGGAACAACAACCCATCTTGGAACGACTCAACGTACACCCATCGAGACCGTCGTTCATCCTACCGTGAAGGTCATTCTCGAGATCATCATCGTGAAGGCTATACTCGATCCCGCACTCGGACATACAATTCCTCCAAATCGCGCTGGTGAACACTACATCATTGCGGAGTACCTTGCAACCTGACGAGTACCCCCAGAAATTGACCCAGTGAGCCTAGTGGCCCCGACCGATTCTTTTGGAGTAACAATGCTTCTCCCGCCATTCGGTATTTGATGCCACTTCTTCCGTCAAAATGTATAAGATTTGCTGCCTGCACACCATCTCCTTTCGGTTTCACCTGCTGTTTCACACTAACTGATCAAGACATATCATGTTTCACACACTTCAGGCCATGCAGCCTTTCGGTCTCACCTCTGAACCCTACCGCAGACTTCAGTTGGCTTATTGCAATTATTGTGACCTATTATTTCGCTGCTTTTGTCTACATCATGGCGTCCCAAGACCTGATCTCCCAGTTTAGCCAAGACACGAGCGCTATCCCTGCTTCACAACCTGATCGTTCACGCACACCCCATCGACCTCAACATGGATGGCACCAGACGGTACCTACCTTTCGCGGACCGATGCACTTTGCAATGACGACCCCTCGTCCTTTTTGGCATCCGGCTGGCATACCTCCTCCACCACCGACGTCTACATCGTTCTCATCACGCCCATCATGGACTCCGACCACACCACCTTTTCCACCTACACCACCGACGTTTTCTCAACAACCTCTCAACCACGCCAACCTCACACCTCAACGACATCCACTTACTCCGAGATCGCCAAGGCCTATGTCATCCCCTGGAGGAAGCTCTGCCATCAATGAAGGGTATACCTGTCGACCCATTGAAATCCCACCGGTTGACCAATGGAAACCTGACGTTGATTTCCATGACTCCAACAAGATCAATGGGTTGGATTTCCCTTCCAGGATCCGCCAAAGCCGATTTTCCAGCTACAAAGACATTGAAGGTATGGATCCTTTACAAGTCCCACTCTGGAAGTTCTTGTACCAAGGCTTACACAACACATGGCTCCGCCGTGTGGCCTACGGAAGAGAAACTTTCGTCCTTCCGTCTGACAACATAGGCACCACAGTATTTGTCGCCGAATTGGTCTCGCAACTACGCACCCGGAATGTGGATTTGGACAAGTTGGCTACTTTCAGATCACGTTCAGCTGGCCAATGTGTGAACCAAAAGGAAGCTACCCAGAACATGGCCAAAGAAGTCGCCCAGCTGCTCCAATCTTGGCTTCCAGCTCAACCCTCTGCGGACGTGGCCAGCCAGCAGCGCATCCTTGAATTAGAAGCTGAATTGGCGAAGATGAAATCGGATACTGGTACGCCACCACCCACTGCGCCGGAAGGTTCTACACCTGCGACGACACCGATTGGACGTGCACTACAAGGACAACCGGCAGCCTCCACATCGTTTGAGCCGTCGTCTCTACTGATCTCCCCGGGATCTGTCAACTCATGGCTCGTGGACAACCAACCTTCGTCGCTGACTGAGACCCAGTACAAGAAATGGTTAAAAGACTTGAAGCTCCCTCAGCCAAAACAAGATACGTTGGAAAAGCACTTGGAGAAGGTCAAAGAATGGTGGCAAAACCAACCTGATGATGCCTCCAAAACCATCCAGCGAGCCAGTGTAGCGATGGGCATTGATCCTTGCAAACACAAAGGGGCGACGACTGACGAGATTGTCCTCAAGGTCATGACTGTGGCGTTATTGATGCACTCCTGACTAGCCTTATATCTGAAATCACCAGGCTCAAAAGCAGCCGAAATTGTGCGAACTTTGGCCGTGGCCCACTCCTGTATTCTTTCGTTGGCTTTGTTGACTCCTTTCACTTTGTCTCCTTCTGTTGATGTCTTTTTTGCTTTTCGGATGATCCAAACTGCATTGATGGGCCAATATGTGTTGTTACATCCACGTGCCAACTCGAAACTGCAGGCCTTGCTGAGAGGCACCCCGATGCAACGCATCTTCTTTTGCACGTCTTGGGACGACTTACACGTCGCCCTCCAATGTTTCAAACACCCTCAAGCGGTGTACTTACGTTTTTGCCATATTGCAAATTTCCAACCAAAGTTTTACGTGGGTTCCACTTCTTCTTTTGTTTTGGACCGTGAACATTCACGCTATCGGAAATTCTTGCAAGTGCAACAGAACAAATTCGTTTTGGCCGAAGTGGCTTTACGGTTTTGGTGCAGATTTGACAATTTCTGGATGTGGTCTGTTTTCCCGATCTACACCAATAAATCCAACTTTTGGGCTTTGGAACAAGCCTTAATTCAACTGTGGCAACCTCGACTGAATACTCCGTTTATTTACCAGTGTTTCAATTGCCGAAAGGGACTCATTTCGCGGACCAAGTTTTCCAATTCGCAGCAGTTTGGAGCATTTTCTTTGTGGCGAAAACTCCGCTGGCAATCTACACCACAACATGTCCGACGAGCTCTTCATAGTCCTCTTTTCCACCGACGAGTACAACTTTGGGAGATCATCCAGGATTTGGGTAGCAACTCCATCAGACGCTTCCACATGGAAAAGAGACTCAGGTCAAATGAAACTGGCGCCCAAGGATGCTATTTCATTCGACGCCTTGCCAACAACCTTGGAGAACCTCAACGTTCTTACGCGATCAACGCCATTGACCGAGCTCTGACCTTTTGGAAAGCCAAACGAGTACGAAAACCCGTTCCTCTTCGAGCACCCTGGCTGCTGGCCCCCAACTGGACTCGTGACCTCCGCAAGCTGCTCACCTCCCACGTCCACGGCACCAGCCAATACAACACTACCTTACAGACTCCATCCACCGGTATTGTATTTACAAAATTCCCATCGGTCATGGACAGTTTATGCAATCACAAAGAAGCAGCTACCAAATGGGCTGATGGTGAGACTCCAAAATGCGCATGTGCAGCCCTACAACCACATGTGAACCATCCTCAACATCCTGATCAACACCTGGTCCTTGACGGAGATAGTTTACACTTCACCGATGCCCCTTCTACATCCATCGCTACTGGCTCACTTCAGAACAAAATCTTCCCACCATCCAAAGAGATCTACACATCCCTTCGTTTGGCCCTGCGATCATGGACTACCAGGAACTCACTCCCTTCATTACCAAAGATACATCTCGATGAACTTTGGCAACGATCCCTTCACTCCCACTACATGGCTCTCCACAACCACATCACCCACAAGGACATCGTTCGCTTCAAACGGCTCTTCCCTGATGCCATTTTTCACAATGAAGACAAACGAGCCACATCCTTACGGATCTATTGTCCGGTGATCTATTTTCAGTGCCTCACCAAGACCTTCGCCGATCCATTGGTATTCCGCAAATTGGAGGACAACCCCAACGACATCATTCAGAAGACCATCGCCGAAATCACCAAGCAATTTGGCAAGGCATACCCTTGGGCCCTTGGTGCTGGCCGTGATCTACCAAACGCCTACGTCCTGCCAAAACGCAAAAACAGTTCCGGGCTGGACGACCAATCGTTAGCTTCTTTACAGCACCTTTCCGACCGATGTTGAACTGCATTGCCAAGATGATCTACAACCTCCTACCTCAAGCGTTTCCCCACAACCTGGCCAAAGGAGATGTCTTCGACCTCATCAAACTCCTCAAGAACACAGATTTTGACACCCTTCCCACGCCACGCATACACAATCAAGACCTTGCTGGCTTCTTCACAAGCATCGACACGGATCGGTTCATCGATAGCTGGCGACTCACTTTGCAATTTCTCTCCACTCTCATGAGTACCGGCCCAGATGAAATCATCTCAGTGAATGCAACTCCTGGAAATACCACAGGCGATGTTGTCAAAGGCCGCACGTGTCGTACACTGAATGTGACCAGGAAAATCTTCATTCGCGACATTGAACGCATCATTCTGATGTCATTGAAGATGACCCAATTTTCCATTGGCACTTCAGTCTACGAACAGATCCGAGGTTCCCCAATGGGCTCTCCTCTGAGCCCTGCGTTGTGTATGATGGTCGTCGCCCTTTCTGAAGAAATCTGGTACCGAACATACCAAACCACCCTGACTACCATGGACCTCTCTGCTCGTTTACTTCGTTACGTTGACAACCGACTCTGTCTTGCAGATCCTTCCTGGGACTACGACATTTGCTTTGCCAATTTCTTACACCCGGAGTTCTATGGTCATCCAATTATCTTGGAAACTGAACCGGATCAGGAGTTCCTGGGCTTCTGCATTGAGTTCGAACCTTTCGCACTCCGCTACAGCCCCCCGCGTGACTTCAACCAGGTCATGGCCCCATTTTCTGCATCACCTCTGGCGGTACAACTTTCAGGCTTTGTCTCACGACTCTTTTTGGTCGCCAAATGTGCGCATCCAGTTCAGGAACGGACTCGAGGTTTTGCCGCTTTGCATCGTTTGTACAGAGCAGCAGGTTTTTGCGAATCTGATCTAACTGCCGCTGCCAAACCTATTCGCCGATTTTTACATACTTCTTCACTGTGGTAAAATCAGTTGCTGCTCCAAGCTTTTGCGTCCTCGTTTCACGTTTCACTCACCTGTGGATGTATCACCTATTCGGTCAAGACCGTGTTTCACCAGATTTTGTCAATGGTATTCCAGCTGGTTCACCCTCAAATTCGTTCCCATTTCCACAGTCGAACCTCTCCAGCTTCGCGCGATGGCCTCCTCTTCGCCTACTACGTCAATTCCGATTCAAGAACCCGTTTTTACCCAATTTCTTCACGATGTACACCATGCGTATCTTCTACTACATCGAGCAATGGCCTTACTCCCACCAACACTCATTCCCAACATTGAACCAACACCTCTACCCAGCACTGACGTATGGAACCAACCTGATGGACTTCGACCACAATACTCCGACCAGACCAATGCCTTCATTGACGCAGTTCACGTCCCTTCGCCAGATCTTGCCGAAGAAGAAGCCCTTATGGATGAGTTATTGGAACCTAATCTACCAGAACCACATCAACACGTTGCTGCCCCTCCACCTGATGCCCTTCCAGATCCATCGAAGCTCTCAACTACCGCATCGACGCCTCCCAAACGCAAATCGAAGGCCAAAGCTACCCCCAAAGCACCTTCAAAACGTCGTCGCCGTACCGAACCATCGAGATCCCGCTCTTCAAGCCCGCTGTCGACTTGGACTTCCGAAGACAAACAGAAACTTCGTACTTTGAAGGCTGATGAGAAATCCCGCTATTCATGGCGTGTGATCTCGACCAAGATGGGCAAATCCGAAGCCGACGTTCGCTCGATGTGGAACATGATCAAAGACAGACTTGGTTGATTACTTGCGATGTGAAAATGGCAAAAAGGATTCTACTGCAACGTTTCACCACCTTGACGTGCAACTGCATTTGTCTCACCGTTTCATGTTCTGACTGTTTAGTTTCACTCTTCTACCACTATGTGACCAATGTCTCACCCATCCATGCAGCACCGCTCAGATTCAACTACTTGATATGTTATTTTATACACGCCGCAAGCTATTTCATTATACTATGTCTCTACGCACCCACTTGGATCGATATTGTCAGAAACGAGCCATGGCCCACTGACCACATCTCGCCTACCAGACGCTCACGCTCTCCGAATAGAGCACCTTCCTCGGCTACGGGAACTTCCCCATTTCAGCGCCCACCGGACTGGACACCTCCGTCTACTACACCCCATCGACCGGTGATTCTACAATTGGATTTGAAACCTATGCAACAACTTGCTGCCAGAAATCCGTACTTCAACATCTTGGCCCCCAAGGTCGCCGGCAACCTCTCCACGGAAACATATGACAGTCTTTTCCAAACCTTCAAGGTGATCTACCCGGACTACGCCCGCAGTCACTTTGTCTCAGACTTGAAAACTGTGGTGACGGATACGATCTTACAAAGATGGTCGATACACCTACAGGCCTCCGATTTCTACATGATGATCGATACGGATCAAGGAGCCCAGATGCTTGATGATCTCCCCCATTCCCTTTTGGACATTCTGAACTGGTACTATCCTTCATGGAAGACCCATCAACACCTCGATGCCTTCACACCTCGCGAATGCGCTCCTTTGGTGGTGACACCCCATCCAGATCCACAGGATACAGGCTTTGCTGTACATATTCAAGTGATTCCTCGAGGGCATCCGTTCGTCACGGCAACGCGATATACAAAGAATGCCACTTGAATTTCACGCCACCCATTTGGCAACTCAGCAATGACAGGTAAAAAGACACGCTCGTGGGAACCTTCAAATGCCCGCTGACCTTCATTTTCAATATTGCTCCTTTGTTGACTAGTTGGTTTAGAGTTTCGTCACCACAATTTCCTCCCGTTGATGTCCTTTCAACATTTATTGTGGACCTCCCTTGGGCAAATTTCGGCTTTAGAGTGCTTTTGACCTTATATTCTTTGCCTTTTTCATGGCGAACCACTTGAACGATGACCTACACCGGATGCTCCCAGCACCTTCTTCGATGCCCTCGACCAATACTACTGGTCCACACCCACTACCTGATGATCCAACCTCGGCATCGTACATTCCCAGGGCGGCCAGGATGATCCCAACTTCTACAACCGTCCATACTATTTTCATCAAGAAGCTCAGCTACCCCTTTACTTCTCGACCTGATGAACTATGGATCATTGAACAGACAGCAGATGGCAGAGAAACTTGGAAGCCAGTGGAAACCTTTTTGGAAAACTTGCACCTCACGCGTGACCGATCTACACTACGTACCACAGCCAATAATTGGCGCCGGCACTACGACATACCCATTCCGTCTTCCTCGTCCACTACGGCTCCACCTTCTCCGGTTCTCCCACATCCTGAACATTCCAACGTACGTGTCTCCCAACCATTTGAGGCCATCCCTGACCAACTGCACATTCTCCAATCTTGTTGGGGACGCTCTGCTCAACATCATTCACAGGGTACCACTATTTCTTTATCTTGGCCCCCATGGAGATCTACACCACCATCCTCACCATCAACAACACTTCACCGGACCCTGCACTTGAACAACTTTACTTCACCTGGACATCTACCTCACCACCCAGTACCACCTGATGACCCGGGCCCTATGGATATGTCAGACTCCAGTGTGTAACACACCACTCCGCTGTGCGACAGTAAAGAAGACCGACTACATGGGAATTCATTGGTTATTCTACGTGGCGCAAATATTCCTTCCACTTTTTCTCACGTTATTCTTCACTACCATAGGTAATTTTGTCACTATGCAGCTTGGGCTCAACTCTCTGTGTTTGACGCCATGGCTCCTTCCTTTCGTCCTCATCCATATCGCGCTACATCCACTGTGAACACACCTGAAGGCCCTAGAACTTCGGCTTGGCTTGCTGGACACGGAGGTCTCCCTGGCGATTGGGACCCTCCTCCACCTAGACCCATCTTGGTCCTTGTGATTATTCCCCTTTACAAGAATTGACACACCGCAGCCAACCTGATCATGCCCTATACAGTGCTCTTGCCAGTTCAAATTTCAGAAACGTTAGTGCTGGAGAACTCGAAGCTCTTTTCACATGGGCACGTTTATTTGAACCAATCGAAGCTGGCATTTTCCCTCTTCGAGATCTTCGCACCGCACTGACGACGAGATTACGCACCCAATGGGATATCCATATGGTACCTTCTGATTTGGAATTTCGCTACGGTGATCTTGAAGGAGATGTTTTCCAAGTACCACTCGATTTGACCATCATGCAGCTGTTGGAGGAATACCGACCTGAGTGGCGCACTCGACAGTACAATTACATTGAATCCACCTTGCTTGTACCTGGTTCTTCACAACCTTTCGTATTGCGACTTTGTTGCTATAAAGTCCGCCAAGGCATCATCTTACCATAACTTCATTGCAGCGTGACGGAAAAAGATACTACCTGTATGGACACTGTGATAAAGCTTTTCCACTTTTGTAATGAGCTTCTGAATGACAACATGCGATGTCGTTCCGTTTTTTCTCTCGTTTATTTCATGACCTCGCTTATGTTGGCACGTCGTTTCTTTCTCTATGTATTTATTGTTGGCTTGTTCATTGATCCTGACTGGCCCTTATTGTTCTCTCAGCTCTCGGTTTTTCTTATTCCCTCAGTGTATCCGTTTCACTCATGGAGAACAAACGCGACGCATCGGTAGCTGGCTTGGGATGGCCTTCCAATCCGAACCGGGGAAGCCCAGTTACACATCCTGGGGCAAGTACCGTTGATGCCCCTGCTCACCCAACCTCGACCCCTTCGGCATCTTTGGAAGCGGTGACTACATCCAATGACCCAGATACCTCATCGCCAATGGACACATACTCAGCCCCACCTCAACCTGCGGTACCTTTCCCGACACAAGGTGGCTCAACTTACACGGCTCTTCATCACGCACGTGTTACATCACGAGTGGTTCATCAGATTCACTTCAAGATCTTCACACACTCCAACAACACCAGGGAGTTATTCATCGAAGAAGTTCCTGCCTCAGGAATCTCCAAATGTCGTGATCCCGAACACTACTTCTACGGTCTTTCTGGCAATTGGGAGTGGTCTTTACGAACTGCAGACTATTGGCGCCATCATTTCGAGCTCCCATTATTACATGGACACAATCCCTTCCACAATGTTCCCATCGATCCGATCTCTCCTTCGGAAGTACCTGACCTTACCATGAAGATTCGGGATTTAGCCAAACAACTTTCAGACACTTTGACGGCTGCTACGGCATCTGGGGAACTCAACGATACTTGGAGGACGATTGAACGCATGTGCTTCCGCGACGCGATCCAGATACTTCAAATGGAAGAGAATTTCCCTTCTGAGTGAAATGAGCACAACATGTACATTAGCACCGGATAGGTTCATTCTCACTGAATGATTGCCGACCCCTCCCGCGGATTTCTTCCAAAATCAAACCTCGCTATATGCGGGGTGTGTGTGTGTGTGTGTGTAACATCTGAACAGATGTAAAACTTCTCTTTGAATTTTAACCTAGTTGCAGGGGGACTGGAGCCGATTTGCCTATCCAGTCCAACGAAGCTATGGCATTTCGGTGGATGAGTGGTCTGATCAACCACTTGTACCTGCTTTTTTCGGACATAGCAAGGGGCCAAGCTTAGAACCCCAACAACAATGTTATACAATTTGCTGCACTGTTGTCGCAATCTGGAATCAAATTTGGCCATTTTCGATTAGTTCAGCTGCATCAGAACCTTCCTCAGAGCAAGGACACAGAAAGCATATTTGTAACATTTTGTCTACATGATCGCCGACCACATCGTCGCCGACAGTTATTCATTAGCTAGACTTCGCCGAGACATCGCCGATGATATTATTGCTGGTTTATTTATTCTTTTTGGTGTCGATTCTGAACATGAAGACCACTCAGACGAACTTCCATTATTCGTAGGATGCATCGTTAATTTCATTGTTTCGTATCTAATCTGCATGTTTCAGGATTCAGTTCCTGCCGGATCATATAATGATCCATTCTTGTCTAGTGTGTGTGTGTGTGTGGGTGTGTGTGTGTGGGTGTGTGTGTGTGTGGGTGTGTGTGTGTGGGTGTGTGTGGGTGTATGTATATATATATGTACTGCAAGAGCAGTACGGGCAAAATGAAAAGTAATAGAAAATGTGGGCAGAAAATGGTGAGATCACCAACGTAATGAAGATGTGATCAGCAAAAATGGAATGGGAGCAACAAACCAACATAGAATAATGCAGAGATGTACCTTCTATATAGTGGATTCAGAAGTTCAGATTTACAAATCCAAGGAATCGTAGCGGATAAAAGTACCCCTGGTGGCCGGGTGCTTCCAAGATTCCGGAGGTAACATCCCATGTTGTGAAGGAGTATCTAAGTGGAATCAACATCCAAGTAGGGATTAACAACGGCATCGCCAGCAAGAAGAATGTGGTATTTCAATGTATTCCGCCGGAAAAAGTTGGTCGCCCCAAAAAAAGGCAGCATTTTTCCAGTTTTTCTGACTGGCCCATGTCTGTCTATGCGTTGAGTACTGAGATTTTGACCCATAGCGACCTCAAACGGCCAAGTGTTTGATGTTGAAGAATGCCCAAACTAATCAGGTTTAGGAACTTTGATAAATCATCCATGTAGTATAACTATACCATTTATTACTATGATGTGTGTGTGTGTATACTTGTATGTGTGTATATAGAGAGAGAGAGAGAAACAGACAGAGAGAGATAGATACATGTTACATATATATATATATATATATATTACATATTACATATCCAATCATATACATATTGTGTTCAGAAGTTGGTTGCTCTTGCCAAAAGATTGAGCCCTGCTTGTGCCAAGGAGAAATTGCCGTGCCACTCTGCCTTCACAGATGAATGCCATGAGACCTTTTGACCGAGGACCGCGCTGTTGCAGGGGTCACGTCCATGGGTCTGTCTGACAATGTGCAAAAATGATCAAAAATGGCCATTGCAATAGGACACATGATGAACCGGTGTATGGATTGGCATACCCTATGTTCGGACAGATCCAGGTCCCCAACACAAGCAGTGGAAATCTCCAACAATGATGTAAAACATGTTGGATCATCTCCAAATTGTGCTTTTTGAAACCACTAAGCCACTAAGACCCTAAGAACAGCTTCAAAATGAAACAGGAATCCATCCCCAAACAGCTGTCCTGAGATGTTCTGTTCCAGCCAGTCGGCCACTGCTTGATTGGTAGAGGGATTAACCCGCCATTCTCCTAGGCAAAGAATGGCACGTAGTACATCACAGTAATCACAGTACACTCAACCCCTGTATTTTGAAGCGAATTTCATCAAATTTTGGGACCTCGAAGCTGGGCTCCAAGGACTGCTCGGCAAACGCCCAGATGTAGAGATCCGCCACGCTTCAGCCGGTGCCACGTGCCGATCGCCTTTAGCATCCCAGCGATGCGGCCCGGCATGTCACAGCTGGTTCAGCAAAGATTATGTGGGACCTGGGATGTGATCGTGGTGTTTGTGTTTCTTACCTTCTGGCAGTCAACCCCAAGAGAAAATAAGCCCAGAACAAATTGTAGGGTACTTTTGGAGAAACAGGAAACAACGGACTTCATGAACATCAATCAACATTTATACATGGTAGATTTCCCATTGCCATGTTTGATTGCCAGAAAGTATTGAAGCAGCTGTCAACTCCTAAGTGTTCATCAGCCGTGACAGGTTTAGGATCGTTCCAGCCGCAGGGAGAAGCAATGGTCGTGGCTTTTGCTGGATGAGAATGGATGATGTCAAGGCATGTTCATGGAGAATTATCACGGAATATGTGGTCATTTCCAGTGAAACATGACTTTTCTTCAGGGGGATCTCAGATTGGCCACGTTTACTTTGAACTTCCTTGTCGAATCTTGCTACCTTTTGAGCAAACGGAGGAGCCACCAATGGCCTGTTGCAGACCATTTGCTTGCGTGCTTTGTACATAGACTATCATAGACTTGCAGTATTTTGAAAATGGAAAATAGATGAAAATAGATGTCCAAATGGCCCTTCATAAAGGACCCCAAAGGATGGACCTTCATGGCCGCATTCCACTTCCCTGGAGGACCATTGAGAAACAAAAATGCATCGAAATGCCACCGAATCTTGACATGATGCAAGGTGAAGTCCAGTTGGACTGTCACTTAAGTGTTGTGGCTGGAAGGAAACTATCGATGACAATTTTGGGCAAAAGGTTTCGAGAACAACCAGCAAAATCGGAGCTATTTAAGGACTGGGCTCTGGTGAAGGTGACTGGACATGTTCTGCAGCTTTCATCAGCACTTCGAACCTCACATCGGCAAACGACTCCAACGGGCACTCAGGGGATTTGGGCCCCCGCAAGATCCCCCAGCACACGTTAAAAGTATTGAAAAATATTGAACAATATTGTAATTATAGTACTTATACAATACTGGTAGTGTTCTCTCCATTTTGGTATTTGGATTATATATTTTAGTAATTTTTAGTATATATTTTAGTATTTACATGTATTTACTATACTCTCGAAGTTGAAACATGAAACCCCCCAGCAGAAGGGGTTGGGAATGGCTCGCTTCGCTATTGGTTTCTTGGTGAAATGTCATTTTGCTGGTAAAGTCGAAGTCCAAGTGTGCATCATGTTTTCCATCCGTAGCATGCCATATGTATAATCTGATTCCATATGTTCCTGTTGCATTTACCCCAACAATCCTCCTTTTTGGCACATCAAATCCACCCAGACCCGTTTGGATCCCTGGGATCGGCCCCTCCACGGCTGTGCTGTGCCATGGTCCCCCGCCATGGCGACGCGTCGTGCCACGGTCCTGTCGGAGCTCCAGCGCTTGAAGCGGATGCGGAAGGATTTGTCGCCGGGACCCAAGGTGCCAAAGCGGGGCAGCACCATGGGGCCATGGGAACGGGCATATCGTTCTTATGCACACGTGTATATACATATATCTATATGTATGTATGTAATGTAATGTAATGTAATGTAATGTAATGTAATGTAATGTAATGTAATGTATGTATGTATGTATGTCTTGACATATATATATATATATAGATATACATTGTATTATATACATATACATTGTCTATTATATATATACATTGTATTTTATACACATATATACATTGTATTATATACATATACATTGTATTACATACATATACATTGTATTATATATATATATACATTGTATTATATATATTTATATACATTGTATTATATACATATATATTGTATTATATATATATACATTGTATTTTTTATATATATACATTGTATTATATACATATACATTGTATTATATATATACATTGTATTATATACATTGTATTATATACATATACATTGTATTATATATATATATATTTACATTGTATTATATACATATACATTGTATTATATACATATACAGTGTATTATATATATACATTGTATTATATATATATATATACATTGTATATATATATATATACATATACATTGTATTATATATATACATTGTATTGTATATATATACATTGTATTATATACATATACATTGTATTATATATATACATTGTATTCTATACATATACATTGTATTATATATATATATACATTGTATTTTTATATATACATTGTATTATATACATATACATTGTATCATATATATATACATTGTATTATATACATATACATTGTATCATATATACATACATTGTATTATATACATATACATTGTATCATATATATATACATTGTATTATATATATATATATACATTGTATTATATACATATACATTGTAGTATAGAGTATAATAGCATTACAAAGTGCTTGAAATGAATTTTCGATCAGTGGAACACATCAGAGATCAGTTTGGTTCCTTTGGATATGTCATTCAGAAGCACAGTCACAGAGAGGTAGTACTGTATCCTTATGTATATGTATAACTGCATGTATATATATATATATACTACCTGCAATGAGATGCGCAGTGAAATTGTTCCCCTCAAACCATCGGGCTAGTTCGCCGGTAGTTGGAGATATGAAATATAGAGAGAGAGAGAGACATCGAAGATGAGATTTCGGGTTGTATATACTACATGTGTATGTATATATATATATGTATGTATGTATATATATATATACATATGTATATATATATATGTATATATATATATATATACACAATATGCATACATGTATGTACTGACATTCCTTTAGTATCCAAATCTACCAATGCGCTGTGAGGCCAACGCGCTGGACGTGGCCATCGAGACCTTGGTCTTTGCACTCAAGGTGTGGTGATCCGCAAGCTGGATACATTGGGTATGGGTCAATGGGTACCCCAAGAATTAGATGGTTAATATTGGTTAGTACATGTTAATACTGAAAATAAACTTAGATATGTGGTCAGGTCAATTTTGAGCCATACCCATATGTATATGTTTGGGTATATTTTGGGGATGTAATGGGGATGGAATGGGAATGTAGTGGGGATATATGATTCTAATGGGTTTCAACCAGTAAAATTGGTGGTATAAAACCAACCAGAAATGGGAAGGAACCTCATATGGTATAGCTAGCTAGCTAGATAGATCAACATAATTCTATAGATATGATATTATAGATGGCCAACATCTACTTGTATGATCTGGGTGTGTCTGATCCTGAATACCCTCCAAATTGGCCTTTCCACTGGGGGCCATCTCCCCATTTTGGGGAAAGAGATGACCCTCGGTGGATGGAATGATTTTTTTGTTGAAGTACCAAGAAAACTGTTTAGTGGTTAGCATATGGCATATGTTTTTGAAGATGTCCCATCCTAGAAATATATTCCTACTTAAAGACAACATGTTTTAACAGATTATACAGAATTGGCGCTGAAATAGGTTTGAACAAAGAATTGTTTGGTGGTTTCAATCATGTTTGAAGGATGACCATGCAACAGGTGACGAGGCACTGTGGATGTTTTTTTCCACCAACAGGCATGGTACCCCGCCCTCAACCTACCTGGAAGGGGGGTTATGCATCTACATCAACTAGAGCCACTAATAGTATGTGTATGAGTGCTGTACATACAAATACAATCAAACACATGTATGCCCACATGAGTATTTAGATGTGTTTAGTGATATTTTGTCTAACTCTTCCCACTATTGGCTGTTGCCATTACCGATGTAGATACTATATATATATATATTTGAATCCGCAAAAACGGTCAATGTTAACTGACTCGAAGTTACGTTCAAAGCGGATGGTTCGTTTACAGGGGATAACAGAAGGAGCTGCGTATCCATGAAAAGTATCCGATTAGCCATTTACTAGTCTAACAGTGAAATGAGGGGAACTAACCCTCAACCAATCCACAAGACTGAAACGTGTGAGGGCAAATTGAGTGTCTCGTGTCTCACTTGATTCCGACTTCGCGGCCGGAAGGTGAGTGTTAGCCATCCATTGATGCCACTAAGACTAAAGCCCATACTGATGTTGAGAGTATTGACGACCCTTTTTTGAAATGGCAAGCAATGGCAAATAATACTGTAGACGTTTATGCAAGCCCTCCTTGATTGGAACCCCACGTTTGCAAAAGCTTCTAGCCATTATGCCATGTCGGCAGAAAAACAAGAATTCCTGATTGAATATTGTAATTTTGTTAAGCACATGGCATCCATGGTCACGGATTCCCCGGTTAAGATTCAACCTGATGCCATCATCGATTTTACAACACGTATCCCCGTTGGTCCGTTCTTTGTCCATAATGTGCCTCAGGCCTGCCCTGAAAATTGGCCTTTTGGTGATTTTTTTTGGAATAGGTTGAGCAGCTGGGCACGGTTGTTGCAATGGTCCAATGTGGAATCCAGGCCAACAGCCATGTTGGAACTATATACAGACTTTGAATTATATACAAAAACCATAGTACCCCTTGGTCAAACCCAAGAGAAAAAATCAGCCAAATGCCAATATTATCTTGTTGATCAGAACGTGGAATATGCTGAAACTGAGTTTAAACTTTCACAGCAAAGTTTTACTTGGAACCGTATTGTTACTTGGACCCGTCACCACCAGTGTCCTATCTTTCCTGGTGAATGGGTCTCGCAATCAGGCCCCCTGAAGGATCTTGGGAATAGTTTTTGGGTCCCTGCTGTTAAACTGACTGCATCTTCAACCACTGGTGCCCTGCCGTATCAAAAATTACATACAATTTTTGTCACCCCAATGGGGAAAAAGAGAAAAATGTGTATGCCATTCCGTCCTTAGTGGACACACAGATCGGCACCTGTGTATCCACCCTGGGAGGATGCATTCATATGCATTCGATCCGGCATCTGTCATTTTGCATCCGTGCATTCGACTGTCTCATGGTGTGTCTCGTCGTCACCCCTGAATTTGTTGTTTTTTGTTCGTTCCCCACCTGCCAGGTGAGGGTTGTTAGATTTTATCAGAGCGCTCTTCCTCCGCCTCATCTTCCTCCTCCTCGTCCCCCTCCTCCTCCTCGACTAGCTGTCCTCTTCCTCCTCGTCCTCCTCCTCGCCTCCTCCTTCAGTTTCTCCCCGACCATGTCTGCATCAACTTCCACCTGAACTTCCGCCTTGCCAACTCTTCGCCAAGCTCTTTGCCAACTCTTTTCGCCAAGCTCTTTGCCAACTTCCCAGCTCAGTGTGCACCGCTGGACCTCAACCTGGGACCTGCCCAGCTCAGTGTGCACCGCTGGACCTCAACGGCCAGATAGAATGCCAGAAGATATGCCAGATAGAATGCCAGAAGGTATGCCAGGTAGAATGCCAGATAAAATGTCAGATAGAATGCCAGAAGATATGCCAGATAGAATGCCAGAAGGTATGCCAGGTAGAATGCTAGATAAAATGTCAGATAGAATGCCAGAAGATATGCCAGAACATATGCCAGAAGATATGCCAGATACAATGCCAGATAGAATGCCAGAAGATATGTCAGAATATTTGCCAGAAGATATGCCAGATAGAATGCCAGATAGAATGCCAGAAGATATGTCAGATAGAATGCCAGAAGATATGCCAGATAGAATGCCAGAAGATATGCCAGATAGAATGCCAGAACATTGCCAGATAGAATGCCAGAAGATATGTCAGATAGAATGCCAGAAGATTTGCCAGCAAGAAAATCTATAAATGTCATGGTGGGGATCACACGAAGTAAAGTAATTTGTTTGTGTTTTTTAATTAATGATCACAGTCATTGGTGGTGACTTCACGCGTAGCTGGTTGTCCCTACCGCTGCCACACGGCACTAAAGTCAAAGGCAGAAAAATCCATTTTTAGTGCACCACATTGTTAACCGATACCCAAGTACATCTTTAGAGGTTAAAAAAATGCACCTCTCATAGAACGACCAACATAAGGTCCATAGGTTTTTCCTATGTTTATTGGGATGTAGATTCTGGATGTGCCACTAAAAATACCTCTGTTGATGGGTTAATTTTCGGGGGTTATACGAGCTGGTTTATTCCTGATCATGCCATAACCATTTAATAATCCTAATACGGGTATGTTCTTTAATGGCTCAGATGATCTACCAACCCCAATTGCATATGTTTTTCCCCTAAAGGACAACGTTATCATCGCTGCAAGGCGCAGGGCCAGGGCCACCAGCACCAGGGCTGGCATTCCATGGCCATGTGGGTGCAGCGGGTTGCGCTGGAGGAGCGCGGTTGAAGAGTTTCAAGGGAAATATATAGTACTACGAAATATATGCGTAATTATATATGTAATTATATGCTGTATGTAATGATATATGTAATTATCTATGTATATAGTACTACTATTATACATAGTACTTATATTTATGTAGATTATGTATGTATCGAAAATTACCATTTAGTGGTTCCGGAAAACCTTGCAAACATTGGAGCTTACTTCATATTGGGGCTACCACCTTGAAGCCATATGAGACTCGATAGGTGAAGGACACTGCCTTGACACCGCAGTTCAGGCGTTTTGGACGACAGGATGCCTTCATTTTTGACTTGGGGAAGGCTGCAGAATGATAACTTTCTGAGTGGCCAGGGTCATGCTGAAATGACACGCGCACATCATTGACCCTTCAAAAAATTATGGCGGATTTAACATTGACGACAAACCATTTGGGAGTCCATTTGGCCCCAATTTTTGGAACAAATCCATATAGTCGGGTCGTGTCCGTGGGCCTCAAATTTCGACTCCCGAATGACTGACTCGCTACTGTAGGAGTTGCCTAAAGTGGTGGAGGCACATGAAGGCGCAGCGCAATGCACGGACATTGGAGGTGGAAGAAGGTGGAGGGGTAACCACCAAGAATGGAGTTTCCATCAACACAAAAGGGGGTAGAACATGGTAGAACGTGTATGTTCAATTGGTCTGCGCGGTGTTTTCACAAGAATTACTTTGCTTCGAGTGATCCCCACCATGACATTTCAAAACAGCTTGTTGACACCACCTTTGTCTGAAGCTTTTGTCACGGGACTTTTGCCCAACTAACTATCCCAATCATTTGTTTCACCTGGCAGGTCATTGTGCATGTCAGTCTGTCAAACAGGATATAAACATGTCGGTGGGCCATGTGAAGTAAACTCCAGAGCTCTCAACAGGTTTGCTTAAACATGGCCAAACAGGCCAGTGGACCACCTGAGCCAAACAAACAAACATGCCCAAACATGTCAGCACACCGCCTGTCAAACATGTTTGTAAAAACATGACTGAAACAAGCCAGTGGACCACCTGAACCAAAGTCAAAAGCTCGCAAGCTCGTGTGTAAACTAGACAAAACCATGCCAGTGTTACTTCACCAGATCGCTGCAGCTGAAACTCTCTA
The DNA here is from genome assembly GCA_947184155.2 of Cladocopium goreaui. Lineage (NCBI taxonomy): Eukaryota > Dinophyceae > Suessiales > Symbiodiniaceae > Cladocopium > Cladocopium goreaui. Next base: position 461,164 of record CAMXCT020002802.1, read on the forward strand.
TTCCTCCACCAGACCTCTTCAATCAAAACCGATTAGGTCCCACAGGTAGAGCAACGTGTCAGGCCTATGCCTCCCCCGGACCTCTTCAGTCAAAACCGATTAGGTCCCACTGGCAGAGCACTGTGTCAGGATGCTTGCAATGCATCATAGACAGGCCAGGACTGCAGCCGCTCCAGCGTCGAAGCAGCTTTGGTTTCCAACTTGTCAGTCAGTTCTCGCAAGTAGGTAGGAGGGCCTCTGCGTAAAAGCTCCTCCACTTGCTCCGTGAACCCCAGCAAGATGAGATTCTTCAGTTTGCGGGCACGCGTCAGCATGACATAGATGGCTAGCCACCAGTCGGCATCCTCTAGGCCACCACCACGACGCAAATCAACCAGCACACCTCCGTCCAAAGTCAAGCCTTGCGCGCTGTAAGCAGTGCGCAGCATGCCATGCAAAAGAGGAAACTGCCAGCGAATCACTTCAATTTTCTCGGTTTCCTCGCCTAGCTTCAAATCAATTTTGAACTCTGCATGCACCAATTCCACAAAGAACAATGTCTTTGCGTCAGTTGTGTGATCGGCCACATTCTGAAACTTTTCTTCCCACGTCTGCAACAGAGCATCTTCCATGGGCGAATTCTTTCCTTTAAGTAATTTCACCCAGATACCTTTGGCCATGTAGTCCGGAAAAAAATGACAGAATCCAGGTTCCCGACGGTCCAGGCGCTTCTGATCTTCATGGTGCAAATCCACTTTCACTACCACTGCCAGTTTGTCTTTAACCAATCCAAGGTGTGGAGCCAAGACATCCGCCAGTCGCACAACCATGTTCTCGTGCACCAGTAGCATGCCTTGCAATTTGCCAGTGCGATGCGGGTTTGGAACAGTGAGCAGCTGATGTGTCAGCTGCTTGTCTATGGCTTTATTTTTTCTGGAATGCCTTTGGTCAGCAGCTTGCAAACAAAATAACGGCACATCCAGGTCTTGCGCATCTCGATTTGCCCGTTCCACCATGCTGCGAGCAATGTTCTCCCAATACATTCCAATGACGTGACCATGCTTGAACAAGTCCGTGGTTAGTTCTTTCTTGCAATTTTCGATTTTGCGAGTGCGCAGCTGAGCCAAGTGATCCTCGGACAAAGGAGCAGCAGGCGTGCACGTGCGCATGGCTGTTGTGATTTCTGGCAGGTGAGCATCCAGAAACCGCTTCGACTTCTTCAAATGAATCACTGTATCAATGGTCATCAATGCCGCCTGGGCAGCATGGTGTTCTGTCTGCACTCTGTGCGGCATTTTGCGGATCAGCTCTTCGAGATTGTCAGCTAAGGAGATCTCGTTGGCAGGCTTGATCTGCAAAAAATCACTTGCAATCAGCAAAATTGGTATGTGTCCCATGAGCTCTCCTGGGTGGAAATAGCTGGCTGGATCAAGGCCTTCATCTTGACGGGCGCGCATGCTGCGGTAAAGCATCATGTTTTCCACAGCAGCTGGCACCAAACTGATTTCATCTTGAATGACCAAAATTTTAGGCTGCCAGCGTTGTTTCATCTCTTGCTCTTTTGTCTTCAAGGCCAAATGCTTGTTGCGCAAACTGGCTACACGATACGAGCAAGCAGTATGACATGTTCGCGCGCGATAGACATCATTGGAAATGGCATCCGATTGGGCGTGGCTGAAGGTGGCAATCATGTATCGCTCTTCTTCTCCGGGTCTGGCTGGAAAAAAGCGACAAAAAACATCCAGCATGAGCTCTAAAATGATTGTCGTCTTGCCAGTGCCACCGGCGCCAATCAAAAGGCATGCGTGCTGCGCACGGTTTCGCAAAGGTGTTTTGTTCTCTTCTTCCTGTAAAGCTACATCCATTGCCTCACCAAACCATCTGCAAGCAGACAATTGCTCCGGCGCCAGCTTGAATCCACCGGCAGACTTTTCAAACGCAGCAACCTTCTGCGCCATCGCTGCAGATGGCTTGCTAAAGGTGCGCCATTCTGCTTCTGGAATCGCGACATCACTGTTTGCAGCCAGCTCTCTTCTGCGCGCTCTGCGCAGTCGCTCGTAGCAGCCCGTTCCGCCGACAAGCTGCTGAGGCCCATGCTATCATTTGTCATGGCGGCGCGCTGAGCATCCAGTAGCGGCTGCGTGATCATGGGCGCTTTCTCTTTCAACCTCAGTTGTTCTGCTCGTGGATTCACTGCAGTGCCACTCGCGCGCTTGTAGGCCGCAGTTCTATGCAACGCTTCTTCTCTCACTACTCAAACTTTTTCTCCAGAGCTGCTTCCAAACAGCTTAGCTCATATACCCGCGCATCCATCAGACAGCCCCGCTCACAAGCAGTTAAGTCCCAAGGATGCTACCCGCAACGTCCAGCTCTCCCAGCCCAAAAGCCGTTAGAGCCCATGCTGCGTGCGAACCGTCCAACCCGAAGCCTGCCACTGTGGCTCCTGCCACTCCTCCTCATAGCTTGTACGGCTGGTGAGAGCATTGGTTTCCCACACATGGTCTCCAACCTCCCAAAACGGAGCTGCAGTGCGAAACACAGCAGCACGCTGCTCCAACTCACCATTCACCACACGGCCTTCATATGCGACGTAGAAGACCGTCTCACCTTCCAGTTGCGGCACGATGAACATCACATCGTTTTCATGTGTAGTGCTCGGTGGCTGGAGGCATACATATATGCGCTGAGCTCCGACATAACTCAACTGGTAGCGCCAAACATGCCCAGCCCCTTTGGCAAACCGGCTCCGGGTGCCAATGAAAATTGTGTCTGGACGCTCAGACGCCACGGTCAAGCCTGTCATAGGAACAAGCTCCGACATGGCTTGACGAAGAAAAGCAAACGTCAGTCGCTTACAGCAAGTGTTGAGCCAATACGCACTGCTGCATTAATGCTGCTAAAAGTGACTCATTTCGTGACCATTTCTCACAACATATCTCCACACACGATCCCATCTCTTCACTGTCGAAACTCAACCACTCCCACATGCCCACAGTAAAGCTCCTGAGAATCAAATCTTCCATTGCAATTCCACGCATGTACCTGGCAAAGCGACAGACGCAATCATTTGTGAACAACCCGCCAATCAAACTGTATTCAGCATACCAATATCTTGTGAAGTTGAATCGACAAAGAACTTGCAAACCAAATTCTTTGTTTCAGACAAAGTATGTTTCAGCCAAACCAAATTCCACATGACTTCTTAGTGTCCATTCCTCGAAACATATCCGATTCACCTAGGCAAATTCACTGTGTCATCCCAACTCGTGACACCAAATGGCCATGATCTCTTTGCCATGGCTCCTTTGGCGTTGAAGCGTTTGTTTTTCACGCACGTCAGCAGTCTGGTTGGATCTTCGCACTGGCAGCATGCACCCAGACGACATATCGAAAACACATGTTGAGTCCCTTGGGTACTGGCTGCAGCTGCAAAAGACACAGCTGTAAACATTTCCTCCTGAGCCACAGGTTCACATTTGAAGCCCAAAGGCTGTACCAGCTCAAGGCGTGACCTTCGTCATCCAAACCCAAATGTCATAATTTTCGCTCGCTAATTCCCCAGAGGTCCGATCACAAAAGTGTCTGTCAACATCCATCGTGCGCAAATGCTGCAGCAGTGTCAAGAGCCCTTGTTTCAGGCTATGCACGATCTCACCAACTGACATGACTGACAGCAACTTCTGCCACGCACCTGTTACAGTCTGAAGGCGTGTGGCCTTGTCAATGTCCAATAAGTAACCAACCTCCAAAGCTTTCACCAAGAGCACTGAATCAGAAGCAAACTCATACACATCCAACCCCAAATCTTGATTTTGATGTTGCTTCGCCTGTTGGTGCCTCTTTGCGCAGGTCAACTTCGGTGGAAGAACTCCACGCTGTAAGCTGCGCAAGTCAAAGGCAATCTCCTCATGCTCCTTCATCATTGTTTCGCTCAAAGTTTCCAGAAGTAACTCCAGTTGACGATGCGAAAGCAAACACTTGCGATACTGCGGATCTTTGTTCAAACAATTTTGTTGTGTTTTGATTCTTGTTTCTATCAGCCAAGACGAATTTTCAACAGTGTAGAAATTGCCAAGGTCCCTGTGGATCATTCTGCGCTGCTGCGCTGCCAGCTCCATCAGGTTCAGCGACTTGAACTGAACTCGGTCAACTCGACAACGCGAAAGCCGGGCCCTCAAATTTTTCACATTTTCATCAATCTTCGCCAACATCTCAGCATGCACCTGTGTGGCTGCGACCAATGGAGTGCCGGTAATGGCCAACGTAAAAAGATCATTCTGTCGCAAACATGCTTCAATACAATCCAGTAGACTCTTAATTGTCTCATCCGAGCGCTCCAGCAGCAACTCTTCACCCGAACGAGATGTTTTCACTGTGCTGACAGAGGGCGTTGGCTCTTCTTCCACACCTCGCTTCTTAATGCCAGTGAAAAGAAGCGACTGCTTTGGATCCACCACGCTTGCAGCAGGCACCCGGACAGCCCCGGTCACAACCGGTTGACTCCCTTGGGTACTTGCCGCAGCTCCAGCAGAAACACTCACAGTACTTGCTGCGGCTCCAGCAGAGACACACTTGGCGACTCTTCCTCAAACCAAGGGTCTTCGCCAGGTGCCAAAGGGCTTGAAGACGTCTGGACAGCTCCAGTCGAAACCGGTTGAGTCCCATGACCTTCCTGCCCCCGCACCGGACATCCAGCCCAATGTGTGCTGTGCCAGCGGAGCGTGCAATTCATACGGACATGCTTGGCTTCTGGCGCAGCACCTTCATGCAAAGCAATTTCCTGCTGCAGCCCAACTTTCTCCCACTCTTGCATTGTAGTGAACATAGGAAGCAACTTCAAATCTTTCCAAGTGGAGCGCGCCGGCACACCATGGCAAAACTCTGCTTGGAAGTCTCCTGCCATCACCAAAGCGTCACCGCCTTCTTGGAACAACATCCTTGTCACTGGACCTTTTTTGGGGCCCAAGGTCAACACACCCCCATGCCCAAAGGAAAAGGACGTGATCGGATCAACATTGCTGTAGGTGGCAGACTCATCTGAATGAGGGCTGATTCCATGATTTTTGTTGTGATCATTCCAGTTCCACAACACCTGCCACGACTTGTCAAGCCAAGTGGGACGCAGGTCTCGATTCTGAAAAGCTTCATAGTTCTTCATCAATGTGGCGTCCCATAATTTCTCAAATCTGCTTCCAGCTTTCCACATGGCCGATGAAGTTGGCACGTGTTTCTGGTGAGCGTCAGCTCCAAAGATGGAGCGACACAGACACGGAGCACGCGTCACCTGCGCACTCCAGTAGTACACAGTCCATCCGTCAGCTTTCAGCATCTGCTGGGATTTCGTTGGACGAGCATTGTTGTTGCGAACATTTTCTTCCCACTGTTGAATCTCTTCCAGCTGTGGCGCAATGAAATCTCCAATCTCGAAGAAGGGCCTTCCCTCAGCACAAGCGCCTTTGGCGAATAGCAAGAAGGATTTGTTCGATCTATGCGGCAATCTCTCTGCATAGTTCTCAAAGGCAACGTCTACACCAAACAAAAGCTGCGCAAATTTCACAGTGTCATCCCAACTCGTGACACCAAATGGCCATGATCTCTTTGCCATGGCTCTTGAAACACCAGACCTTCCCGGTCAAAACCAGTTCAGTCCCAATGTGTTCAAACTTCCCAAGTGCAAAAAGACAGTGTCCGTCTTGCAGTGTCAAGCTACACCTAAATATCTATATAGTATGTAACCTCTCCAATCTTTCTCAATGAAACATTTCGAAGGGATACACCTACTACATTTATATTCTCAAGCGTTTCATGTCCCTATCCTTTGAGCACTATTATCTTATTCACGTTTCTGCTTGTGCTTGAGCTCGCGTCGGCTGTTGCGCAGGGTGTCAAAGCACAAGCTGCTTTCCAAATCACTTATCCAACACTTTTGAAAGCAGCCACTGGCCAATGTGCTTACTTCCATTCAAACTCCTCGCCTGCGCAGCACTCGCAGATTGGTCACCCTCTGCCATCACCTGCCAAGCAAACAAAAACACGCAAGAAGACACTACTGATCACACAACCTCCTCCTGCTGAATTCTTCTATGATGATGTCCATCCTGCCTCTGGCCCGCGATCGAGTAGATGAGGGCTCAAATGCTCCAACAAATGTTCCGATGTCACATATCCACCATGCCACCATAGCTGTGATACACAACAGAAACCCTGTGTGATGTTGACTGTCTCAAGCATCAATCCAGCATGAGATCACTTCAAGTAATTTGTAGTAACTTGCTGTAAGATGTTGCCTGTCTCAAGCGTCTTTGCAAACAGCTCCAAAGGTACAGAAGTGGAAATGTCTCTGTCCACCCCAGTGACTCTGTCATCTGTTCAAACTGATTGCTTCAAACTTTGCCACCTGCAAAGTAAGAAGTGGCATTGCCCCGGTCACTCTACCACACACGCGCGAGTTTGCAAGTAATATATAACATACTTGTCTGACATTCTTTTTAACTTTCTTCTGCACATTCTTTGTCCCATATCTTCCTACATGAGGTCCGGCAGGGAACACTTGGCGTGGATACTCGCGGTTGAGGTCCGGCAGGGAACACTGGGCGTGGATGGTCGTGGTTGAGGTCCGGCAGGGAACACTGGGCGGGGATGGTCGTGGTTGAGGTCCGGCAGGGAACACTGGGCGTGGATGGTCGTGGTTGAGGTCCGACAGAGAACACTGTGCGTCGAGGGTCGCGGTTGAGCAGGAGGAGGAGGAGAGGAGAGGAGGAGAGGAGCAGGCAACTGACATAAAATCTAACAACCCTCACCTGGCAGGTGGGGAAAAAAAGACTGCGAATGCTTAGCTGGGATGAGTCACTCCGCTAAACAAAGATATGTGGGAGAGCTGACTCAACTAAGAAACAACCTTCCAGTATATGAAGCGTAAGAACCCCATTGGTGTTGAGGTCTTCATTTGTTTTGCAGGAGAAAAATCAAGATTTTGGTATGTCTATATTGCAGCCAAGCAATGTTTGGGATTGTGTTTAAGGCAATACCCGGCCTCTAAGGACCTGTTGCTGCTGTTGTTCTATGCTTTTGGGTTCGTTTAGCATTGACAATTCCACGTGACTTTTGTTGCTCATCATTGCTGGAAAATGTCGCAGCCATCATCGGGTTGGTTGTGGAAATCTAGAAGAAACCATAACAGCAATTCTCAGATTTGATGGTCTGGTTTCTCCATATTTCTAGAGGAAACTATCCCAATGGGAACCAAAGTTTCCCCAAACTCTGAGGACCAATAGATCTACTAATCGAAGCAGTTAGGTTTCCGTTCCTCAGACCAGCAGTAGGACGCAGCCAAAAGTCTGAAGAATTGGAGGGGCAAAAGTCCTACAGCCAGGACAGTTGTCTGTGTATTTTGTTGGACCACTTCCAAACAACGGACCTAACTGGTTGAATTGATGGGTAGGACTGGGGGAATCCTCCTCAACCTCGCCGATTTCAGGTATGTGCAAGCGTTCAACTTGTCAAAACTGGTCACATAACACCTGAGCAGTGGCCAGACTCGTGTTGGTTGATGGATGGATGTTGATGGTGATGTCTGGATGTTCAATTTCATAACGCCTGCCCCATGGTCAGAACCGGGTCTCAAAAGTTGGAACAACATTCCATAGTTTATCATTATTCTTCCATTAAAAGGATTGTCCACCTTTCTGAGATAGACCCAAACGAAGGATGGTTATGCATGGCTCAACCATGATCGAATCCGAACAGTTTCGCCAAGTTAGCAATGAGTCAACCGTGTCTTTGTTCCAAGATCATTTGTGATCGGCTGAAAATCATTCAGTCCATTTTATGGGACTGGCTTTGGGGTCCAGGGACCCTCATGGTTTTCCATTTTCGGGTATCAACCATCTCGAGCCACTGTCGACAAGACTCTCCAGATGGATCAAACAAAAATGGAGCCAAATCATGATTGTTTGCCCATTTTAGCCCAAGATTGAGGACAGTCTCGCCCCCAAAGAAAAATGTTCCACCAGCCAGGAGGCAGCGCAAGACACAGTGGTGTCGAGTCCAGCTTTGGAGGCACCACTCTAAATGGGTCCCAAGAAGGGGGCCAAACCCCCACGAAACCCTGGTCACTGATGGGAGAAAGTGCTTAATCATGTTTAATCTTTTTGGGGGGAGAAGATTTCATATCGGCCAATAGCATTGGATTTGCAGAAATGGACCATGTCCGTCCAAGGGATAAGTTATTTAATTCGCTGATTTCCAACTTCATTCAATTCAACTGATGTAAAAAATGAAAATGACCAGTGATTGGGTGTCTTCTAGGCCGTTTGCAACTGGGATGGGGGCTCTTTATTGTACCTCTCCAAAATTCAGTGGATAGTGGGGTCCATGTCGGATTGTGCTGTTTTTGTTCTCTGTTTGCAAGAAACTGCCAAGATGATGATATCTTTGATTTTCCAATTATCAAGTGTTGATTTGACAGTGCGTGGCATTAGGGTCCAAAAGTTTGAATGGTTTTTCTCCAACAATGCGGCCACCTCCAAGCCAAGAAGCTTTTGAATGATTTGAACGGAACCATGCAAAAGCCATTCAACCAACTTAACCTGCTTCAGGCATTTTCAAAGCAGAGGTGGCCATTGATTTTTCAGCCACAAGTCCAATTCATGACCCATTTTTTGGCTTCAATCCCACATCTCCAGACAAAGTATGCAAATAAAAAAGGAAATGGGCTGAACACGTTCCACTCAGCCAGCCTTTTTTGGAACCTCCTAAAGCTTACCTCTTCCAATGTGGTTTCCATTGTTCAACGGCCAGTTCCAGGTCAGACTCTGGGCTTCTGAGCTGCTTGGCGTCTGATGTTTCGCCGAAAGTGGGAGGAGTTGCCAACAACAAATAGACATGCCACCAACAAATATGATAGAAACAGAAAATGCGAAAGCAGCTGGTTTTGATTTCTAATGTTGGTTTCAAATGGTCGTGTTGGAAAACTAAAATATAGGAATAGAAACCATTAGAAACCAAAAGATTATACGAAATAAGATTGATTGGTGGTTATGTTCCGTTCCTGAACCATAGAGTGGTGATCCCCGATTGAGAAACGTCTTTTGAACCAACCAACCAAGAACCTATTGATTGATGGTGGGTAGTTTACCGGAATTGGAATGAGTTGGATCAAGAAGTTTGTTCACCCATTGTTTGACAGTATTGATCAAAAAAATGGATACTATATGGTATACAAGGTGAAAAGAATTGAAAAGACATCAGATGTGTGAATTGATTGGTTAGGGCACTTTCACGTGATTTGATAGTGGTACAAACTTCGCAAAAAAAGTTAACATGGCAAGATTATTTCAAAATGCGTTTGCTCCAAACTATGGTGCATACCATTAGTGCAAATTGTTTTCCACATGGGCACCACGAATTGGTGGCCCAAGAATTGGATAGTGCAGGAACAATCGCAAGAAGACTGATTCTTTGTGGAACATCCATGAACATCCTATAGGTGACACAAAAAAAGAAACAACCAATGGACGCTTTATGCGATTTTTGGTGGTTGAAATCTTTGATTGTGTTGTTTGACGTCCCGAGTCTACCATGCGATAAAGAAAACCTTGAAGTGGATGGTTCAACTACCCAAAACATCCTAAAACCACCAGCTTCACCATGCTTCACCCATCTCCTAAGACTCTACCAAGGCGTGAGCCTCCTGTGGAGCCATCCGTGGACGCAACCGCAGATTTGACAGAGATGGAGCACTTTGGCAATCTTTGGCATCGGGGCCGTTCAGGGTGACTTCAGTTGATTTGATGGTGTTCAATGGCGTTCATCTTTTCAAAAAATCAACGTATTCAACATGGAACCAATCAAGATCTGTCCGAAATTCAGAATGATGATTTCAAAGCGTTTATTCTTGCGACTGTAGATGTGTGGGTTTGCGTCAAAACCCACAACCATGTGCAGAGCGTTTTCCACATGGGCACCACGAATTGGTGGCCCAAGAATTGGATAGTGCAGGAACAATCCCAAGAAGACTGATTCTTTGTGGAACATCCAAGAACATCCTATAGGTGACACAAAAAAAGAAACAACCAATGGACGCTTTATCCGATTTTTGGTGCTTGAAATCTTTGGTTGTGTTGTTTGACGTCCCGAGTCTACCATGCGATGAAAAAAAACCTTGAAGTGGATGGTTCAACTACCCAAAACATCCTAAAACCACCAACTTCACCATGCCTCACCCATCTCCTAAGACTCTACCAAGGCGTGAGCCTCCTGTGGAGCCATCCGTGGACGCAACCGCAGATTTGACAGAGATGGAGCACTTTGGCAATCTTTGGCATCGGGGCCGTTCAGGGTGACTTCAGTTGATTTGATGGTGTTCAATGGTGTTCATTTTTTTCAAAAAAATCAACGTATTCAACATGGAACCAATCAAGATCTGTCCGAAATTCAGAATGATGATTTCAAAGCGTTTATTCTTGCGACTGTAGATGCGTGGGTTTGCGTCAAAACCCACAACCATGTGCAGAGCGTTTTCCACATGGGCACCACGAATTCGTGGCCCAAGAATTGAATAGTGCAGGAACAATCGCAAGAAGACTGATTCTTTGTGGAACATCCATGAACATCCTATAGGTGACACAAAAAAGAAACAACCAATGGACGCTTTATGCGATTTTTGGTGATTGAAATCTTTGGTTGTGCTGTTTGACGTCCCGAGTCTACCATGCGATGAAAAAAAAACCTTGAAGTGGATGGTTCAACTACCCAAAACATCCTAAAACCACCAACTTCACCATGCTTCACCCATCTCCTAAGACTCTACCAAGGCGTGAGCCTCCTGTGGAGCCATCCGTGGACGCAACCGCAGATTTGACAGAGATGGAGCACTTTGGCAATCTTTGGCATCGGGGCCGTTCAGGGTGACTTCAGTTGATTTGATGGTGTTCAATGGTGTTCATTTTTTCAAAAAATCAACGTATTCAACATGGAACCAATCAAGATCTGTCCGAAATTCGGAATGATGATTTCAATGCGTTTATTCTTGCGACTGTAGATGTATGGGTTTGCGTCAAAACCCACAACCATGTGCAGAGCGTTTTCCACATGGGCACCACGAATTGGTGGCCCAAGAATTGGATAGTGCAGGAACAATCGCAAGAAGACTGATTCTTTGTGGAACATCCATGAACATCCTATAGGTGACACAAAAAAAGAAACAACCAATGGACGCTTTTTCCGATTTTTGGTGGTTGAAATCTTTGGTTGTGTTGTTTGACGTCCCGAGTCTACCATGCGATAAAGAAAACCTTGAAGTGGATGGTTCAACTACCCAAAACATCCTAAAACCACCAGCTTCACCATGCTTCACCCATCTCCTAAGACTCTACCAAGGCGTGAGCCTCCTGTGGAGCCATCCGTGGACGCAACCGCAGATTTGACAGAGATGGAGCACTTTGGCAATCTTTGGCATCGGGGCCGTTCAGGGTGACTTCAGTTGATTTGATGGTGTTCAATGGTGTTCATTTTTTTCAAAAAAATCAACGTATTCAACATGGAACCAATCAAGATCTGTCCGAAATTCAGAATGATGATTTCAAAGCGTTTATTCTTGCGACTGTAGATGTGTGGGTTTGCGTCAAAACCCACAACCATGTGCAGAGCGTTTTCCACATGGGTACCACGAATTCGTGGCCCGAGAATTGGATAGTGCAGGAACAATCGCAAGAAGACTGATTCTTTGTGGAACATCCATGAACATCCTATAGGTGACACAAAAAAAGAAACAACCAATGGACGCTTTTTCCGATTTTTGGTGCTTGAAATCTTTGGTTGTGTTGTTTGACGTCCCGAGTCTACCATGCGATAAAAAAAACCTTGAAGTGGATGGTTCAACTACCCAAAACATCCTAAAACCACCAACTTCACCATGCTTCACCCATCTCCTAAGACTCTACCAAGGCGTGAGCCTCCTGTGGAGCCATCCGTGGACGCAACCGCAGATTTGACAGAGATGGAGCACTTTGGCAATCTTTGGCATCGGGGCCGTTCAGGGTGACTTCAGTTGATTTGATGGTGTTCAATGGTGTTCATTTTTTTCAAAAAATCAACGTATTCAACATGGAACCAATCAAGATCTGTCCGAAATTCAGAATGATGATTTCAAAGCGTTTATTCTTGCGACTGTAGATGCGTGGGTTTGCGTCAAAACCCACAACCATGTGCAGAGCGTTTTCCACATGGGCACCACGAATTCGTGGCCCAAGAATTGGATAGGGCAGGAACAATCGCAAGAAGACTGATTCTTTGTGGAACACCCATGAACATCCTATAGGTGACACAAAAAAGAAACAACCAATGAACGCTTTATCCGATTTTTGGTGCTTGAATCATCTTTGGTTGTGTTGTTTGACGTCCCGAGTCTACCATGCGATAAAAAAATCCTTGAAGTGGATGGTTCAACTACCCAAAACATCCTAAAACCACCAGCTTCACCATGCTTCACCCATCTCCTAAGACTCTACCAAGGCGTGAGCCTCCTGTGGAGCCATCCGTGGACGCAACCGCAGATTTGACAGAGATGGAGCACTTTGGCAATCTTTGGCATCGGGGCCGTTCAGGGTGACTTCAGTTGATTTGATGGTGTTCAATGGCGTTCATTTTTTCAAAAAATCAACGTAATCAACATGGAACCAATCAAGATGGGTAGCGAAGAATATGTTCGAGGTCGGCATGACCTTGTGAGCTGCACTATGATCCCTCGATTTTTTTGATTTTTGGGGATTCATGAGATCGTGGTTACGGATTCTGCCAATGCTTCCTGCTGGCACTTCACAGAGAAACACATGCATTCTTGCTTTATGTTTGTGTTGAACATGGTTGGGTTGTTGCTTGCGAGCCATGCCGTTAAGCAACGGCTGAGTATCTATAGTGGTAAAAAATATCAAAACAATATAAAACAATATCAAAACATATCAAAACCATATGTTTGTCAGATTTTGTCAGGGTCAAAAGCGCAGTTGAGGTCTTTGTGATACTCAAGTTTCAATTCCCCCTTGGCATCGCAAACACACAGCCCCAACTAGATGACCATAACAGTCGACCTCTCACCATGGTCGGTTCTGTGGTTCGGAACTGGTGGCATCTCCAAGGGAGCCCACTGGATCCATCTATGGCCAGTTCTACGCCAGAATCCAACGGTCTCCTGGCAGGGAACCCCGAAAAAAAAAACGCAATCCGGTTGGATATCGATATCCCATCACCTTCGTTTATTTTCTCTACAATATCTTTTTGAAACGCCATGTTTGCTTGGATATGTCTGATCAAAGACCCATCCTCCAGGTTCCTCAATGATTTCGGTTGAGTTTGTTGGATCACCAGGTCTGCAAAACAAGAGCCAGCAGCGAGCCTCGGCGAAAAACTGTCATCAAACAACTTATGGCCAACCAGATGTGTTTTTTCGAGAAATCGAGAAATCATGCGAGATTGATCCAGCTCATTTTCTGGTTAGTGGATGTTGGTGGTATGTTTAAATTTGGCATAAATAAATTCACGCTCTTTTTCAGCAGATATTGTATGATAAAACCGGAAATCTATCATGGAGTCCTCAGTGACCAGCATGTTCCATCAACTTGGCAACTGGGATGGCGTCACCCGTGAGAAAGAGATTTTGGGTTGAGTTGAATATCACCCAAGCAATAATGATGATAATTAGTATGTAGTATACACATACAGATTATTTGCAGTGATTTCATAGCCGGCGTCAGCGCCCATCATGGTTGAGGTTTGGAGAAATCATTGAATTGGGTCTGATGTTTACTAATTCAAGTGCCATGATCCAGACACTGTGACATTTGAGCAGCATTGAGCTTTAATGTCCGCAACTTTTGACATCTTGGAATCCAAAGAAGCGGTGTCTGTTTACAGACCCCTGAATCCAGGGACATTGATCCGGTGATCCAATTTTCTGGGCACTTCGTGGGAGATCATGAGCTGGCCAAGGAAATGTCAGATCTCCAACGATCAAGACTGGATAACCCAGTTCACTACCAGAAATTCACCATCAAAACACATCAAAGCCGTCGTAGTTGAACCTTTCAAGCCTAGACAACCGTCAAAGCCGTCATCTTTCATCCAGGGGCCAGGGCTCGCTGGAGCCGCGGGAGCCGCGGGAGATTTGCAGCGAGCCGGATGGCTCCCCTTCCGCGGCAGCACGACGTGAACGGCTGGCCACGGCAAGGAGGTGGGGGAGGGAAGAGGATGCATATTGATCATAGATGATCATAGTGTTTTTTTGTATCTGCTTTTGTTGTTTTTCCTTGGTTGTTTTATCCTATTCTTATCAATTTATCAATTTATCGGTGTCCAAGTTTGATCGTGGATTCTTGTCACCTCACAGCACAGCATGAATATTTTTGGAGACCTACGTCCAAGTCTTATCCAGTTGGGGATACACATATTCTGATTGATGCATTTTTGCATCAAACATTCCCATCCTTCATGTCATTGACCTTTCTATCTAGGTCTGCAAAGGCTTATGTAGCCTATGTATGCGTGCGCATGTATGACCTGGGTATATCACGCATGTGACGTGCCCACATATTATGTTTGTGCCTTAGGACTGGCTGATTGCGATGGTGTCATCACATTCACATTTCTTGTGACATATCCCGACTTGGTAAACCAATTCAAGTAAAGGATAGAAATGTTATTTGAAAGATTGTCAATCAAATGAATCAAATGTACTCAAGTGTAACTTTGAAAATAGACCAACACAATATTCAAGGAACAAGGAGTCTTGTTGCAAAGGCATTTAAAAATTCCTGTATACATATGTATACATATTTTATATATATATATACACACACACATACTACATGACATACAGAATTACATATATATTATGTGTATATATATATATACAATGTGTATTACACATATAGTATATTCTATTATATTCGTTCATATCATATCATATCATATCATACCATGTTCCACTGCTGTATGATACATTAGAGTGTGGTTCATTTTATTATTGTAGTGGGTACGTTATTATATTATATGTAATTATATTGAATTATATCATATATCATATTGTATGTTAGTATATTATATTATATCATTTTGTATATATATATATACACACACATTGTATTGCATTATATTTTACTGCATTGTATTTTATTGGATTGTATTATATTATATCGGTATGTGATAGTATATTATATGTTGTTATATTATATTTTTTATTTTTTGATGATATATTTCATATTACATATGTTTTAATATTCTAAACTACATCTTATTATGCTATATCATATTAGGTTATGCTATATCATGGCATAGTTTTCTTGTTATGTATTGTAGTACATCATATTTTGTTTATTATAATATACGTTACATATATGTTTTTTTCGCGGGCGCAATGTCGCTCATAGACACTTCGAGCAACATGACAGCAGCAAAACGTACAGCGACAGGTTGGAACAATCATTTAGTGCAAAGTTCTTTCCATAATTCACGATCCTGTGCCACAGGGAGTATTCTACGAATGTGGGGAGTAGTATTGTACCATTGTGTGATGAGACAAAGTTTTTGAGTTCATGACTTGCAAAGAGTTGGTAATACTCATGCAAAAAGTCTCCTGGAGCGGGCATTCGTTTGCGTGTAATCATTTGGACTTTGTTAGATGCTTCCGCCAGGGCCAATTCAGGCCAGTGCGCTCTTGGTGCTCCTTTTCTACAAGGGGACGAAATAGTGCGGAGAGAATAGGACGGATTAAAGCAGATCTGGTGTTCGAAGGATTGCGGATGGCGGAGGATATGTCCTAGATATTTCAGTCTGGTGCTCGATATCCGAAGGGATAGAGGAAAAAGTGAAGGATGGATAGCGTAAGCTAAGGCTATCAAATACTCGTTGGAGCAGGGTGCTTCACTTGGGCTTAAAACTCTATTTTAGGACGGGCTTTTAAACTTGCAGGATCTGTCGAAAAGCTTCATAGTGCAGTGAGTTGATTTTGGTAACTTGAGCCGGAGAATAAACCTGGGACTCAGCTCCATGAAGAAGAATTGCTTGAACAATGTGTGAATAAATCTGGATTTTTTCTTGGGATGAATCAGCAGGTGTCGAAGAAAGGGTGAGAGAGTGTGGAAGGCTGTTGAAGCCTGGGAGCAACGAAAGTTTACATCGGCCGGAGGAATTGGAGGAAATAAATGCCCCTAGATATTTAGCTGCGTCCATGTAGATCTAGAAAGGCTTAGAAAGGGGGCACAAGACTCGCACAAACATGGGTCAGTTGCGGTGACTGTCTTGGACAGGGATTTGGGGAGGGTACGTTAAGCACAAGAAGTTGACATTTATGTGGGTTGAGTGATAGCCCCCGTTGGGCTGCAAGATGCTGCAGGAGGTGACCAAGACGGTGAAGTGTGGCCTGTGTTCTGGCCATTAGGACCGTATCATCCGCATATTCAAGGTCAGTCAACGGGTGCTGCGCAGAGAACGTCCATGGGACATGCAGGTACAAACCCTCAAAGAATGTCTTAACATCTAGCATCAAAGAAGAAAGAACTACAATGAAAAGGTATGGGCTGAGTGGGCAGCACTGGCGAAGACCGCGATGGATTGAGCACATGTGGGATTGGAATTCTGATTCAGAAACCTAAAATTTGGCTTGGTGGTAGAGCGCCCAGATAGCCTGAACAAAATAGGTGTTGCTCCATATCGTTGCAGAGCCATTTGAACATGCGCATGCCCAATACTGTCGAAAGCCTGTGACCAATCACGGAACAAGATATATAGCGAAGTGGTGTGCCGTTCAAAAATTTCTATGGGTCTTCTGATGAGGAAAAGAGGCGCCGCAAGAGATCTTTGTGGGCGAAAGCCGAATTGGTTGGGTTGCAGCAATGGGTCGATTGCTTTACAGAGCCGTTGCTGAAGCATTGCGGCATAAATTTTATAGATAGAGTTTGCCAAAGAATCAGGGCGATGGGAGGAAGGATGTCTGCTATTCTTATTGGTACTTTTGAAAATCATCACAACTTTTGCGAGCTTAAGAAAGCAGTCATTGTAGTGAGTTAAGAGTATCTTCTTGACTGGGTGAGGCATCAACCGAAAACATTCAATAGGGATGGAGGCCGGTCCGGGAGCCTTGCCCGTTGTAAAGCTCCACCATGGTGAAAGGTTCATCAACGTGGGGATGGGGACGTGAAATGGGCTCATCGTATGGGAGCGGGAGGGTGGTCTCTTGCCAAACCTCTGTTGAAAGATGCTGAGCCAAAACTTCAGGTTTATCACGGCGTGTACTGGGGAGGCCGTTGAGCCAGTTAACCGATTGGGTTCGGTGTTGGTATTTGGTGCGAAGTCGTTTGATAGTCCTCCATTCTGGTCCGCAGAGGAGCCAGACTGTTCCGTGGTTAGTCTATCCTGGATCCAGCGTTTTTTTTATCCTTGAGAGCAGATTTTCGAATTTTATGACGGAGAGTTTTTAATGTCTGCAGAGGAGTGTCCGGCGTGACCTGTGAGAGAAGGTCAAGTGTATGTTCAGTGATATATGAATTTCTAGTGTTGCGTTTTTCCCGAGAGCGCCTGCGAAGGGTTCTTCGTAAAAAAGCAGCCGTTATACTACATCTTCACACCTTCACATCTGCTGATCTAGATCTTCACACCCTCACATCTGCTGATCTACATCTTCACACCTTCACACCTGCAGATCTACATCTTCACACCCTCACACCTGCAGATCTAGATCTTCACACCTTCACATCTGCAGATCTAGAGATCTTCACACCTTCACATCTGCAGATCTAGATCTTCACACCTTCACACCTGCAGATCTACATCTTCACACCCTCACACCTGCAGATCTAGATCTTCACACCTTCACATCTGCAGATCTAGATCTTCACACCCTCACACCTGCAGATCTAGATCTTCACACCCTCACATCTGCAGATCTACATCTTCACACCTTCACATCTGCAGATCTAGAGATCTTCACACCCTCACATCTGCAGATCTAGATCTTCACACCTTCACAGATCTGCAGATCTAGATCTTCACACCTTCACATCTGCGATCTAGATCTTCACACCCTCACACCTGCAGATCTAGATACACCTTCACACCTGCAGATCTAGATCTTCACACCTTCACACCTGCAGATCTAGATCTTCACACCTCACATCACTACATCTGCTGATCTACATCTTCACACCTTCACACCTGCAGATCTAGATCTTCACACCTCACATCTGCAGATCTAGATCTTCACCCTCACACCTGCAGATCTAGATCTTCACACCCTCACATCTGCAGATCTAGATCTTCACACCTTCACATCTGCAGATCTAGATCTTCACACCCTCACATCTGCAGATCTAGATCTTCACACCCTCACATCTGCAGATCTACATCTTCACACCCTCACACCTGCAGATCTAGATCTTCACACCTCACACCTGCAGATCTAGATCTTCACACCCTCACATCTGCAGATCTAGATCTCACACCCTCACACCTGCAGATCTAGATCTTCACACCTTCACATCTGCAGATCTCCTCTCGCTCTTCTTCTATTCTCTCTTAAGGCGGGGGCGGTGCCGCCGGAGCGCCACGAAACGCAACCCTTTCGCACGAAATGGACGTTGGACGTCCAAAACCTAGGTAAAATTGCGATTTTGAAGCGTCCCGCGCAACCCTTTCGCACGAAATGGACGTTGGACGTCAAAAACTGAGGAAAAATTGCGACTTTGATGGTCCCGCGCAACCCTTTCGCACGAAATGGACGTTGGACGTCAAAAACTGAGGAAAAATTGCGACTTTGAGGTGTCCATCGCAACCCTTTCGCACGAAATGGACGTTGGACGTCAAAAACTGAGGAAAAATTGCGACTTTGAGGTGTCGCGCGCAACCCTTTCGCACGAAAAGGACGTTGGACGTCAAAAACCGAGGAAAAATTGCGACTTTGAGGTGTCCATCGCAACCCTTTCGCACGAAATGGACGTTGGACGTCAAAAACTGAGGAAAAATTGCGACTTTGAGGTGTCCATCGCAACCCTTTCGCACGAAATGGACGTTGGACGTCAAAAACTGCGGGAAAATTGCGACTTTACTTAGTCAATCGCAACCCTTTCGTGCGAAATGGATGTTGGATGTGAAAAACTGAGGAATTATTGCAATTCTAAAGTGCCAATCGCAACGCTTTCGTCTGTGTAAAAGTGTCTGTATGTAAAAGCCTCTGAGTGTAAAAGCCTCTGTGTGTGGGGGTGTCTGTGTGTAAAAGCATCTGTGTGTATAAGCGTCTGTGTGTAAAAGTGTCTTTGTCTTGAAGTGTCCGTGTGTAAAAGCGTCTGGTCAAAGTGTCTGTGTGTAAAAGCTTTTGTGTGTAAAAGCGTCTGTGTGTAAAAGCGTTTGTGTGTAAAAGCGTTTGTGTGTAAAGGCTTTGTGTAAAAGTGTCTGTGTGTAAAAGCCTCTGTGTGTAAAAGCCTCTGTGTGTAAAAGTGTCTGTGTGTAAAAGCATCTGTGTGTAAAAGCGTTTGTGTAAAAGTGTTTGTGTGTAAAAGTGTCTGTGTAAAAGTGTCTGTGTGCAAAAGCGTCTGTGTGTAAAAGCGTCTGTGTGTAAAAGCCTCTGTGTAATAGCCTCTGTGTGTGAAAGTGTGTGTGTGTAAGTGTGTGTGTGTGTAAAAGCGTCTGTGTGCAAAAAGCGTCTGTGTAAAAGCGTCTGTGTGTAAAAGCGTCTGTGTGTAAAAGTGTCTGTGTGTAAAAGCGTCTGTGTGTAAAAGGGTCTGTGTGTAAAAGCGTCTGTGTGTAAAAGCGTCTGTGTGTAAAATCGTCTGTGTGTAAAGCGTCTGTGTGTAAAAGATTGTAAAAGCGTCTGTGTGTAAAAGCGCCTGTGTTTAAAAGCTTCTGTGTGTAAAAGCCTCTGTGTGCAAAAGCTTCTGTGTGTAAAAGCCTCTGTGTGTGAAAGTGTTTGTGTGTAAAAGCGTCTGTGTGTAAAAGCGTCTGTGTGTAAAAGCGTCTGTGTGTAAAAGCGTCTGTGTGTAAAAGCGTCTGTGTGTAAAGGAGTCTGTGTGTAAAAGCTTCTGTGTGTAAAAGCGTCTGTGTGTAAAAGCGTTTATGTGTAAAAGCGTCTGTGTGTAAGAGTCTCTGTGTAGAAGCTTCTGTGTGTAAAAGCGTCTGTGTGCAAAAGCGTCTGTGTGTAAAAACTTCTGTGTGTAAAAGCGTCTGCGTGTAAAGGAGTCTGTGTGTAAAAGCTTCTGTGTGTAAAAGCGTCTTTGTGTAAAAGTGTTTGTGTGTAAAAGCGTCTGTGTGTAAAAGCGTCTGTGTGTAAAAGCGTCTGTGTGTAAAAGTGTCTGTGTGTGAAAGTGTGTGTGTGTACAAGAAAAGCGTGTGTGTGTGTATGTGTGTGTGATGTAAAAGCTTCTGTGTGTAAAAGTCTCTGTGTAAGCGTCTGTGTGTAAAAGCCTCTGTGTGTGAAAGTGTGTGTGTGTAAAAGAAAAGCGTGTGTGTGTGTGTGTAAAAGCTTCTGTAGGTAAAAGTGTCTGTGTGTAAAAGTGTCTGTGTGTAAAAGCGTCTGTGTGTAAAAGCGTCTGGTCAAAGTGTCTGTGTGTAAAAGCTTTTGTGTGTAAAAGCGTCTGTGTGTGAAAGTGTGTGTGTGTGTAAAAGCATCTGCGTGTAAAAGCGTTTGTGTGTAAAAGCCTCTGTGTATGACACAGGTTATTTGATTTTATTATGGAAAATCCCACATAAATGGCCCAAAAAAGCTCGGTACCATGATGCCGTGCATGACACATGTTATTTCATTTTATTATGGAAAATCCCACATAAATGGCCCAAAAAGATCGGTACCATGATGCTGTAAATCACACATGTGACAAGACTCAACTAGTGAAATGTCTGCAAACGTTTGCACAAAAAAAGGTCCAATACCCTAAAGCAGTAAATGACACGCGTTATCTCATTTTATTCTGGGAATATCCCACAGAAACTATCAAAAAAGCTTGGTACCATGATGCCGTGTATGACACATGTCATTTCATTTTAGTATGGAAAATCCCACATAAATGGCCCAAAAAAGCTCGGTACCATGATGCCGTGCATGACACATGTTATTTCATTTTATTATGGAAAATCCCACATAAATGGCCCAAAAAAGATCGGTACCATGATGCTGTAAATGACACATGTGACAAGACTTCACTAGTGAAATGTCTGCAAACGTTTGCAACAGAGCTCGATGCCATCATGTGCTTGATGTCAAAAACAGAACAGTTTGAGTTCAGGACCATAAAATGTCATATAGAGACACTCTTCAAAAGCTTCTGTATGTAAAAGCCTCTGTGTATGAAAGTGTGTGTGTGTGTAAAAGCATCTGCGTGTAAAAGCGTCTGTGTGTAAAAGCCTCTGTGTGTAAAAGGGTCTGTGTGTAAAAGGGTCTGTGTGTAAAAGCGTTTGTGTGTAAAAGTGTCTGTGTGTAAAAGCTTCTGTGTGTAAAAGCATCTGCGTGTAAAAGCGCCTGTTTGTAAAAGCGTCTGCGTGTAAAAGTGTCTGTGTGTAAAAGCGTCTGTGTGTAAAAGTCTCTGTGTGTAAACGCGTCTGTGAAAGTGTTTGTGTGTAAAAGCATCTGCGTGTAAAAGCGTCTGCGTGTAAAAGTGTCTGTGTGTAAAAGCGTCTGTGTGTAAAAGTCTCTGTGTGTAAACGCGTCTGTGAAAGTGTTTGTGTGTAAAAGTGTCTGTGTGTAATATCACAACTTTCCCCTCCATAGCTCATTTAAAATTCACCAACCATTCACCGACTATTTTTTACGACTACCATACTCAGAGCTGCTTGAAGGACGTGTTTTTCGCTCTCGGGCCAACCGTCGTCTAGTTGTTTTGGAAAGCTGGAATCCATCGCAGCGGTAAGCGCATGAACCAACTGGAAAGTTTGTTGGTCAGGTGGAAGGTCTTGGGTAGGAGCATCGGGCAGAGGTGGGGGCGGGGCGGGGGGGAAAGACGCATACCTGCCTAATTACCTGCGTCTATTTACACCGGTTTTTGCGTTGAGATCTGCTTTCTCGTTGCCTCCAATCCTTGTATGGGATTTTACTTTGTGAAACGTAACATGAGATTGCATTTGGAGTTAGGTGTAGTAACCCAGAACCATACTAACTAAAGGGAAATTTTGACTGGGAATACCCCTACCTTGAAGAATGTCGAGGACATATTGCGAATCCAAAAATATTCTGATGCGCGGTGGAGTGGACACGGCGCTCATGAGATAAAAGATTGCTTCAAGCGGAGCTTGCAGTTCTGCGATATTGTTGGAACCGACGACAGCAAAGGGTAGGCATCCAACTGGCCCGAACAGATCAAGGTGAAGTGTCTGAAAATAAACTCCCCATCCAGCTGGGTTTGTGACGGTGATGTTTTTTGGGCCCGGGCAAGAACCATCTATGTAAATGTCAAAAGGTGGATCATTGGAAGATGGGCGGGGAATAAAATAGAAAACTGTTGGAGCAGTGAGTTGCGAAAGAGTTGCTGGTGATACGGACTCTGGAAGTTGCGTTTGAAGGTATGGGGGTGATTTCGGGGCGGCAAGCATGGCTGGTAGTTTAATTTCCGCTTTACGAAGATAGTGGCGGTGGTGCCAGGGAAGGAGTATGTGTGGCAAGCTAGATATGCTGCGAAATAAAGATTTGGCCGAAATACGGCACAAGACATGATCAAGAACCGAATAGGTGCCAAGTGTGGGTGATGTAGGGGGGGCGGGTCTCGCGAAATTTCTTGATAGGTAACTATTTTGGATACTGGACGTGGGCGCATCGTTGACACGACGCACAGATTGGTTTCAACAAGAATATCAAGAAAAAAGTGGAGGTTGTTGGAGTCCAAGAGTTCCTCATCGACACTGGCGCTGAACAAGGTTTTCCGAATATGTTCCGGGAGTCCCTGGACCATGCTTGCGTGCAGTCTAGTGTTGAAGTCCCCCATCATGATAACCGTATACGCTGCAGAGTAGGTTTGGTATACTGTTCGGAGATCGTTCCACAATTGGGCTTTGCGTTGGTGATCAAATGTAGAGTCTTGCATTTGTGACGGGTCACAAATATAAAATAAGGCTGTTCTATGGGGTCTTGTATTCAAAATTAACACAGCCATGCGCGATGACCAAGGATGGAAATCGTAAACTAAGGGAATTAAAGGGGTAGGGATTGCATATCCGACCCCGGCGTGGGGGTCCTGCGAACTGCCGCTAAAATAAAAGTGGACTTGGGGATATTTGAGGCAGTCCGTCTGGGTGGATTTTGCTTCCTGTAATGCATAAATACCTACTTTAATGTTGGATATCGTCTGCTGGAAAAGCTCTAGAAAAAAACCTCCTGCTCCCACAGAGCAACGTGCTGCACTTTCTTCAATAGGTGTCCTGGGTAGATCTTTGCACTTTGTGCATATTGCGCAGCTGCACCTGAAACTGTCTGTATTCATTGCATGCTTTCGGATACAGAACATGGATGGTATGGAGCGGCAATCCATTGGAGTTAGCGAATATGTTTTGAGGGAGTTAACGTAAAAAAAATGTGAATACAGTGGTCAGAAGTATGGAATTTATCACTAGAGTCATTATTGCCAACCCATGCCATGCTGATAGTCAGTACACAGAAACTACCCAAGCGAGGCCTGCACCTTTGTGCTGGCGCATAAAAATTAACCAAATTGCCTGCCAAAAATCCACGTGGTTTCCATCTTCGGCTAAGAGGTACAACAATACCTCCATACTGTTGCCTTTGCTACACCAGCGGCGATTAATTGACCATTGGATATGCTGAGGGTCTGCATCAAGCTGCTTAGCAATATCGGACCAGATTTCTCCCAGAATATCATTGGGAATCTGGCGCTGGGAGCGATCACGTGGCAATCTTTTGAAAATAGAATCTAGTTGCCAAAACGCAAAGTTTGTGAAATTGGTCGCTATTGCGCTCAGGCTCTTCAGCGGTTCATTGTTGAAGGGCTCATAGCCAATGAAAATGTTGATATAGAGGTCGGTAGTTGACCCACTTCGTGAGCTTGTCCACTGTCTAATGGTAGTGGGGAAAAATGCTCCCTGGCAAAATGATCATCCAGAGTCCACCCCATGTTGTGCATCGATGGAGAACCTTTTCGGATATCCGGAAGTGTGAACGCCAGCTTGCCTGTGCGAGAAGTGGAAAAAATTGCCCCACCTCCGATTCGGATGAAGTTGTAGCAACCCAGCGCAATGTTCTCTCTTCCTGGTCATACTGATGGAAATCACCGTCTAAGGCTGCAGTAGCCTTGTCTACATATTGAAGAAAATCTTGGTCGACTGCAAGATTGAGGTGATAGAGGCACTTGTCCAGCTGCAGGTACCTACAGAACTCAGTAGGTGGCGAATAATGTTGTTGATACACATTTCCCTCATGCCGCCAGAAGGAGCGGTGCGCTTCGCAAAGCAGACATTTCCCCATGCCCAGAATGGCGTCACAATCGCCGTTTGGTGTTTGAGGGCACGACACTGTTGGAAAATCCTGGGAGAATACGATTTGCGCTGCAATCTGGGCATTGCGACTTGAATCCCGATGCGCACAGGCACATTGTGCAGGGAGCGATCACGTGGCAATCTTTTGAAAATAGAATCTAGTTGCCAATACGCAAAGTTTGTGACATTGGTTGCTATTGCGCTCAGGCTCTTCAGCGGTTCATTGTTGAAGGGCTCATAGCCAATGAAAATGTTGATATAGAGGTCGGTAGTTGACCCACTTCGTGAGCTTGTCCACTGTCTAATGGTAGTGGGGAAAAATGCTCCCTGGCAAAATGATCATCCAGAGTCCACCCCATGTTGTGCATCGATGGAGAACCTTTTCGGATATCCGGAAGTGTGAACGCCAGCTTGCCTGTGCGAGAAGTGGAAAAAATTGCCCCACCTCCGATTCGGATGAAGTTGTAGCAACCCAGCGCAATGTTCTCTCTTCCTGGTCATACTGATGGAAATCACCGTCTAAGGCTGCAGTAGCCTTGTCTACATATTGAAGAAAATCTTGGTCGACTGCAAGATTGAGGTGATAGAGGCACTTGTCCAGCTGCAGGTACCTACAGAACTCAGTAGGTGGCGAATAATGTTGTTGATACACATTTCCCTCATGCCGCCAGAAGGAGCGGTGCGCTTCGCAAAGCAGACATTTCCCCATGCCCAGAATGGCGTCACAATCGCCGTTTGGTGTTTGAGGGCACGACACTGTTGGAAAATCCTGGGGGAATACGATTTGCGCTGCAATCTGGGCATTGCGACTTGAATCCCGATGCGCACAGGCACATTGTGCAGGGAGCGATCACGTGGCAATCTTTTGAAAATAGAATCTAGTTGCCAATACGCAAAGTTTGTGACATTGGTTGCTATTGCGCTCAGGCTCTTCAGCGGTTCATTGTTGAAGGGCTCATAGCCAATGAAAATGTTGATATAGAGGTCGGTAGTTGACCCACTTCGTGAGCTTGTCCACTGTCTGATGGTAGTGGTTCTGAGGCTCATCAAATGTATTCTCCAGATAGGTGGCAAAAAAGCGATCCCAGGTCGTGGGCGGTGAGTTGAAACCTATGTCCTTGGATTCCTCAACCATCAATACCGCCGACGCTGCCCGCTGCCACATAGCGGTCCTATGGGATGACTCCGATCCTGCAAATGTCTACACTTGGAGAATCGAATATCTACCATTCCTGCAAAATATCGTTCCGGCAAGTCAACCAGGAAAAATGCTCCCTGGCAAAATGATCATCCAGAGTCCACCCCATGTTGTGCATCGATGGAGAACCTTTTCGGATATCCGGAAGTGTGAACGCCAGCTTGCCTGTGCGAGAAGTGGAAAAAATTGCCCCACCTCCGATTCGGATGAAGTTGTAGCAACCCAGCGCAATGTTCTCTCTTCCTGGTCATACTGATGGAAATCACCGTCTAAGGCTGCAGTAGCCTTGTCTACATATTGAAGAAAATCTTGGTCGACTGCAAGATTGAGGTGATAGAGGCACTTGTCCAGCTGCAGGTACCTACAGAACTCAGTAGGTGGCGAATAATGTTGTTGATACACATTTCCCTCATGCCGCCAGAAGGAGCGGTGCGCTTCGCAAAGCAGACATTTCCCCATGCCCAGAATGGCGTCACAATCGCCGTTTGGTGTTTGAGGGCACGACACTGTTGGAAAATCCTGGGGGAATACGATTTGCGCTGCAATCTGGGCATTGCGACTTGAATCCCGATGCGCACAGGCACATCGTGCAAAGAATGAAATCGTTTTGTGCCCTTGTTGGAAAGCTTCCCCTTACCAGTGCTTTTCCAAGAGCCTTTATTGTTGAGTTTCCCTTTGGACTTGCCGTCCTTGCCATAGTCGCTGGGGTCCGGTCGCTCCTTGAAGTTGGTAGTGATGGATGATCACTCAAGAGCTTTGCCAGTGATGGAGTCATGCTGACGAAAATCATCGGAAATGGAAACTGCCGATGCGGAAATCGAATGTTGGAGATGTCAAAGGCTTTGTCAAAATTGTGCCTTGCTGTCGTAGTCTTGTCAACAGCAGATCTTGAGAGTGCTTGAATAAGCTCCAAAGTTTGTATTTGGTGGTGAAGGCGTCAAACCATTTCTGCTGGATCTCTTCAAGGTAGTTCTCCACAATGAGCAGGACGCATAGATAACGTCTCGGGAACCTGTTGTCCAGTAGGTATGTTACCTGCGCTAACAGTTGTGGAGTACTTGCATTTTTGTCCGGCCGTATTTGCAGAGTCGCCCTGTCTGACTGGAGCTCTCCGTTGCTTCCTTTCATGTCTGCCGGTAGTATGCCCTGGGACAAATCGAGCAAAGCGTAATACGGCTGCAGCGACAATCTGTCGCTGGTCGGAATATCATTCTTCACCTTTGCCTTTCCGTATTCTTTTCCATGTATGAGCCAAGCATTCTTAGTATTCCTCATGTGCTGGAAAAATTCATTTCTCACAATCTCAGTGGTAAATTCCAAGCGCATGACGGAGCCGTCCGTTTTCAAAGTATGTGTACTCATGGCAGCCAAGCACTCCCACGAAACTCCCGATTTCTGAAAATAGTGCCAAACACTCCGTTCTAACTCAGTTCTGTTGTGCCCATGGGCTGGCAAGCCCTTGATAAGGAGGGATTTGTTGCCAAATCTGGCCTCAAGCGTTTTGAGACGACTGTCCATCATATCCACTTTCAACTGGTTGTAATAGAGCTCATGGATTGTGTTGTGGTAAATTTTGCGGCAATTGTCGATCAAGGCGTTGAGATTTGGGAGGAAAGTGTCCTGATGATATTGCATCATTGCTTCCTTGATTTTCTCTTCGCTCGTTGCCAGAATGGGCACTTCAGTGATGCTGTTAAAAGGCCGTTTTTTGCTGAGGTCTAGCTTCTCCATTTTCCCAGAATCTGTGTTGAAATGCTGAACTTCTGGAGCTGTGAGGTTGAGATCAAGAATATCCTTGCGAGCTTGCACATCTGTTTTCAACGTTTGTTGGAACTGAGAATCCAGGTCTCCGAATGGGCCAGTCCACTACTAGACCGCCGTCTTTTTACTGCATTGTATTTTCATTAGGCTATATAATATATATTTATATATTATATTATATTATATTACGTTAAGTGATAATATTTTATATTTTGTCTTATTATATTATAATTTGCTCTAATTTATTTTATTTTTGGTTTGTTTCATATTACATGTTATTATTTCATTTTTTTAAACTATATTTTATTATGCTATATCGTTTTAGAGTATGCTATATCATGTCATTTGTTCTTGTTATGTATTATAGCACATCATATTTGTTCATTTTAATTTACATATATATATACATATGGTTTCTTTCCTTTCTGTCATGTATTGTATTGTATGCTTACTAGTTGGTTGTTTTCTTTACTATAATATTGCATTACATTACATATATATATATATATACGATACATACATTATTTCGTTTGTATACATACAAAATATTAGATTTATCACCCTATATTGTAATCATCATATTGGTCGTGTTATTCAATATATACTACGTGTTATGTATATATTTTTTATGTCATTTGATGGCCGCCTTTTTTCATGTGACACATACTCATTGCCGGTGAAATCTCCTCGCAGTGGCTTGGACGTACCAGGCACTGGGCCAGCTTGTTGCAGGTGCGGACCCAGAGGTTGAGACGAGAGGGTTTTCGGCGGACCAGGGCAGTACATTGGAAGGATCATCATGATCATCATTCCCGGTGTGGTCTATACATATTTTTATTTTGCTATAATCCAACCATGAATATTCATAAATGGTAAATTATAAACTGCAAGCCCGAAGCAGTTGGAATATCAGCCATGATTGTTTTAGGAGTTTGGGGATTTGAGGCCCTGGTACAATTTGACCATCTATGGATTGGATGGATTCAAAGGTGTGTGCCAGGATTATTTTCATGAAGGGATATGATTTACAGTAACTTCGTGAAGGCTGCTTATGCTCTGGGGCTAAGGAGGGATGCAAAAGAAAGGAACCCAATGAAAACCCATCGGGTACCCCCCAGAATTGGTAATGTTCAAAATGGACCAAACCAGGACAGCTGATCACCTGATATCAGGCCCCAAGAAAAGCCCGTAGTTGTTTTGTTTCTTGGGTTTCATGGTCAAAGTTATGAAAAACAAACAGATAAATGCATTATAGATGATAAATGATAAATGATAAATGATAAATAGATTTATAACCCCGGAATCCCTCTAGGATGCCACATTCAGGAAATAGTTGTTTTACGATTTTAATACGGTTTTTGATACGATTGGAAGATATGAATTTGATACGTTTTGAATTTGGGCTTATGATTTCGATATGGTTTTGTAATGTTTTTGATATGGTTTGGGTTATGGTTTAGATATGGTTTTGGAATGTTTTGGATGTGATTTTGATATGGTTTTGATATGGTTTGGGAACGGAGCGCCTTTTTCAGGGTTCCTGACGGGTTGGTTTCAAGAAAGGAAACGGAAACAGCCCTGGGACAGCCTTTTGGTCGATTTCTCGATGGTTTTTGTGGTTTTGATATGGTTTTTGATACGATTTTGATACGATTTTGATATGATGTTGATACAGTTTTGATATGCTTCCAGTGAGTTGGTTTCAGAAAAAGACACAGAAACAGCCCAGGGACAGGTTTTTGTGGGTTTGATATGATTTTAATACGATTTTGACACGATTTTGATACGATTTTGATATGGTTCCGATGGGTTGGCTTCAAATCACAAGTTTGACCCACATCAAGAATCACAACTGAAACTATATCAAAATCATACCTAAAACCGTATCAACATCATAACTACCCAGAAACAATTCATGACAACAAATCATATCTGAAACGTATCAAAACCCTAAAAAATATTATTTTGAAAAACCTTCATCCTAGAGACTTCGGATGTTATAAAAATAGATAAGATTAGATAGATGTTTTTTGAGTGATCAAATAGCAAGATCAGATGGATTGCTGGATCAATGGATGGATAGAAAGGTAAATGATTAGGTCAGGTATTACGGTATGTAGATATACATAGACAGGACTGAAAGGAAATCGAAAGGATTAGGTTAAGAAGGCAATACTAAAGTGCAGAAACCACATTAGGGGCTGACAGATTTTCTGCATATATATATATATACAATTATAACCAATTATTATAATCAATTATATACATACATATCCACATTATCCACATGTTTTGGTATACGGAGGCATCGGGATGACAGGAGACGGAGCCGACGCCCGAGCACCTGGATCAGCGGCTGACGCACGGCAACAACAAGGCGCTAGAATCTGCGGTGAAGTTTACCAGGTTTACCATGATTTACCATCAAATGTATGTTTTTTGTTTAAAGAGGGTGCCCTTTTTTCCGGCAAGACTGGAGGACTTATCCAAGAAAATGAGGAGTCAGTGTCATTAGACCAGTTCAAACATGCGATTTTTGCATATTTTTGCCAGAGAAGAACAGATGTGGGTTTGTGCAGAAACAGCATCTTTCCTCCCGTGTATGTAGTTTTTAACAGTAAAAAGATACGCCGGTTAGTGGTTTCAAATGTGTTGCATGCTCCATCACTAAGGTATGACACTTCCTGTTGACACACCTTTGGTCTTGGCATAGGGGGAAGTTCTTTGAAAAATCCAGCCATGTTGGGCAGCGTTCACAGCCAGGCCATCATATTCCATGTTGATGAAGTCCAAGTGGCTGCCGGGAGGAAGTCAGCATGCGAATGGGAAAATAGATCAAGTTTTATGATGGAATACCCCAAGGTATAAGTAGAGATATCTGAAGGATACCCCAATATTGAGCTGATTTCATCAATTTCATCATTGTTAATACTCTGAGACCAGCAACATTGGTCCTGAAAACGGTACCCAAAAACAGTACCTCAATCCCCACGATCGTCCCTCTGGCACTGTCGGGGGCAGGCAACCTACCACGTTTGCAACAAGATCTCGCAGAGTCGGGGACCGATGATACACACCGTAGCTTCTGAAGCAACTGGACATGTGGTCTTGAATCGAATCATTAGTCAAATAAGTCTTCAACGAATGGAAATACAAGTCTTATTTTTTGAATAAAAAGAAACCATTGTCTAAGTCAGCACATCTGTTTCCTGGGTTGTTTCAGTGAAGGTAAGGGCTAAAAGTATCCGTTTACTTTGTGTTTCCTTGGGCCTGAAGCCTGAAGGCATCGTAGCCCCATCCAAATGGCAGGTGTGACCAGTGACAGCCCTGGCTTGAGCTACAGTGAAGCATCAGAAGATTTCAGGCCAGACATCTTGGTGAATCTGAAAGACACATGACCCTTAAATCTCCTGAAACAAGGTAAACCTGATGATTTTTTGATGAAATTTGGGTTTTCCCTGTTTGGGATAGTGTAAAATGACCCCCGAAATTGGTGGGATGGTTTCCGCGTGAAATTGCCACATACGGTGAATCCTCCAGTCATGGATCAGTAGTTGTCCGTCTGTGGTTGTGTTCAAATGTTTGGCAAAAGAGGCTCAGACAAAACAAGAAGTCAAAGCCAGGGAGCAAAGCAAGAGCTTCTGCGGCGATTTTGCTCAAAACATTTTGCCTATGATATTGTATGTATATACATGTAGACATGTGTATATATATATATATATTCATATGTGATTGTATATGAATTCGATACAATGTACACACGCGAACCTGAAACTCAAACGATCTCTGTATCGGATTAGCAAAGCTGCACAGCATGCTGAAGATGCCGTATCATATCTTCCGGATGTTATGAGCTCTATTTAGTTATGCATCTCACTTGCAGTAATAATTGGCCAATGATGGTACTAACCCAGTTGCCAGTGGGATTTACCCTGGTTGGCTTATCGATTCTGAGAAACTACTGTTAAACCACTTACTAGGTGGGACGCACATCCAAGTAGCCCCTTCTTCTGGAAAGACTACGTCTGTGGTTGGCACCGGTGGTTCGACAGGTTTTTGCACAGTCCAGAGCGGCAGAGAATGCCCTGGCCATGTTTCGCAGAGACAGGCACAGTGTCGAAACAAACGTAAAACGAGTTGGGGATGTGTCAAAACCCATGATGTTCATTGATTTCTTGTATGAATGGGTGAATGAACATCCACATACCTATTTTGATCACCAGGGTAAAGGGGATTGATGGGGATTGTATATGGTGGGGTTTTCTCATTGCTTCCATATTGAGGAACATGAGGAGCCCACAATTCCAATCAACTCCCAGTGGCAGGTCCCGAGGATCCGGTCAACTCTGCGCCAGAAGCTGGGACCTGGGATCGCTGTGGTGAGACTTCCTGAGATCATCACCAGGAATTGCGCCTTTCAGTTTATACATACTGCTGGGATCCATTGGATAACCAGGTTGTTTCAATCCACTGATGCATACATGATCGTACCAGCAAGGATCAAAGATATCCATGCCTGTAGACAGATGTAGATGTACATGTGTGTATGTGTTTGTATCCGGTTGAACATCAGGAATGATTGGAAAGGCGATTCTAACGATTTGTGATCAGAAAGCACTCGCATAATTTCCTTTTGATTTGGTGGAGTTTTCTCCTGTGTACCCAGGTAAATTGATGCAATTTGCGGGGCTGATGTCTTTCCAATGCCAACATTCGCAAACACGTACCAAAACTTTGCCATGAATGGTAAATCGGTAAATCATTGGATCATGACCAGTGACTGTAAATGATGGTACTTCAACATTCAGCCAGATAGCTGCTCTGTCGCCAGTGGAGCATCCCAGCAGTTGAATGGGGTACAAAACGATGGCAGTTCTAACCTCAAGTAAGTACTCGGTATATCCCCATGTGAATCACATCACGCCATTTTGATTGCCAAAATTGGTTCCAACCCCCTTACACAATCATTGACACCTCGTTATCTCCCCATTTTGTTTGGTCAAATTGCCCAGTTTTGAGCAAATGTGTTTGATACAAGCAGATTTACTGTAGATTCACTATCTCACAAAAAAGGCAAAGATAAGTAAGGGGACTCATCCTTGGCGTTTGTCTACTTTTGAGGACTTCACGACTGAGGTCCAGTTTGTGGAATCACAACCCGACAGCGAGCTGCCAGGCGAGCAGTCAGATTCAAAATTGGCCCGATTTTGGACGACTGAATTTCGGGTATTGTCAGGGGTATGTCAGGTGTTTAAAACCGGTGTTTAAAATGTCAAGGTCCAAGCTAGCTGTGAATTGGAGAGTGTTTAGGCTGATTCCTGTAACATCCTGCAGTAATCCCCTGATGCTGATGTTCTGAGCTGCTGCTCGCCCCTCTTGTTTCATCAACCAATGGGAAAGACTGGGAAAGCCTTTCAGAACCTTGAGAACATGGGTTTCCCCATGAGAACAGCTCGTGTTACTTGTTTTTTCAACCAGAATGTTCATACAACTAAGATGATGCTTGTTGGATGTACCATCCCGTCCATACCTGGATCATCCTGGATCAATCCTGTGTTTATAACATATCCAGGTATCAATGCTGCTGTTTTGTCATGGATAAAAAAACAAAATACCAAGCGCGGACCTCTTTTGTTTCATCAGGAGGTGTCACCGACACAGGCCCGCTGCTCAGTTGAAACAGATACGACAAAATCTATCGAATTCCCGACATTTGCCTGGAGAGTTGCAACGACACCATCGTGATTTTCTGCTCAAATTCCTGCGCAGACTCCACTGAGCTTCGGAAGCGATGGACCCCAAACCCTAAAACGGCAGCCAAGTATGCTGCCTCTGCTGAAAATGTGAGGCATCGGGCTTCAAAATCTTAAAAGAACACACCGGAACCGAGCGCGGTCCCAACCGTCAAACTTTCCTTCAACAGATTCTCAGAATCCGTAAAGTCATCAGTGTTACTGTTGTTTTCAGATTTCTCCGTGACACTAGTCACAATTTGTTTTCTTACGCTCTGGGGGAATCATGTCAAAAATGGTCTACAGCTCAGGTTTTGGAATTATCATCTGTATTTGGGAAAGTCTGACAAGCCATCATACATAGATTTGGTTTAGCACCCCAAGAATCCAGCCTCATGAAACGACATTTGATTTGCACGGTCTCATAGTACCGCTTGGCTGTCACAAGCTGAAGAGTCATAATAGTCATAGAAGCACACATCAGTTGATGTTGCAGATCAATCCATTTTCTGGGACTTTTGGAGATGTGCTTTCAACAAAAACATCCCGGCGGATGAAGTTCCGCGCTGGCGAAACTGGGTGTGTTTATTTCGCCACCGCTATATAAATACAGCATGTTCGCATGTTCATGGTTTCAAATCAAGGAGTTCTATTTGTTGGTTGCTTTTGCATGTCTCCTCAGTCAGGAGATACTTTTAATATATACATTCTATGATTACTGCAATAGGGAGGACCTCGATGCTGTCATATTTCGAAATATAGCGACTGAATATGGCTCAATGATCTATGTGCGTGCATATCAAGGCCATTTGGCAACTCGTGCAAGGTATCAATTCCCTGCTGATGCAATTGAATCTCCTCCAAAAAGCAATTAAGTTTTTGCAAGTGCGAAAGATTTCTCAGCTGAGCATCAACTGCGCACGCTTCGTAGTTTCGTGTGTTGATCCATCCAAACAAATGAATATGGAGGAGAACATTCTGATAAATCCTCAAAACATCAGCCAAAAACGTCCAAAGACCATACTAGTACCATATTTATCCAGATTCTAATATACTCATGTATATTCTAGCAACATTTGGGTTTTTCCTAACCATAAGCCAGTTCGGTGTTGGGTTCCCTTGCTTCCTCTCATCCCGTTGGTGAGGTTGGACACCTTCCCTGTGGCGGATCCAAGGCAGAGCTGAAAATCTATGACACTCAATTAATTCCATCTGGACACTTACCATCTGCTTATGACTAACAGTTTGCCATGGAAACTCCCAACCATAAATGGAGGTTTTAGCGGGAAAATCATCCATTTATAAGGGCCATGGCTTCCATGGCTATGTTAAATAACCAGAGGGTAATAGAAATCTAGAATCATTGTCCAGAAATGTCCAGATGTCATATTAGTTGATAATTAATGACATAGTAGTTGTCGATGTTTGTCGCAAATTTTGCGAATTCTCTATGAGATTGTCATGAGTGAACTGACACAGAAGCAGCTTGCTTCTGGATCACTTATGTAGAAGGAAAACCGGAGCGTTTGTACTATTGTACATACCCTTTTTGGGTACTTGAGGAGTTGACCCATGCCCATGTCATTTCAGGCTGTAGGGGGAACCCTGTGGCCCGTTTCACGGTCTAGCACTGCTGCCAGAAACTGGCCGAGACAGTCCAGTCAGTACTGGACGCAACTGGACGAAGGCAAAGAAGGTGCGCACCGTGTGACACCATTGTACACCCTATGGAGATGCCAAAAAAGATTTAAAAAGGCAGAAAACAGGTGGTCTGATCATTCTGATGATTGACCATTAACCATGATTAACCCGTGGATTGTTAATAAGGGACCCATTTTTTGTATTTGGGCTCATTCGGGGATCATGAATCGACTCCCCCAAATGGCCAAGAAGCCGACTTTGACTAATATGAACAAATATACTGTACTTGGGTTTTACTTGTCCTTCCGTTCAGCAAACCAGACATTCGACACACCCCAAGGTGGCAGAGGTCAGTGATCCAGAAGGGTCAGAAAGTCCACAGATCATCGACGTTGACGAAGTCGATGAGGTTGGGCTTTGAGCTGGTTTTCCCTGCACGGAGATCCTTCATGCGTAGCATCCCGTAGTGCAGCATCAATCTCCAACCTTAGTGTTGCCGAAAGAAAACACGCAAAACGCACGGCAACACGCGGTTTCCAATGTGCTCTCATACACATTTTGTATAATTTTATGACATTAGGACGTGCAAAAACATGGGCCATGCCGCGCCCCTCCAGGTGCTGCCTGATCGCTCCAGTGATGCTGTGCGAATGCTGCGTCCCAAGCTCAGCCAAGGAGTCATGGCCCTACAGGGCGAGGCGCAAAATAACGCTGACAAGTGCATGTATGTGCGGGCACTGTTGTCAAATGGATGGTTTCAAGATGGGCTCAAGTTGAAATTGGCCATCCATGCAGTTCTCACGTTGTGATCTTTATCTATTTTACCATAGTTGTTTTGCCTGATTCTGATACCTGTTCTGATCACTCCATGGGTCAAAACACAATCGCGTCAGGTCAACAGAGGGATCACCTGAGACGTCATGGAAACTTTGAGAAGGCACGGCAAACGTGGGGCGGTTGAAAGGTTCTTCCATACAGAGGGCATAGATATAGTGTATTCAACCAACAACAATGGGGCTATATATGTACATATAATGGGTAATTATATAATGGGAATATAAACAACTTACTATCTGCCACGGTCAAGTTAGATGGATTAGACTAACCTATATATATATACATATGCCTCCATCTATCTATCTATCTATCTATCTGTCTGTCTGTCTATCTATCTACCTATATATATTTAGGGAAGGATGTCATCAATCCATGACTTAAGTTCGGCATGGTTATATAGATTAATCCATCTTTTTCAGGATTCCCAGTAATTTGACATTTCATGGGGTTCATGACTCAGGGCTATATATCATGTACAATCTTT
Source organism: Cladocopium goreaui (assembly GCA_947184155.2). Classification (NCBI taxonomy): domain Eukaryota; class Dinophyceae; order Suessiales; family Symbiodiniaceae; genus Cladocopium; species Cladocopium goreaui. The sequence goes on from CAMXCT020002802.1 coordinate 497,252, forward strand.
TGACTATGGCACATGTAGCAAAGCCATTCGAAACATTCGAGACCTGAGGTCATAATGCCAGATTTGAGGAGGGATTAACATCCATCAAGCAGCAAAACCTGTAAGATCCTGCGAGTGTGAATACACTAGAAATGTGTTTTTTCCCCGACCATATGTGGCATGAAGGCGAAGATCAACATCCATCACTACCAGCAGATTTGATGTGAAAACCAGAGTACCACGCCTTTAGGCTACAAGAATAGACCTTAGATGACAATATCCTTCAGCAAAAGTACAATGAAACATAGCAACTGTAAAACCGGTAGGTGGTTGAGCCAGCCATTTCTACGGAAGAGTCTTAGGTGGCCTCTGCGAAGTCAGCAAATGGGTCACGTATGATTCCATATGATCCATATCACGGGTATACATATGATATATTATATATTGTATGTTTTATTATATGTTTGTTATGTTATGTTATATTATATTATATTATATTATGTTATATTATATTATATATTATTATATTGTATTATATCATATCATATTATATTATATTATATTTTATTATATTAGATTATATATTTTTAAATTTTATTATATTATATTATATCATATCATATTATATCATATCATATTATATCATATTATATTATATTATATTATATTATATATTATTAAATTTTATTATATTATATTATATCATATTATATTATATATTATTAAATTTTATTATATTATATTATATCATATCATATTATATGATATATACACACATACATACGCATCTATGGACAGATGAAGAGGTAGATTAGATTAGATTAAATTAGATTGGATTAGGTTAGGTTAGATTATAGATTGGGTTAGATTCGATGGGTTTTAGATTAAGTTAGATTAGATTAGATAGATGAGATGAGATGAGATGAGATGAGATGAGATGAGATGAGATTATATTCGATTAGATTAGGTTGAATAGATAGACAGATAGATGGATCTACACTTTGTGAAAAGTTCATGAAATCACAATGCTGGGAGCCTCGCAGTTCTCCATCGCTGAGGCGTTGCAAGTGTCAGAGCAGCTGGCTGAGCAATCGCCAGATGATTTGGATGCCCAGCTTTGCCCGGAACCCTGCGGTTTATTCAACGTGTGGGGGATGGTCCAAAAATGGGGAATCCCCACAAAATGCACTGAAGATGATGGGAAAATTATGGTAAAATGATGGGGAAATTGATGCACAATGAAAGAATGGGAACTGTTTGTGAATGACATTGGGAAATTTTATGATTATCGGATTTTAGCGTTAGCCTATGTTTGGGCAAACCCACATTGTGTTGGATGGCAGAAAATCATATGGGTTCAATAGTAATGGGAATATCAACCACATATGTTTTGGCCAGTTTTTGACACTTTGAGCCAATTTTTCGAAGGAGGCAGGCACAAGGAGAAAGAAACCGAAACCGCTGATGTGGGTGCGATAGAATCTTGACTGTTGGAGTTGGGTTGGCCTGACAATCCTGACTATGTGAGTGTCCTCTCAGTACAAGAACCTTGGGTCAGATTGAACAACCTATGCGGTTTCCCCCCCCAAAAAAAACATACCTCAAAAAGCCCCAAAATCTACTGCCGTTTAATAAGTTTCCCCACTGCAATGAATTGGGTATCCTTCATTTTCTCACCATTCCGAATGGAGAAAATCACTTCCCACCAAGGATTAACTCTCATTTACGGGCAAGGTATGTGTGCGTGCGAGATGTGATGCTGATGGCTACCAACAGCAGCAGTGGAGTATCAAGGTCACCACTTTTTCCGTTGAAGTCTCCCGCAACGATGCACTAATATCCTGCTTGATATTGCTGGCAAGCTGGTAAACAACTATTCCACACCCCGTCCACACTTTGATTGTTTTCGATCTGAGAAAATGGATTGTGATCCCAATGAACACAAGTGACTCTCGTATTTACTAGTGACTCATCCATAAACCACTTAGAACATGTTAGAACCAGTCGATGCTTTAAGCATCTTTAAGCTATGTGTCCATCGATGTCCATGGTGATGTCTCCATTTTTTGCCATGGTGATGTGAAAAGATCATATCCCGGAGAGTCAAGAAGTGACCAAAAAAATCCATGGCCTGCACATGTCCCTGGGATCTTTAAAGGAAAAGAATAATGTTCTGCTAATGTATACTTTTTGTTTCTGCAAGTTTCCCTTTCAATTTGAAAGAAGTATGACTTACTGCCAGTTCCTTTTTTCCCCACTGCTCCAAACACCTCGAAACACAAGGTATTTGGAGGACTGAGGTCATATAAACCAGCGTTGAGCCACGTAAAAGAACCCTGGGATGGTAAAACGCTTGAGGCTTAGCTGTGGCTTGTTTGGAGGTTGGCCAGGCGCAGCCGGGCTTTTCCGGGTGCAGAAATTGCGTTGATTTTGTCGGGGCTAGTTTGATCGAGGAACATGGCTCATCACGATGAATAAATGACCTTTTTCCCAGGCGTTTCCATGGTTTTTACGAGTAACTCTAAGGGATTAGTTTCCTCAAAGCATGTTTCGACAGGACCAGAGGGCCTTGGAGGACCTCAAAAGCCTGCAGTCCTCATGCGAGCGCAGCCTGGCTGACCTCAGCAGATGGAGGTTTCCTAAGTCATGGGGGTACCGGGATACCCCAATGGCTGGATGGGTTATAATGGAAAATCCTGTTAAAATGTATGATTTGGGGAAACCCCCATTTTAGGAAACCTCCATATCTCAGCATATGAATAACGGAAGCACGGCAAAAACGATCTAGATATGTCCACTGTGGGAACTGTAGGCATAGCTCGGGTGGAGAGATGACCACAGCAGTTGATGCTAGCCGATTCCAGAAAGGCCAGATGTACCACCCCGCCCCAAATCAATTTTGGGATGTCTTGTGCAAATGGACATCAAGGTTCCAAACGATCCAGCGGTTTCCAGCGGTTTTGTTCCTTAAAACTTAAACGTGGTTTAAATTTGTAAGCTTCAGAATGGGGTTGAAATCGTGCATTGATGTGCGTTGAGTTTGGGCCTTCTTGGCCATTCCAGAACAAGCGCAGTGGCTAGGGGTCAAAAGATGCATACCAGTACCCCGAAAAGTAGGCTGGTTGATCCAAAAAGTAGCCAGCGCGTGGCTTAAATTTTGCCACATACCTCGTTACCCATCATTATCTTTACATCACTTCCGTCTACCCATCACTGTCCAGCTACCTACCTCATCTTGTTGGCAGCATTTCATGGGTACGGTACATAGCTATCGCTCAAAATGATATCCATAAAATCAAATGTGATTGAGTGTGAGATGTTGACAATGGCCCGAAGTGAGTGCGCTTCCTTTAATATCCTATGTTATGTTGGAAGGCCATATCCATTTGCGTTGGTTATAACTATGTCTTTTCTCAGACTCAAAAGAACCTGGACCAGGGTTGCCAAAATGGGGCATAGCATGTGAAAACACCATGAAAACACCAATTCTGAGTGGTAATTGAGGTAACATCCCCATCCTTTTTGAAAACAAAACAGCGGCTCTGGGTCCAAATGATCAACCCTCAAAAATGTATGGCGTAACACAACAAATGACCAATATGGGTCCTTATTGATGTCGATGCCCCAATGACTTGACCTTAGCCATGTCATTCCCGTGTCAGGTCGAGGGGAAACCTTGCCGGAGCTGCAAAGCATGGTCCCAAGATTTGTGGCAACGGACGTGATCAACTGTAGCGCTCATGTTTTTTTTCACTATGGTGATGGAGTATTTGAAGGTTAATACTGGATTTAGTTTGTGATTTACAGTTATCTCAGGTTGTCAAAAGGGGGGTTACCAATTCTAGTCGCAATTCATCACTATTGAGAGGGAACCCCCCTCAGGGCGCCTAAGGTCAGCCATGGCCCATCCGAGGTTGGCTCCGGATCGCGCGGCATTGGGCGGTGCAACGGAACCGGAAGAATCACTACGCGCAGCTGGGCCCACCTCCATAGGATCCATCAGTGCTGGGAGCAATTCGCAAGGGAAAGCTTTAGGAGCTGCTTCAATCAGCTTTGGGATTCAGAAAATCTGACATAGCTACCTACACGTAACATATCATATCAAATACATATCTGTCTACATCTAGGATACGTGCAATAATTTCCATGTTTTTCTAGCACCAGTAACTTTACATAAATACTCCAGCAATCATCCAAGAGGCTAGCCTCACCCTGCCACACCTAACTAGTGTCATGTCTTGGATGATCAGCTATTGTTATGTTATGTTATGTTCATGTGTGTTCTAAGGTTTGCTGGTGAGTTGATGTTCAACGGCAATGATTTAGAATAGTATATACATACATATAATATCAGATTATATCATGTTGTACAATATGTACCATTTAAATTTGTACATCTGTCCTGGAACTCTCGCTTGCTAGCCAATTATGCAGTGTGGTTGTACACTGCTACTGTTATACATTGCACCCCAATACCAGTTGGAAATTGTGTGAACTGCCCTCAATCACAGAATGATCAATTGAAAACGTGGTTTTGAAAGGCAGGACAATGGGGCAACAATGGTCTTGAATCCTACGTCAAAAGGGTGAACATTCCGGTTCACAACTATATATATTTAGTCCCTTGTTGATGGGATCTCAAACTTGGAGTTTGACCTGCTTTGGCATCCATCAAGAGGGCATGTGTGTGTGTGTGGACGTGCCTGAGTTAAAATCTAGATCTTAACATGTTCTACCGTGGGTTAGTCTAAAAATAGGGGAGACCATCTGAATGGGCAAAATGAATTCTGCAACATGGGAGATATTTTGGGGGCTCAAATTTTTGAAGTACCCCACATGTTCCAAGTAAGTGCCACTTACATCCCCCTCTTCTGGGTCCATTTTTCGAACGTGTTCAATCTTTGGGGAATATTTAGTGAAAATGCATGGATCATGGAAACTAAAGAATTATAGAAATCCAATCGATTCAGGGTATTTCACACGAAGTGTTAATTTTTGGTCAACGTTTGTTGTAAGATGTGTTCAGTATGCCCATGTATGCTCTACGAGTTCAGAATTTTCTAAGCACGGACCCAATAAAGTTGTGCTTTCCCGCGTTTTGTCGTTGCCGAGGGCCCTGGGTGTTCGAATCGACGCGAGCGCTCCAGAGGTAGCCAGTTGGATAAGATCTGGAAATTATTTCAATTTGCCCAGGTGGTGGCAGATTTAGCCAACATTGAATCAGAATGAACCTGGGTACATGTTTGTGTTTTTGTAAGTTTTCGGGTACGGAGTTCATTGTTAGCTATTCTGATGTGGGAAGATGTCAGCCGAACAAAAAATGCCAGGACAACGGTGGATTGCACCAGAAGAAAAATTGACTATAATTGAATTGACTGGCAACAATGGCTGAATTTCTGGATTAATCTTGGCAAGTGGTTTTGCAAGCAACAATGAAATTAGCAAAAAATTGCATTGCTAGGAGCTTGCTAGTAAATGAAGATTCAGGCATGATTTACTGTACTGGGTATAAGGCTTCAGTGAAGGGTTTATTTGGCCCACCACAAAATTCTTGGGAAATTCCCCACGGTTTTAATCGCTGTTGATGGGGAAGTAGCCCGTACAACTGGGTCGCGCGTTGGTGGTAGTGGAAAACCCTTCCCATGCAGAGGTGATGGTTGCAGAAGAAGCGTCAGGGACGCTATCAACATGCCTCGTGTGAAAATATTTTTCACGGTGTGTTTTTCGTTGCTTGAACAAAAAGATTGTTTTTTTCTACCTGGTTGTCTAGTTGCAATTTTGGTTTGAATTATACAATTCAGAGCGTGCCAAGCGTTATTTTGACCCAGACCCATTACCACGCTTCGAACTATTTCAGCAAAACCACAAGAACCTGTGTTGTTTGATGATCATTTACTATCCAGGAATCTAACATAGCTATGGTGTAAATTTCCCATTTAGTTCCATGATTTACCTATGATTTTACTTGTGATTTTCCCTCACTACGTTGAGTTACCGGAGGGTAGGCTTCCGCACCCTGGGTTCAGGTGAAGCAAGCCTACCGCAAGACTCTCCTGCTTTGGCATCCTGATAAGCTTGGACCTTGGCGACCTTGGGCCTTGGGATGGGCCTAGAAGAGCAAAGAAAAAGCCCTGATAAACGATATTTTCACGGGGTGTTCTTGATATTTCCTGAGTTCTCTAGATGATTTTTTTTTGGTACTTTCATGGTTTAGCTACCCAAACAATCTATGGGGTCCCATTCATAAGTATCTATGGGGCCCATGCAACTTTGTTGGGTGGAGGGGACTTGCGCAACATTTGAGGCAGATATGACTTGGTGACATGATAACACCAACATGTTGGGGTGGTAAAATGCAACATTAAAAGATGTCCAACTGTAAGATATTGTAAGAAACATGCAATACGTGCATCACTTACCGATGGAAACAGTGCAAGAAATGATGAGTGACTCTTCTGAAATCAAGGTGCAGCGATTCACCATTTGTTGCCTGGTTTTATGAGTGGGACACCCAACAACTCTGAGGGACCTAAGCAATTTAAAACAAAGCGCCAGAAGACACCACCATGCAGTCGCCCTCTTTTTTCTAGGGGATGTCACTACATGGATTGTCAAACTTTCATCTAGAATTCCCGACAGTGCTACTTGTGATATCTTCTGATATCTTGTGATACTCATTTCATGAATCTGTTGTATACGAGATCTGGGTTTGGATGAGCTTCAATCTCGCATGGATTCTAGGGGAATGTGTTTTGGGATCACTTCCCTGTTTCGTCGATTTCTGGGGGAGAGGTAGTCACCCACAAACAGAACGGTTAAAGTCACCAAATGTGGAATAGATATAACATTCAAAATAGGATGTTAAACTAGTTTCAACCCGTCCAAAAAAAATCCGCGAAATTCTAGAATATATGTTACAGTGGAAATATCTGATATACAACATTATACGACTATATTCTTATTCATAACTCTGTATTTGTAGATATGTCATATCCAAAAATATAGAAGAAGCTCCAGACCTGGACCGAGCAGGTCGGGCGGAGACGCTGCAGTCCAGCCATGTTTTTGTCGCTGGGGAAATGTTGTGTTCACAGTATTTTTTGAAATAGGAACCTCAGACGAAGGTAAATAAGCTTCGGTGGTATCCCCAACAGCCGCAACGTTGTATTTTTACAAATCTTTCTGAAGCCTGCTGCGAAGCCAAGCACTGGAAACACCTCAGCTGGGTTTCCGTGAATTAAATGGCCGCAAAACCTGTTGAACCTGACCTGGCTCTGCACCAAAGCCTGACCTGGCTCTGCACCAAAGCCTCCCAGACCTTCACCAGAACCTTCTCCGGAACCCTGTTGAACCTGACCTGGCTCTGCACCGAAGCCTCCCAGACCTTCTCCGGAACCTTCTCCGGAACCTTCCCCAGAACCCTGTTGAACCTGACTTGGCTTTGCACCAAGGCTTCCTGGAACCTTCTCCGGAACCCTGTTCAACCTGACCTGGCTCTGCACGTCTCTGCACCAAAGCCCCCCAGACCTTCTCCGGAACCTTCTCCGGAACCTTCTCCACAACCCTCTTAAACCTGACTTGGCTTTGCACCAAAGCCTCTCGGAACCTTCTCCGGAACCCTGTTGGGCCTGACCCGGCTCTGCACCAAAGCCTCCCGGACCTTCTCCGGAACCTTCTCCGGAACCTTGTTGAACCTGACCTGGCTCCGCAAAGCCTCCCAGACCTTCTCCGGAACCTTCTCCGGAACCCTGTTGAACTTGACCTGGATCTGCACCAAAGCCTCCCGGAACCTTCTCCGGAACCTTCTTTGGAACTTACCCTGTTGAACCTGACCTGGCTCTGCACCAAAGCATCCCCAGACCTTCACCAGAACCTTCTCCGGAACCCTGTTGAACCTGACCCGGCTCTGCACCGAAGCCTCCCCGACCTTCTTCGGAACCTTCTCCGGAACCCTGTCGAACCTGACCTGGCTCTGCACCAAAGCCTCCCCGCCCTTCTCCGGAAACTTCTCCGGAACCTTCTCCGGAACCTTCTCCGGAACCCTGTTGAACTGACCGGGCTCTGCACCAAAGGCCTCCCAGACCTTTTCCGGAAGCTCGTTGAACCTGACCAGGCGACTGCACCAGTGCACACCGGAGCTCTTCTGGGCTGAAGACCCCATTAGTGTACACCGTTGGGTAAAAAGTAGAATTTCAGATGAGGCCCCTTTGATGGTCTATTGGCCATGGGTCACCATGGAATCTGGGAAGCTCACCGACCAAGGCAGCTGGTCTTGGGTGGTACCCCCGAAGTTGAACATGGCCAAGTCGCGGTTCCAAGTTGAGTTTCTGAAGTGTAACTTTGGAATGAGGTCATAGAATGTCATAGAGGGAAATGGAAACATCAAATGACATCAACCATCCCACTGAGAACTACCCACCACCAAAAATCGGAGTGGAACCCAACTGGTGGCCCACGGTGCCTCCAGAACCATGTGAAACGGAAAAAACTCTCGGCTGGGTCATTTTCGAACTGAAATCCGAGATATCCTCATCAATCTGCGAAAATTGTAAAAGACCTCACTGCACATGGTGGTTCATTAGCAAGTCATCCGCAAAATTGTTTATTTAATTTATCATGATGTACCCGGATGAAGGGTTGAGTAGGGACGTAGTTGTAAATGGCGTGATTGTAGCCCAACTTGAGTTGGTTGCCATGAGTTTGTGGGATCTGTCAACGTCCCACCTTTCGAACTAGCATGCCGGTTTGGCCACTAAAATCCTCAAGTTTGACAATTCGTTGGTTCTAGTTGTCGAACATGGGACGGCAGCTTGCAAGACTTGCAAGATGAATCTTTAAACCATTGAATGTCAAATCGTTACACGATCTGTATTTATACATATATATATATATAGATATTTATATATATACATACATATACATATACATATATATATATACATATATATATATACATACATATACATATGTATATCTATATATATATATTTACATACATACACTTATATATATATACATATGTTTGTGTAATTATGCATTTTCGCAATTAAATAAATATATATATATATATCATATATCATTTTATATATAATGCATTTTTAGATGATTCATGCTTGTCATCATTACTACTACTATATATTGCAGTAGGATGCGCACCGCCAGGCACGTTTCCGTGCGGCACAAGAAGCCTGGGAGATGCTGGGCAGTGGGCGTTCTCAGACCGGAAACGTCCAAAAAGGCGTGATTTCCCCCATCATTATCCAACAAATGAGGATTTGACGATTCAACCATCAAAAATGTGCATTTAGCAATGAAAAATGCGGATTGAATCATGAAAATTGGTAATTAACCGTCAAAAAATTCGAATTTAACCATCCAAAATATTGATTTTGAAATAAAAAAGGTGGTTTTGACCAACAAAATACCGGCTCTTTAAGCATAGATGACTATGAGACAAAAATGGGATACTAATGGACTGACAAAAGGCTGGTCATTATTTGTATGAAACACTACTAAGCCATCCCATTTTGGGGTCAACCTAAATAGTTGAGCAACCATTTTGCATTGTTTCCAAAAATGCCCCCAGGCTCATCTACGTATGTTTGCATGTATGTGTACATGTATATATATATACAGATAAATCAAAATTTCCACAACATGTTCAATTGAAGCCCATATATTGGATTATCAGCGAAGTCACATCTTGCATGGTGTCATTGATCACTTGGCAAATGCCTGCAAATCCCCCATTTCCACGAGTACTGCAGCAGAATTCACCATAATGTGATATACTTTGGACAATTGTAATTCTAGTCAGATAGATACATATACATACCAAACATAAATTTGTGTATCCCTATAGCAGTGTTTCTAAAGATATCCATTGTGTCCAAAGATCTGGAAGCCTCAAGTCGATGATCTCAGGCTACAGATTTTGATCCCTTTCGGCCATGTCTTGCCCAAATAGAATGTGTGGCACTAAACAAACCATCCCAGTCATCAACTGATGTGAGAATCATGCAAAACATCCCCAAATAATGGTATAATTACAGTATCCTAAATGAACCCCACTTAGGGCTGGTCTATTATGTTTTACTATTGGCTTTATATACCTGATGCACCTGATTACACCCTCTTGACATCCCTTCATGTCAGGGTTACAAGGAGTGAAATTGCCTCGTCACCAGTTGATCGATGAAGGTTGATGATTAGTCGGTTACAAATCCACCGGGATATCATCGGGATTCAACATCATATACCATATGTTTAGTGAATGGGTAATGGACAAGCACCACTTCCAACGGGAAAGTCATCAGCCGGATTCTCCTTTAGCAAGATTGACAGAGGTTAGCCTAATTGCCATATCTAGTTCACTTTTGCTTGGAAATACTAAATAATTAAGCACCTCAAGCAATTCTTTTCAATTGAGTCTAGCACAGTGTGTCCGTGACTAACACTCTGACATTCCCAAAGAATAGTGTCCATTCCCAGAAAAAAGAGCCCCGAAGATGATTTTCCTTCTAGAGACATTCTGGGGTTACATGTTAGATTTAAGGCTGTGTAACCCGTTGCCATCCACGATGCATCCTACACCAGGTGAGACCATGCGCAGAGTTTATGACTGCGGAGCACTTCCAAGGCCAGACACCTCACTTTGCCAGAAAAAGAATGGAAAAATCTGTCCAATTTGGCAATCTGATGAGGAATTCTCACCAAAATTGACGGTTTATGATAGTAGTGGTGATCTCCTCACTGGGACTTTGAAAGGATTTCATCCACAGAAACAGGAAGAACAATATACCAGCTTATGGTTGTTTGATGTGAAAGTCATGACCAGCCATGAAATTTTGGTGGACCATGTTTTCAGGCAAAACCCACTCAAGTTCTTAGGTTCTTTGCTGATTGGTATCCATTCCTTCAATGTGTCTTCCTTGCGATGATGGTCCACACTTGACAAGTTCATTGTTCCAGGAGGTGAACCCACCCATTTAGGTGCTTTGATGAATTCACATGGATTCACCACATACACTAAACCACGAAGATCTAGGTTTGTCCAAGATTCTTGCAATATCGGTGATGTTCTACCCAGTGACTTTCATGTTTTTCAGGGCTTGTGCGTCCACCGAGATGTTTGGACCGTTTTGGGCCAACATTTGCGCAACATGGACTCAACCTGGGGTCAACGACAGAAGGAAGGAAAAACGGAGATTAAGAAAAAGAAAGGGAGCGAAACAACATTTAAGCAATACAAACAAGAAGACAAGAATAGGAAGGAGGGACAGAAGGAGGGTGGGAAGGCGTCTTCGCTTGTTGTAGCTGATTACTTCTTGGTTTGTGACTTTTATAGAAGCAAGTGCCAAAATCCTGCAAAGCTCATGCCGAGAGATGATCAAGCTCCACAATGATGCAGCTCCGTACCAAAAAAACAGAAAGAAGCACAACCCACCAAGAATATCCAAGAATTGTGCCTCTTATTTTGTTTGCAAGTGAAAAGAAGCAGCGGAAAAAAAAGCATCCAACTTCCAACATCCAACAAATACCACAAGAAAAACAACATAAGCATCCAACACCCAACCCCTTTGCAGCTCCGCCAAGTATTTAGTACACATACTGCACCAGACAGGAAATGTTGATTGAATTGGGCCGGAGCCACAATAGCGGCCACAACAACGGCCACGATGAGGACAGGGACCACGACAACGATGACCGACGACGACGACCACCACCACCACAACCACCAAAACCACAACTAAGTTGCGCTCCTCCAGGTGTTTTTTTCCAGGCGTTTGGCTGTTCCAGTTTCAGCAACACACGCACAGATGCAAAGATCTTCTTTTCCCACCGTTTTGTTGTTGACAAAGAAGTGCGCATCCCGCCCAGGGAGCTAAAAAGATCGGGTATGCCCAGCCAACCCTTTCATATGTGTATATATATATGTGTGTGTGTGTACATAAAAATCTATAATTGAGAGATATATAGAGATACATACATACATGCATGCATGCATGCCATTACATACCAGTACATACCAGTACATACCATTACATACCATTACATACCATTACATGCCATTACATACCATTACATACCATTACATACCATTACATACCATTACATACCATTACATACCATTACATTCCATTACATTACATTACATTACATACATATATATATATATACGTATTTATGTTATATGAAATGCAAGGAGCAAGATTATTCGGCTGTCATACCTGTGAAGGCGTGAGAAGCCAAGCGGCTCAGAAGCCAGGCATGCAGGGCGTAGTGCTAGCTGTTTTGTTCAAGGAATCCGTGCAGGATTTAAGCAAGGGTACTGGACAGAAATGCCATGAGAACATCGTTGTTGATGTTTTTGGCCGGGTTCTGGGGATCTGTTGTTCATGTTTCCAGAAACCGTCCCTGATTGCGATCTCTATCTACGTGCACCTTGTGTGTGTGTGTGCGGGTCTTTGGTGTTCCATTGCCAAACCAAAATTGGGGCGGAGTAATAATAAGTTGGCCCGCGCAAAACAAAGTCGGCGGCTCTGTCATTAGACATTTCGCAACAAAACAAATGTCGAAGAATGGATAAATCATCCTAAAGTGTGCAGGAAGCGTGTCCTACTGTATACAATGGACTGTGGCGGGAAAATTGTGCAATCAGTTGGATACAAAGCCCAAGTCACAAACACATGCCTCACCAATCGCATGGCTTGGCCATGGACAAGCAAAGTGAGCAAGGAAGTGAGCTAGAAAAAAAGAATCCAACGGACAAACGCCACAGACCCAGCAAACAGAAGAACGTGCCCAGCACGGCTCGTGGCAAACTAGAGCGCAAAAGGAAAACATGGAGCAAAAGCGGGGCAGGGACCAATTATCCCCGTCACAGCGCTCCAAGCAAATGAACCACGTGAATCCACAAAAACCTAATTGAACACAACATTCTTCTCAAGGGCACTACAAATCCGCCAAAATTGTTCAAGAATCGGACTTGGGTCCACACCTATATGGTTCCAAAACCGAAAGCAGATGAAATCTATAGTTCCAACAAAAACCTAAATGTTTAAGCCCAAAAGGGCACGAAGAAAACAACGACAGTCTAAGTTTTGGGTGAGCTAAACAATGCCTCCACTGCAGCTATGGTTTAAGCATCATCGGATGTGTTGATATGTTCACTTGTTGTGATACACGTAGTTTTGCCAACTCCCACATCGCACCTGCCTGCAGTTTCGGCGGATTTCAATATCTCTCAAGTGTTGGAGATGGGGCAATTGCTAAGAAACGCCTCTGGGTGCAAGCAAATTGACCAGCACCAAAGATACTATGGAATATCAAACCCACCGGCAATTCCAAACATCATTGAAGTTCCTGAGAAAATATGTTGGGATACCACGAATTTCGATCTCCACCAGTCTCAAGTTCTAGCAGGTCCACTGAGCCGCGTGCCGAACGCCCGGCAGGCGCCCGAACAGTGTTGGGAGGTCTGACACGGGTGAAAATCCGGTGAGCCTCAAAAGTCAAGAAATGAGAAAAACAAGGTCATGATTTATTCCCATTTTTCAAAAGCAAAACATTACAAATGAAAGAGACTGAACAAGTAAATTTACATAAATTGACTACATTGTCTGCAGCATCAAGCCACTTATAGTTTCTCGTGTAATGATTCGCCATGTTTCTATTTAACAGATACTGCCGGTAACCACCAACTGCATTCCCCAAGAAACCTGGCATCGGGGACCTAGCGTATCCCAAAGTTAGTGTGCAGTGCATGCGCGGCACCCAACCAAGAAACAAGTAAAGTGCTGATGAATGCCATAATGTGTATATAATTGTGTGTGTTTATATATACTATATATATACATATATACATATATACATATATACATATATACATATATACATATATACATATAACTGTATACATACTCTGGCAGTTTTGAAGGATGTGTTCCAGTAGTAAGTACTATTGCGGAGCTCAAGAGCAAGAGATGATGAGATTTCCCTTGGATTCGGTGGTTGAAGCCAGATGGGATATGTCAAAAGACTTCCAGAAGTGTTTGTTTTGTTGATCAAAAAAGCCACTGATCTCCCAATGTTGTTCACCAAAAATTGGACAACAACGACCTGCAGTTTTTTTTGTATGATCCCCAGCTGCTAGTGTTGGTGATCTCACTATTTTTTTGGCGTCAAATACCCAAATGTTGCCCATGTTTGGCGATCGCTCTCAGTCCCTCCGGCTGTCTCGCAAGGCTGGGGGATTTGGTGGGGATTCAGCCCAAAAAGTGCTGAAAATCCAAGGCTTATACCACCCATGGGTCATTCCGGATTGTTTATGGTCTTGGGTTCACCGCATTCTCATTTGCCACTTCTAGAGGTTGCAATATACGTCCATGTTTGTTGGTCATATTCCGTGTTTCTCTCAAATCCCCATTGGCTATCCACTTCCACACAGTATTGGAATCCTCATGTATATACATATTTGGGGGATGTGAATACATATACGTATAATACAATATAATATGATATAATATAATATAATATGATTCTATATATAATATAATAGTTTAAGATATACACGTATATATATATATGTGTGTACATGTGTTGTGTGTATTTATAATATATATATATATGTATATATATATATGTATATATATGTATATATGTATATATATATACCGTACATGTACATGTACATTGCATATACACGCACATTTTGTCTTTTGACCGTGCTAGCCGACCTCACCATAAAATATAATAAGTGATGGTTAGATCATCCTGAAATTGGCGAACCATCGTATTTTGAACATATGTATACTGAAAATTAAGGTTGTTGAAAAATGGAGCCCAGAAACCACGGAATCATCAGATTCCACATCAATGTGTGCCATTAACTGAGGGCATATCCTATTTTCAAACAGACCCATACCTTCCCCGTTGGTTGGTCTGATGCTTCCATTCCTGGAGTCAAGCGTATCTACGATGTTCAGGCCGGCGGCACTATGCAGGCAGCACGGCACCCGGCCTTGCAAGGTTCAGAGTGCAGGTGCAAAGGTGCACGTTAGCCACATAAACATAAGCCTACAAAAACAATCAATGTCACATGTCAAAATGTGGGACAAAGACCTTGCTAGTCTTACCAATGGGACCAGCACATCCCAGTTTGTGCTGATCCTTTAGGAGTATGGGCCCGCTGAGGTGTCAACTACACCACTGGCAGATCCCAGCCAGGTGCAGGTCAGCATGTCGAGATGTGAAAATATGTTGGTAAGGAGCCAACGCCCCCCTGGGTTTCGTTGGACCTATCCTGAATACCGAAAGAGAACAGAAACCAAAGGCATCCAAAGAGTCAAGCCAAGTACACTCCATGGTTCAATTTACTGATTTTACAGGGTGTTTTCCCTTTGAAGCTATGTTTGGGATGAATGCTTGTAGAGATACCATACATGGAGCTGCGAGATTCCAACCACCAGCCATCTGGTGATGCCCTTGTTCCTACGTTCCATCCCAAAATGGGATAGGAATCCTAAATGGGTTCATTTCACTACTAGGAAAATCCAATCGACGAGTAAACAGATAGTTGTGGGTCTATACATGGATATGTGTATATTATAGAATATATTATATAATATAATATAATATGATATAATATAATATGATAATATATATTATATTTTAATTTAATATAATATAATACAATATAATATAATAATAATAACAATACAATAATAATATAATACAATACAATACAATATATAATATTATATTATATTATATTATATTTTACAATACAATATAATGTAATACAATGTAATATAGTATAATATAATATACTATAATGTAATCTAATATAATATAATACAATATAATATAAAATAATAATATATTATAGTTTAGTATATTATATTATATCATATTATACTTAGACTTTAATATATTGTATTATATTATATTATATTATATCATATCATATTTTATTATATATACATATTGTATTGTACATACATATTTATATATATATATATTTATATTTTGCAATGTAACGCGTGTATATATATATATATATTGTGTATTATATGTGTTATACACATGTTCCAATATATCCTGATTTTTGCAGTTATGTAGAGGGGCCCTGACACGCCACAGATCCTACCTTTATCTCAAGCAAAGTGTGTTTTTCTTCAAGTTCTCGAGGATTCATCATCCCAGGAAAATCCTGGCCACGAGCTGGACATGATCACAAAACACCATGGCCTTTGAAATACTCATCAATACAAATGTGTGGTTGTCCGTTGGCAGATGGGATAGGTACACTGAGCCCAAAAAATATGGAAATCTCAGCAAACCTTGGTGCACAATAGGTAAAGGTGGGACATTTTTATGGTAGATTAGTTTTCAGTTATGGTTGTGTGGTTGTTGGTTTCGGCCATCTGTTCCCCATGTTCTTCCCCATCTCTGCAAGGGAAGAGTTGCAGGAAGACGCCGCATAAGATATATTGAATGGTTGAAGAAAAACAAATGGTGTTTCCCCATTCAACCATTGTCTTATTGTTAATAATTCAATATTTAAACAGGGATTATCTAATGTTGTCTATGGTTTTCAACCCTTGATATTTCCCCATTGAAACCATTGAACTCCTCGCGTTTTGTTGGACCTGGGCCCCGGGGGTTCAGCGACACGAGGTGACCGCGAGGCGACACGAGGATTCAACCGCCAAGAGGAGCCGAGGCACGTGAGGGCTTGATGCTGATAATATGGGTTTCTGGGTGCCATGAACTTTCTCCATGAACTTTGGTATATGTTTGGCTATTTGATGGCTAGTTCATATTTTCTTGATGTGTGTGGGTGTGTTTAAACATGGATGGATTTGGATGGATGGATGGATGGATGGATGGATGGATGGATGGATGGATGGATGGATGTTTAGACAAGATTAGATAGATAAGATAGATAAGATTATTTCGATCGATAGATAGATCAATAGATGGATCAATAGATAGACAGACAAACAGACAGACAGATACATAGATAATGATAGGTGGATAGTTGTGCGTCCTTAACATGTTTTACGGTATCTCACTTTCACTGTGTCAGCCGCGGTTGCCACATGGTTGTTGAATGGTTGTTGTTCCCATGATGTGATCAAATTCTCGTATATCCGGACTGAAATCACAACTTGTTTAGAGTGTATTCAAGGTTGGCACTGGAAACGTCACATTGATGATCGCATCCAAGACGCCAGGTTGGTGAGGTGACTGTTTGACATGTTTTGACCTGTAGAATATAATGTCATATAATGTCACTCCCCGGATGCTCAAACAGCAGTGCAAAAATTTCTGGAAGCTTGATGTGCTCACAGCCACAGAGTCTTGTAGTGAACTCCGAATCCCAAAAGACTCTCAAAAATGAAACGTATGAAGACTTTTGAAGCACTGAAAGAGTATGTTCTGGTTGGTGGTTTGGGATACGTACTATTAATATTTAATCTGTTTATTTCTATTCAGGCCATGATTATGCCAGATGACTAAAAGGTGTTAGACGGAAGCCATTGACCCATCGTGTGTTGTCATCAGGCCGAGGAAAAAGCACGGAGGTTTTGCTTCATGGAGCCAAAAAGCGCGGATCTAACCTTGGTTATAAGCAGGATTTATCGAAAGTGGACGACATTTGGGTGAACTCAATCCCACTGGTCCTTATATTGTTTTTAGTCGCTTTTGTATCAACCATGCCAACAAGTGTCATCATTTTCCCATTTCCAAACATTTTGATGCAGGGAAACTCACACCATGAAGCCTCCAATGCCAAGTCCCCACATTTGCACTGGCTATGCGTATCAATCACCCAGCCAAGCGATTTGAAGCCCCCAAAGTCCGGATCACAAGTAGTCTTGGCATATCTTGGCATGGAGGGCTCAACCACCAAGCAGTGATTGGGTTGATGGTGACGGATTGTTGTGGCGCAGTCTTTTTTTGCCCTTCTTTTGCTGCACGTCCGTTTTTGATCAGTGTGAGGCTCGCAGGGAGGGCGGACAGAGGTCGGGAATGTCGAGAAAATTTTAACATGGTTTGACCATTTGGAGTGGCAGAACAAAAAATGTCAAATCCATTATTGCCATGTCGGGAATGCGGATGCAGTCAAAACTAATGGTTGTAATATGGTGTAATTCGTTCATAACATGTTTATGGATGTTTTTGAGAAAAAAGTATAGATGGAAGTGTTGGAAGTATAGGTGGGGAAATATCCAATGAAGCGACTTGCCAGCCGTGGTTGTGAACACCGTGAGGACTGAGATGACACCTAGGAATGTCCTAGCTTCAGCCTGAACTTGACTGGAACCCAAATCGGCTAAGTGCAATTCCTATTTTGGCCATTTATTTTCCCAAACTTCTTCCAGAATGCAGCAATGGAAAATGAAATTGCACTGGCAGGTCATGGCGCTTGGCTCCAAAATGGCTGGGTGCATTGGCAAGGCGAAACTGGCCATGGATTGGTGGAGGAATCATCGAACATTACGCCGTTACGCCCTTGTCAACATCCTCAAAAATGAGCTGTTTCGCACGGTCTACTGGCGATCCACGGTTATTCAATCAGAAATAGTTCCAAGCATTCTTTGGACATTTGTTCTTACAAGGAGAACGTCTCAGTGCTGCTGACCAGTTTTTGAATCGGCAACTGATCACTGGGTGTCTTCAGGACACCATGGCCAATTACAAAAAACTCTCGCAGCAACGCTGGCAGTTGAAAAGGGACAAACTCAAAATATATTGGCGTGGTTGTGGTTTCCTAGTATTCTAGTAGTTCCAAGTTGAGGCCCTTGATTCTAGATTCCAGATAGTCTTCTGCAGAAGCCGGATGGGGCCTCAACATGCCTCAACTACAAAGCGTTGCCGATACCATAGACAGGTCCAGGGGATGCGAGATCTTGGACAAACCGGAAGGTTTTCTTGGGATCACCCTGATATAGCCAATAGTTGGAGGGTCTTTCATCTAAAGTCCCCAGACTTCTAGTGGCTCGACCCCAAATCACCAGTGAATCACTATTTGAGAGTGAGATATGGTGAGGCCTGAGCCGAAATTTAAGACACTGCAGATATCGTTGTTTAAGGATCCCAAACGATTCTTCTTGGTACGAGGCCTCGATTCCCAGCATTCTGAAGTTCAGTGGATTGAAGGAGAGATTTCTCGAAAATCGATGAAAATCCGTGATGTTTTTCCAGCCCATCCCATGAATTGTGTCATTTTCTGGGGAAAACTGGAGGTTCGTGGCATTCGTGGCATGTTCACTGGCGGCATGCCACCGGGTGGACGTTTGCCGGGCTTCTGGCTGTCGGTTGGGATCCCCAGGTAGCCCTGTGGCCTGTTGAAGTTTGATGGGGACAATAGGTTAAGAATGGTCACATGGGGCAGCCAAGCAGCCAAAATGAAATGATGTTTTAAGATATTTTAACAAATGTTAACCATCAGAAACCGGAATTCGGCATTATCCGTATACTGGATTTGTTGAAGATTGTTTGTTTCCCAATGGAACATTCAGCGGCAAGTTACTTGGTTCGGTTTGGTCCGTAGCCTCAGAGAATCGCGACATTGACGTTCTCCAGCAGTGGGCACCATGGATTCTTCCGGATCTGCTAAGTGATTCCCTGATTTTCTGTGTTTCATCTACCTGGGATGACTATCCCAAGTCCCATATTTTCAATTGGTTGAAAGCACCCGGAAGGCATTGGAAGAGTATGGATTTGCCAGCAAAATTCACCTTAATCACCAGATTATGAACAGGATAGAGCGTTGCTTCGTCAGCTTTGTTCAGCTTTTTGCATATGTATTGACACCACATTCTCCAATCGATCCAACGCCCAGATAATATCCGTGATCTATCTAACTACTTCATGAGTCTTCATCTAGCTTACCTACATTTCATATCATGTCATAGTATCCTCTAGAATCACACATTGCATTGCAGATATCTTTAGATATATTGGATACCCCATCCCAATGATTGTTAGGGCTGCCGCAGGCGCCAAACATTGTTCCAGTCTTTAGTGCCTTGGTAAGCGATTCTTGAGTGGCCAGATGAGGTGTGAATGACTTGATGACCGTTTCTTCTGCCTTGGAGTTATTGACGGAACTCTACGAAGTTCTCTAATCATATAATGATACAAATGAGAATATGAATGCATACGTATACTTATATATAATTGTAAATCATCGTAAATCATTGTAATGACAATAGTAATAATGATATATAATATGTGCATATATATATGTAAATAAATATGTATACACGTATATGTATATTTATATAGACATGCATGCGAACATGTACACATTTGCATGTATGTACATATGTATATCCACGTGTATCTCTCCTCTGGGATGAGGTTGCCGGTCTTCATTTGCTTATGATGGCCGGTTCAACCACCCAAAATTTCAAAGTACTTGCAGTATGTTCTCAAGTTTCCAATCACAGTCAATTACATGCAAATTCCAGTGTTCATTCTTGTCATAGCCTGACACCTGGACAGTGTATTCTTGTCTCATCCTACCCGCCGTTGCGGGTTGCTCAAATATCATATCACCATATATCACCCTATCACCATCTATCACCCAGCCGTTGTTTTGCTCAGGAAAGGGCGGAGATAAGGTGCCGGTGGATGCCTTTTCCATCGACTGCCGTCCTTACAAACCTGGAACTTGGACAGAGGCTGAAATCTTCGATCGACGCTCGAATGGAAGTGGCCACGGTGAAAGGCCGACTGGGTCGGCTACCACGGCTACCACGGGGAAAAAAGCGGGAATATCAAATCCTAGAAATCTAAGCCATGAATTTGTTTGGGGGGTGGGTCACGTATTCATTTGAGATCATTTGAGCCATTGCATTGTGTCGAATGAGCTCAGTTGGCTCAGAAAATGGTGATCTCTGTTGAGTAGCAAGACATCGACGAGCTGTCTGTGTGGTGGAGTGGATTTGGCTTTTAGTTGATGTTGTTTTTGAGCTCTCAAGACAGAAGAATGATATCTCCTGTTTTGATGGCTACAATCCCATTTAGGTGTGTATAAATATGTTCGCAGTTCAAGTCTCCATATTTCGATGGATACTAGCCCATGTTGACACAGCACTGAGTTTCTGAGGCCCCCTTTTATGGTTCTTGTCCCCATGTAGCTACTGTCAGTCATATCACTTACTACTAGTTGATACATGTTCATATCATCAAGTCCCACAGGTTCCACAGCCCTTCTTTTTGGTGCCTTTCAAAAACCACCGCTGCAACAGCCGGGTCATCGACGGTGGGGTCACCGAGGCATGCGGAGCACCTACAACGACTTCGGTGTGGTGCGACTGACCAACACCGGCCTGACGGAGGCGAAGGAGATGCATCGCTACGCGCGCGCGGTGGTGAAGAAGCAGCGCGGTGAATCACGTTGCGCAGCCGTTGTGTATCCGCTGTCAGCGGTCATCTAAATTGATGATAATTATATAAAATGCTATAAAATAATTAGCATGGGTTGATGTTTCATTGCCATGTTTGGTTCCCAACCAACATGGTAAACATCTCCGAAAGTGGGCAGATTTGTTTGATATCAAGGAAACATGGGGAGAAGACATAGTGGGATATCAGTTAAAAATAGGAGGTCTCGTTGTGTTTGAAAATGGAGAAATTGTATCCACTTTATTCTCATATTGATAGGAAAAATGGTGAACAACTGGATGAATTGGGATACTGTACCCCTTTTCGATCGATTTGTTCACAGATGATTTTTCTCGTTTTTGTTCACCCTGTCTTCAAAGTCTTTTAGGAGTTTTTGTTCAAAGGAAACCATGGTGACGTGACTATCTCTAATCAAGGGTTTATAATCGACGTTGTCTGAACCTTGGAGTTGCGAAACTGGTGACTTTCCAGGGAATCACAAATTGCTGCCATGGCGAAGAATGAATGTCATCCAATTTCGGCAAGCTCTTTGCTGGTGGCTTCGAATATGTCGTGATCCTACATGATGATGATCCCAATCAAGTAGTGTTCCGAGTGTGTCCGAGTGGGTGCCGATCCAATGGTGAGGCAAATGAAATACGAAGGCGGTGCAAATCCCCGTGAAGGAATCATTGAGAACGTCTTTGAGGTCAGTTTTTCTTGGGCTCTGTGACGTGGCCAGACATCGAGAGAGTTTAGGTGTCCTCTCTGGGTGGACTGTAACAACCTCACTGGCCAATGTCACAACAAGTGATGGTTCGTAAGGGGAAGTGCCCCAGAATGAGGACCTTCCTTCAGATGAGTTCAGCCATCTCCACTGAAAAATGGAGGCAACACTCTTGGATACTCTTGGGACATGGGTGTTTACTCAAGTTTACTCATAACCCTATCCAAAAGAATCTGTTCAAAGATCTGCTATACCATGGTATCCCCATGTACATCCACATTTTGGATCATTGGGTCCTGTGATTTGCCAATCCTATACCATCGGCAGGTGGGGGCGCCAAATGATGCCTGGCTTCACTACCATCATGAAATGGTTGCTTGGTACGACTGGATTCGGTGGATTCGGTTGATTTCTTTTGTGGTTTGTGGAGTCGACACAACTTCAGTCGCGGGTCTTATTTTTTTGGTACGATTGGATGGTTTTTCTAATGTGGTAAGCCAAATAGAAAACAATCCCCCATCAAAGGTTTTGAAATTGGGTTTGCTCCTATTTGAGATAATGTAAAATCACCCCCAAATGGTTTGTTACTGGTGATGGATTATGGTTTCTGGCTTACCACATCACTCAAAATGATCAACTTTCTGTAATGCACTATCCAGTTGCGAGCTGGTTATTGTGAACATTAACCATCCAAATGATGGTTGATAAGTCACTAATTCAGGTTTCCTAGTTTGTGAAATACACCAAGCATAGCCGTCTTAGTCTCTGGTCTCAATATCCGCCTGTCTTTATTCTCTTCGGAAAAACAGGAAAAGTAACACCCAAAAATTCTAGACCAGAAAATTGTCTTCGACTTCATCCACATGGCAACTCGAGCTGAGGCATACAATCAGCACAGCATGAAAAACTTGGCGTTTTGCAGTATCAAGGTGCGATTCGGTGTTTTCCATTTTCAGTTTTGCTATAGCTGTGGCTTGGGCAAACAAAAATAATAGGTTGAGCCAACAAAGACGCTAGAATATGGATGCGCATAATAAGCAATTTTTGTGGTCCTGGCTGTTAAAGGTTGATGAAGTTCCACAGTTTTCTCAGAGCTCAGGGATGCTTCCCATTTTCCGTGAAGCGCCAGGCAACGCCTGGAAAAGGTGATACCTACCTTTCAGAGAATATCTCTGTCACTGACTCTTTGATGAAGACAGACTTGGGACGCAAGCTACGCCACTTCGGCCGCATCACTTCAGTCGGGCCTTCGCACATGGTTCTCTTTAGGTGATTGGACATGATTTTTTTTTTGCGAAGAACTCTCAGAGAGAGGGGGAATTCAAAATAACATCAGTTGTAGGATAGTATCAATGTACAAGCAAATGGTGATGTCTGACAGGGTTCTATGCATGTTGCATAAACTCTGAACCGAGTAGTAACTCTCCCTGCGTTGTGAGCGCCTCAAAAGAGTTTTTTCCATACGGTGTTTACTTTTTCACAGGCAATAAGATTTGCATTGCTGATGGAGAGATGCTTTCGATTCTACAAGTTTGCATCAGAGTTCGTTTGCTGATAGATTTGCTCCCAAAGTCAATGATCGTAGATTTTCTTTCATAATGATCATAGTTATCGGAGTACATATGATGATGTAATACTATATACTCATAATATGATATATGTCAGAAAATATATATATATAAACACAGTTTTTACATGAATATGAATGAATATGTGTATACTGCAGCTACTGTGTATGTAGATATATATATATATGTATAGATAGACATGTGTGTGAGAGAGAATATTGTTAGTGTACATATATGTAGTACTGTATATATGTAGTACTTTATATATGTTGTGTATATGCAGTGTATACATTGTGTATACTGTATGTAGTGT
>CAMXCT020002802.1:526243-606566 GCA_947184155.2 Cladocopium goreaui
AGCCACAAGCAAAATGGTTTCAGCTTTGCACGTAGCCAGGAGTTAGATATTTTGCCTAAAATGACAAGTTCATTTGTTGTTTCGTTGGAGCATTCGAGTTTGACGTAGCCCATGTTCATTTGTCTTCGTTTTGGATAATCCTGGGAGTGGTTAGGCACCGTGATATAGTGCAACTCGCAACATTGGAACATGTTTGGTGCCCAGCTACTAATCAGTGAGCTAACTAATTGGATCCTGCTTGGGATCCACCATCCTTAAGCCCTACAGATTCGAGTTGACATCAGCAGATCCAGAGCCAGGCTGACTATCAGTGCCTTCGAATATTGTCCCTCAGTGGGACGAAATGTCCTCTACAGCACCCCAGCAGAAACCTGGGGAGTTGTGAATCACATGCCGTTGAGCTCATCTCAAACTGGTGGAAGGATTTGTACGCTGGAAAAAGAATGACGGTTGATGTTTCGTAACTTGATGGACACTACATGTTAAATCAAGTCTTCTGACCACTTCAAACTTGGAGGAACCTCAAAATTCTGAGATCTTTTTGTATGGAGACGTCCATTTGCCCGCCACGAAAAAAAACATGGGGTCTTCCAGGACTTGACCCATAGCTATAGCCATAGTCGGGAGACACCATCCATTTCGAGCCCGAGCCCAACAGTTTAGGATAGATGAATGATGATAAAATATCGAGATTGGTCCAGATTGATCCAGTTTTTGGCACTGCTTTTGACATCATGTAGAAGAATTTCTGGCGCTCACATGGGCCAACAAGGTTCAGGATGGAATAAATTGGCTATGAGCCATCATCATTTGTTGGATCATAATGAAGTGGCATCATGTGGTGAAAAGTGGCTGGGAGTTGCACAGCTGGCAAACCTCCCATGTTTCAACCACCAAGTGGGTATTGTAGGTACTGTATGCCTTGCTAAATGCATGCAAATGGTATACCAGCAGGCATTTGTTATTGTTTCCACAGTTGCAGCATTTTGGGAATATCCAAGTGGCCATGGGATAGACCCCAAATGGAAATCCCTTGAGCCTTGACATCACCGCGGCTGAGGCAGCATCGCAGATCACAACATGTGGTTTGATACCTGGAAGGACGGCTCAAGGGGTCACCACTTGGACGCTCGGTAACTCACGGTGTTTTATTTGACTTAGATCTTGCTACGGTCATTGGAAATACTCAATTTGAATTCCGTAAGTCCAATGAATTCAACATGATTCCTCATGATTCCTCATGATTCCTCATGCACTGTATATCAGCAGTGGCCCATCATTGTGGGGTGCGACCAAACCTTCCTCTTGCTAGCCGATTGGACAACTCCTTCTTTAGGTCATTCACCTTCGAGATGCATAGGTTTTCAGCTGGTTTCTCCCTGTTTCCAGCTCAAGTGATGACATTCAGTGGAGCAAAATGAATAGCATGGCAGGCATGAAAACTATGCAAACATGATGCGGATTTGGATCTGATGCAACCGGTAATCAGTGTGCAAACCTGCCAAATTCCATGGTTTTCCACGGCCACAATTCAAGGCACTGGGACCAACAGATGTTCATCTGCTAGCACTGACCATCTCATTTGGGGCGTACCAAACTTGGACTTAGCATGACTGACTTCATTCAAGTAGCCCTAAATGCCACGAGTTGTTGGTTTGCGTGTGCAGGGTTGAACGATCCTATTTTCAATGACTTAGGTGACCAAACTAAAAAGGTCTCTCGTAGCCCTACAATGCCCTACACACTGTGCTTATTGCATCGTCTGACATTATTTGACCCTAACCCAGCACATGATGGTGTTGCCTCACATATACCCCAGGGGTTTTCGGGGGAACAAGCACCTGGCCAACGGCAGCCAGGGTGTGCATGACGTTCCGCCCGCCAAGCGTCCATTGCAGATGACTTTTGGTGATGGCACACCCTTCACGTTGCTGGTCAGTTTCAAGGGATGCCTCCCAGGAATTCAAACATGGCGAAGACATGGGGATGGATCCAAAGTCATGGCTGGCAGTCACAGTTATGGGGTAAGGACTTGACCCACCCATACCATAGTGGACTGCTTAATCCTCACATCTCACTTTTTAAAGGGTGTGTTGTAAATCTGTCTGATATCCGGCCTGATCAACCGAAGTAAGGTTGGAGGAGCTGCAGCAATGGGCCTGATTCTCAGGAGTTTGAGGCAGCCATGCTACCAAAAACTGAATATACTGAATCAGCAGAGAGACAATCAGCTTTGAGGTTCACCTTCTGGGATAACCTGTTACCATTGACCAGGGATTTCCCAAGCGAAATTGTTTTGGAGGGTATCATTATACCGAATAAGATATTATCCATGTATCTATCACTTCATTCATGCAGGCTAGTGAATAGGGCTTCTTACTTTGCAGCTTTTTTGAACGACGCGAAATCGGCTCTATTCGCGATCTTATTCAAGGTCAGTCTCTATGACGAGGGAGGCATCCGCGTCCAGTGGCAGACGGGTGACATTGTGGCATTTTGTGCCTAGGCAACTTTGGACAGCTCTGCCATTGCACCTATGGACCACAGAAAGGAGACAAAGGAACATGTCGTTGTCTTAGGGCAGTATGATTTTGTTTACCAACAGAAGTTGGATGTTGGTTCCCAGCAAGCGTGATATTGCTTACAAATTCATCAACACGTGCAAGGGTTTTTTATGACAAAAGTAGGATCATAGTTGACTTCCAGCGCAAGTAGGATTGGTTCCCAACAAAGCAACACAAGTTTAGCCATGTGAAATGGTGAGATGAAACCCACAAGCTTGGGAACCAAACAGAAGGTTATAATAGATGAACCAACAAGATCAACAGTTTAGATGTGGTTGCAAAGCGTTGTAAAGCTGCAAAGGTGAACAAAAAGTGAACACATGTGATAAAAAGTAGAGAAAGTAGGAGAAATGGTGGAGAAAGCTTATGATTCCTTGGATTTTGGATGTTCCCAACTTGTGGACCTCCATTGAAGTCAGTGATGTTTTCTTGGATCCGGGCTGAGGCAACTACCGCTATGCACATGGTAGGCCATTTGGCTGGCCATGAAGACTTTATTTGGGAATGACAATTTGCCCTTTGGATCCCTTTGGTAAGGTAACATAGCTGTGGAAAATCACCATTTCGCTCAAGGTAATGTATGGGTCATGTTCCGTAGCTGTCAAATTACTTGAGGGTATCTCTTGGATGATCAATGGACGAAAGCAAGGTATCAAAATGTGTCAGCTGAGAAACAATGCCTTTGTCTTCCATCACCATGCTATAGTAGATATGGGTCACCCCAAGAACCAGTGCTTGAGTGCTTGATCATCATTTTTCCAATCGAAGTTGCAATTTTGAGGTATGCCCCATTTTTGAACAAACCCATACAAACGCGTATTTATACCCGGTTCCTTTATGCCAATATCAACTTGCAGATGAATTCTCCTACTGGCTACTGCCCAAAATTCATGAATCTTTGATCTTAGGGCGACCATTCTGGCATTATGGGGGGTTGAGTTGTCCAAGACAAATCATTTTCTCCCAAGAAAAGTTCGTGAATCGAGGTTTCAAGAAGGATTCATGAACTTTACAACCCAGCGACACATAGTTTTGCAGATATTTCAGCTGTATGATCAACCGTTCAATCTTTTGTTTTTTGAGGTACACAAGGACTTGAATCAAACTCATGTGTTTTTGAACAGGCTGCGCTTCAAAGCGCTCATTCTTCTCACTGCCGTAGCAGATTCTTCTGGCCTTTGTTCCAGATGTCGGCGTTTCCTTGCCCCATCGAGCAGAGCATGTTGCTCTGCAAATAAACAGGGCTAATAGGGCCGGAAAAATATATTCAAACAAACAAAACATCGTCATTCCAGTCATTCCCCCAGCTGTTTGGCATGAAGTGATGGCCATGCCCATTGAGACCAGGCCAGCTTTCACCTTGCACAAGTGGGAGGAACGCCAGATCGGCGTGGTTCTGGGAGAAAAGTTCCAGCGCCAAGGCCAAGCTGCCAACCACGGCACCACATGTTGCGTCCAAAATGCAGGATTTCGTGGAAACATCTGAGCAGAATATGGGATAATGATGGTTTTTGTTGATGGAAATCTGATTTACAGTAGATTGATTTAGGATATTTGATCCGTTGTATGGGAATGGATGGGAATGGGATTTATTGCCCATGTGATATCTGGATTTATGGCAAAGTACAACCCCATGTTGAAACAAACTCTGGTTACCTGGTGGCTTGTACAATTTTCTAGGATCTCATGGTTTCCGTCCCAAGACATAGAAAAATCATGCCCAATGAAGGGTTGAAACTCGGTTGTGGAGGTAATGTCCGAAATATCCCTAGCAGTTGGGTGATGTTTTGATAGGACAGCCATCACCTCACCGATTTTGCCAAAGATCTATCCATCTTCCAAAACGGACACTTACAAGATGTTTCAGACAATACTTGTGCACACTTCAATGTGTACATATGCATGCACAATATATGCAGTAGATTATGTTAATATATAGTATATAATAATGTACATACTTATATAATCGAATAATCAATAGTATTGTGCGTGTATTTTGTGTAGGTTGCTTCTTTGCGCTCTGTTGTATTGTATTGTGTTCTATATATTGAAGTACTATGTGTGTGTGTGTGTTCTTATGTGATGTGTGGTGTGATGTCTGGTCTGGTCTAGTGTGCGTTGTACGTCTGCAACGGAAAGGATTAGAGCCGAATGGAATGCAATGGAATGGCATGGAATGCATGTATTTCGTATGTGTGGGTGTGTGGATGTGTGTATATATTGTACTGTACTGCCAAGTAGAATAAAGTAAACTGACAGAAACTAAGTAGATGGAATGCAAAGGAATGCAATGGAACACGATGGAATGCAATAGAATGCAATGGAACGCAATGGAATGCAATAGAAATGGCATGGAATGAAATGTAATTTGCAGGAATGTGAGTACAGTAATGGAAAAGAATATAATGTAAGGTAAAAGGTGATGGAATGTAACCCAATGTATACTAATCGTATTGGGAAATGTATAAGTGTCAGTGTAAGTGAACACGTAAGTCCAACAAAAATGCTAATGCAATGAAATGTCATGTATATAATGTAATGTAATGTAGTGCACAATGTATGCTGTCTATCTACCTACCTTCCTATCTATGTACCGACCGACCTATCTATATGTATGTTTGTCTGTCTATCTGTCTGTCCGTCTGTTTGTCTTTGTATCTATCTATCTACATATCTATAATATATGTACCTACCGACCCATCTATGTGTTTGTCTATCTGTTTGTCTGTTTGTCTGTCTGTTTGTATCTATCAATCTATCAATCTATCAGTCTATCAGTCTATCAATCTATCAATCTATCAATCTATCTATCTATCTATCTATGGTCCCGGCCGGCGGCCGGCAACCCCCCCCCTCCCCCCCCCGATGGTATCCCCCCCCATATATGTATATATGTATATATGTATACACACATGACAAACATATATGTGTGTGTATATATATATATATATTTAGATAGATATGTATCCCCCTCCTGCCTGCATGCATGCATGCATGCATACATACATACATACATACATACACGCATGCCTATACCTACCAACCTACGTAGGTACATACATACTACACCCAACCCACCCCACAGGGGGGGGCGGGGAAGCAGAGGTACCTTGCATGATAGTTGGATTCCAGGGAGGTAGTACACCCAATCCTAGGAACCATCCCCATCGCATACATACGTACGTACGTACATACATACATACATACATGCCTATACCTACCAACCTACGTAGGTACATACATACTACACCCAACCCATACATACATACATACATGCCTATACCTACCAACCTACGTAGGTACATACATACTACACCCAACCCACCCCACAGGGGGGGCGGGGAAGCAGAGGTACCTTGAATGATAGTTGGATTCCAAGGAGGTAGTACACCCAATCCTAGGAACCATCCCCATCGCATACATACATACATACATACATACTTACATACATACATACATACTTACATACATGCCTATACCTACCAACCTACGTAGGTACATACATACTACACCCAACCCACCCCACAGGGGGGGGCAGGGAAGCAGAGGTACCTTGCATGATAGTTGGATTCCAGGGAGGTAGTACACCCAATCCTAGGAACCATCCCCATCGCATACATACATGCATGCATACATACATACATACATGCATACATGCATACATGCATACATGCATACATGCATACATGCATACATGCATACATGCATACATGCATACATGCTACATACATACCTACATACATACATACATACTTACTTACTTACTTACATTTCTTACATTACATACATACATACATAACATAACATAACATAACATAGCATAGCATAGCATAGCATAACATAGCATAGCATAACATAACATACATACATAACATACATACATACATACATACATACATACATACATACATACATACATACATACATACATACATACATACCTACATACATACCTACCTACCTACATACATACATACATACATACATACATAACATACATAACATACATAACATACATAACATTACGTACATACATACATACATACGTACATACATACATACGTACATACATACATACATGCATACATATATACATACATACATACATACCATTACGTACTTACGTACGTACGTACGTACGTACGTACATACATACATACATGCCTATACCTACCAACCTACGTAGGTACATACATACTACACCCAACCCACCCCACAGGGGGGGCGGGGAAGCAGAGGTACCTTGCATGATAGTTGGATTCCAGGGAGGTAGTACATCCAATCCTAGGAACCATCCCCATCGCGGGGGGGGAGGGGGGGGTTGCAGGCCTGTACCATATATACCTATCGACTCCTTCCATCCATCCATCCATCCATCCATCCGTCCGTTTGTCGGTCTATCCAGCTAGCTATCTGTCTTTCTATCTACCTACCTATTTGTGTGTATGGCTGTCTCTCGATCTAGTCTAATTTTAGCTTTTCTAAATCTAAATATGCATAAATAAACCTGATCTAATCTAAATCTCATCTTATCTAATCTAAGCAAAGCTAATCTGATCTAGTCTATGTAAACTATCCAATCCATCCAATAGCATAAAATATCTTATCCATCTAATCTATCTAATCTATTTAAGTATACAATCTGTCTATCTATCTATCTATCTATCTATCTATCTACCTACCTATATGTACCGACCTATCTATCTATTTGTTTGTCTATCTATCTACCTATCTGCGTATATGTGTATATGTGTGTATGTGTGTATATGTGTGTATGTGTCTATGTGTATATGTGTTTATGTGTATATGTGTATATGTGAATATGTGAATATGTGTATATGTGTATATGTGTATATGTGTTTGTATGCCTGTATGTTGTGTCCTTAATCTATGTGATGTTTGCAATGTATGGAATGTACGTAGTATATTCCATGTATGAAATGTATGTGATGCATGGACCGATGTCATGTATATAATGTGAATTTAAGTAATGTGATGTGGTGCAATGTAAGTTAAGGTCACGTCATTTCACGTCACGTCTGTCTGTCTGTTTGTTTGTTTGTGCATAGGTGTGCTTTTTTACATTGCGGTGGTTGTACATATTTATAAAAACATCTGTGCATGCATCAATCTTAGTTGTGTGAGCAGTACAATAGAACAGAAGGACAATGCATGGGGGAACAACATGCAGCCAAAGAATAATTTGCGCTGCATACCTTAATATCTAGGATTAGCCATGTTCAAGCACAATTTTGCCAGGAGTTCTTGTTTCAAACCCAAGCGACAGGTACCATTGAGCAGAAGTGGTACCTCTGACTGCAACTATCACAACTGCAGAGCTAGCCGAGACTTTAAACAAGCACATGGAGAACACAAGGGTTTAATTTCACTGAAACCACACATAGACATGGACTCCCAACGGTCAGATGTTTGAAGGATACATTCCCAGGTCAAATTTCGCAGTTGGAATAACAGTTTTACCTCAGACAGCGCAGTGTCAGGTAATTTGTGCGCCACGTGACCGAGTAGACGCTGTCACAGGCCCTGTTTGATACCCGTTACACCTCTTTGGCTTAACATATTAGACCCTCAGCAGCCTCAACCCACGGTTCGTATCATTTTGAGTATGTTTTTTGATTTGGGTATCCATTCCTTGAGCGACCATTTTTTGACCAGCCATTTCTAGATGGTGGTGTATGAGGTCGCTTTTTTGCAAACGTAATGGTGCCCACCAATCTTGGTTTGCTTTACTTCGATCACCAGTTCGCATCATATATCACAGTAATGTGTTTGTTCAATACCCAGTTTTTCTGTCGCAAGTCTTGCAACCTTGATTTTGCTTTTGTACCCGCTGTACATTTCAAGTAAACTTTGTTGGCAACACACCCGCTACTCTCAGTAAAAATTATATCGCTCTTTGCTAAATCCTTACCAAAAACACAGCAATCAAAAGTCAAACATCCTAGAAAAGTTGTTCAGGCCCAAAGTCTGTTTTGCTTTCCATGTGGCAAGGTGTTTTGCGGTGAAAACTCACGATGTGGAGTAGCCTCACCTGTGATGTGGGGCCGACGAGGGAGGTTTGATTGTTTGGAGGGGAAATGTGCTGGAACTCCCATCTTTGGATGGGAAAAGCCATGGTTTCCAGCAAATCTTCCTTTGAACCAAGTTCAGTTGTGGAAAAGACTTGGTTTTCCAACTGGCATTTGCATTGAGTCTCCATCTCTCTAGACCAGTATTGCTGAAGGGCCTAGCAGTTTATGTCTGATAGTCTTAAGACCAGTCGGCCCTAAAGACGAATTCAGAGGTAAGTAGATTAAACTTTAGCGATTGAAGGTTCTTCGGGGTGAAGTGGCTTGAAAATGTTTGAAATACCTTCGAAATTGAAAGCAAACATTCCAAAGAGATCCAAAGAGTTACAATACAAAAACGGTCCATGATCAGCTCACTGTTGCTGTCACGGCAATACTTACCATGAATTGTGAGAGACCACTGCATCCCAGAGAGTTTTGCCTTATGCCCTGGCCCTGACCAGTGCAAAGCTTTTCATTGGGTTGCTTAAGGGCTTCCAAAGCGGAAGCTTCATCGAAAAAAAGACGGCAAAGGGTGCCACTGGCGCTTCAGATACTATGTTTTCTTTCCTCGTTTTCATAGCATTCACTCTTCCAACTGGTTGAAAAGTTCGGATTGGCTGATTCTGCCAGAGCAGACCGCCGTTCATTATCGGTCGTTGAGGAGCAGTACAGATTGGCTCTTGATGGAAATGTGGCGAGAACCGGACCCCAAGGCCCTGGAAATCAAGCCGCAGCCTGTGAATTATGTACATAGACCTTGCCATGGCTCGAAGTCTGGCAATCCGTAGCTCCAAGATGCTCCTACTCTGTGGCTACAGCTGTGCAGAATTCCAAATGCCCATGCGGAAATCTGTGAGTAATTCGTGCCTGGGAATCCAAACAAGGAAATCGGACTTTCTCATTTCAAGATTCACAGTCTGTGTTTCATGTTGTTGTTGGGGTTTCCATTTTAGCCTAATTCAAGGTGTACTTTCTGAACCGGATGTTTTTGGAGTCAAAGTACGAGTGACTTCAGCAAAAAACTCCAGAAATGCCGGGTCCATCTGATGGCTTTTGCATCATTTTGCTGCCGGTTCGAAGGTGCGATTGAACCACCCTGCACGGTGCGGCAGCTACTCGTCCCAACTCCCACCTCTTGGATGGAGCTTTTGAAGAGGATGGGCTTCTGAGAATGCCAATCTTAAGCAAAGACCTTCCTTGACACTGAAGAAAAATAGTTGACAGAAACAAGATATTAGAGGAACTTGCAATATTATTAGTGACGAAGTTATCAGTGTGGGATGGACATCCAGCAAAGTTTCCAAGGGTTATGTAAACCATCGGACATTTGTCTGAAGGTCATGCGTACGTGTGAGACCGGTGCACAATCCGACGAGTGTGGCGTGAGCGTGCGCACCTTTGCCAAACATTGATTAAATGCAGGTACCCATAAGGCCATAAGGAAGAAAGCCGCGAGGGAAAAGAGGAAAACGCAAATTGGGTTGCAAGATCCTGCAAGGCACGAGCATCAAACACGACCATTGAAACCTGGCGACTCAAAAGGAGCACCAAGAGTGCGCATCGGACAGGCATGTGGACCAAGGGACCGCCACGCCTGACCTCAGGATAGCGTCAAAGGTCCACGTCCAAGTTCGGAACACCGTCACGAACGAACGAATTGCAAACTCCAGCGTGAGCAGAAGTTCGATAAGAGGTTGAGAAGAGGTGAGAAGAGCTTGAGAAGAGGTGAAAAGAGGTTGCGAAGAAATGGGAAGAGGTTGAGAAAAGGTGAGACGGAGATTGAGAAAAGGTTTCTGAGAAGAGGTGGCAGAAGGAAAATTAAAGGACCGGATAACCCCACATGTAAACTTCTTCCAATAAGCACAAAACAGATGTGAACATGGGATGGGAAGAACTTGTGTCGCAGAGTTGTGTGTGGAAGTTTGTGTGTGTGTGTAAAAGAGTCTTGTGTGTGCGTGAAAGAGTTGTATGTGACAAAGTTGTGTGTGAAAGGTTGTGTGTGTGTGACAGAGACGCAGCGTGGTGAAAGAGTTATGTGTTAAAGTGGTGTGTGTGAAAGACGTGATGTCGAGAGTTGTGTGTGACAAAGTTGTGTGTGAAAGAGGTGTGTGTAAAAGAATTGTGTGTGACAATGTTGTGTGTGTGAAGAAAGAGTTGTGTGTTGTACCAAGCGCGCCACCAGAGCCAGCCCACTCCGTGAGTGCCACGCCTGCCACACAAAGTGAGCATCCAGTGCCGTAAGTGCCACGCCTGCCACACAAAGTGAGCATCGATGTCACCAAGTGCCACGCCTGCCATGCAAAGGACCGCGGCGTCACAGCGACCAACCGCGCCAAGCAGAGCCGTCCCAGTGCCGTAAGTGCCACGTTTGCCACGCAAAAGCAAGGTCGATGTCAGGAAGTCGCGTGTGAAAGAGTTGTATGTGAAAGAGTTGTGTGTAACAAAGTTGTGTGTGACAAAGATGTGTGTGAAAGCGTTATGTGTGACAAAGTTCTGTGTGAAAGGGGCGACGGGCGACGTTGAGAGTTGCGTGTGACAAAGATGTGTGTGAAAGAGTTGTGTGTGACAAAGTTCTGTGTGAAAGGGGCGACGGGCGACGTTGAGAGTTGCGTGTGACAAAGATGTGTGTGAAAGAGTTGTGTGTGACAAAGTTGTGTGTGAAAGAGTTGTGTGTAAAAGAGTTGTCTGTGACAGAGTTGTGTGTGAAGGAAGTGACGTTCAGAGTTGTGTGTGACAAAGATGTGTGTGAAAGAGTTGTGTGTGACAAAGCTGCGTGTGAAAGAGTTGAGTTGCCTGTGACAAAATTGTGTGTGAAAGAGGACGTTGAGAGAGTTGCGTGTGACAAAATTGCGTGTAAAAGAGTTGTGTGTGAAACAGTTGTCTGTAACAAAATTATATGAAAAGAAAAAATCATATTTGAAAATTGTGCGACGGATTGAACGGACCAGAACGAAGAAAAATACGAGGAAAAAGGAAACGGAAAAAATATGTTTAAAAAAATACGATACGATTACGAATAATGGAGAAATTAATAAGTTATCGAAATAATTTAATTAAATAAATAAAATATAAATATAATAAAACTAATTAATTAAATTAATTAAACATATAAAATTTAAATATTATTGTTATTTTTTAAAAATTATTAATTAAATTAAAATAATATTTATTTTTTTTTATTTAATTAGGTATGTAATATTTTTTTTTTATAATGAATTATGAATAATTGATATTTTGTTTTAAATATATTAAAAAATATTATTTTTATTTACATAATTTTTATATTACTGTTTTATTTTTTAAAATATATTTTTTTGCGAATTATTTTAATTATTTTATTTATTTGTTATCGTAGATGTTTTGTGTATTGTTTTTGCTTACTACCGCATAAATTGTGATTATTTTTTTAGGTTGTGTGTAATTTTTGGATTTTTTTTGGGATTTGGTTTTTAATAAGTATTTTGAAAATTGAATGGTTGATTGAAATAATGTATAATAATATTTAGAATTCTAGAATATTATTTTTATTAATAATTTTTAGGGTTAATTTTGGAAACATTATTGTAGACCTTCCCCGCCAATTCTTGGTAATTTATTTATCAAAAAAAAGGAAATCGGTCATATATAATAAATCCATTTAAAAAAAAAACAAGGTGATATTAAACACGATTTTATATATTATTATTATTATTTTCAAGGAACAAGGAATTACGACTCCCTCGAATAACGATATTATTAAAATTTTCAATAGGAATTATAACAAACTCTGAATTAGGGTCCACTCCTAGTTCACTTAAAACCTGTTTAATAAAACCCCGATTGACAAATGGTGGATACATAATTGGGATTGTACCGGTACGATAATCTGCAAGGTAAATATCTGGGGTAAAGAAAAATCAAAATAGGTAAAAAGGAAAATATGTTTTCAAATAATTTCTCGATTTGTTTAATGCTAGCAACAACTCCTAATTCTCTGACATACACACCTGCTGGTTGCCTGGGCGTCAAAATATTCATTGATGCAGTGGTTGTTGCCGGTCCTGGGATTTTGGTGCGACGTGGCCTTTCTTAACCAATTGCTGGAGTATTTGGTCGCCCCTGCCCCTGAAAGATAGGTCGGCGAGTTGGAGTAGCAGCAAGTTATCCTGTAAATTAAATAATATATAAATTAAGAAAAAAACATCAAAAATAAAGGTAACCCAGCAAAGAAGTAAAGGAAATTATTTTTTTAATATTTATTGGTTATTTTAAGAAAAAAACCATGTGTTTAATTTTTTGTGGGGAAAAGGTCTGTATTAGAGCCTTACCGGCCTTGAGATAATTATTTTATAATTTATAGTAACCGCAAGCTTTCAAACTATAAACAGGATAATGGTCAAGAAGAAAATCTGCAATATAAAGGGGGATTGGCAATTGGCAATTACATCCGTATCCATGTAATTTCCTCAGTGGCTCACGGCTCAGGTCCAAAAATTTTCCGCCCTGCGACAAGCTCGGCCATTGCAGGAAATCCCACAATTCGAAGGCACGAAAATCACATTAAATTCTGTACAAGGAGGAAGTCATTCCAGACCCATGGGTGTGACTTTGTCACATCCACCATAACGGCAGTTGCACAAAGTTATTGTGTCAAAGTTACCTTCACATTGAATTGTTCGAGTTCGAGCCCGAGCTTCAAGGTCCTTGAGAACCTGCCCATAAACGAACAGAGCTCCTCTCAATAACTCCCTCATATCAAAGCAGCGCCGTTCAAATTCACGCTTTCCGTAGCTGCACATTGGGTCCGGAAGCCACTCACAAGGTAATCCCAGCAAATCAAATTAATCCTTCAACCCTTCAATAATCCGACGCCTTTTTGCAAGTGCGGACTCTGAAGGAGAAATCACAAATTTCTTCGATGGAACCGGAACGGAGGCTGAAGACATGGTATTGCTGAGCGGCTGCCTGGCTGCAATGCCCAGAAGTGGCAGCCAACTGAACTACCAGCGGTCTGGAACCAAAATCTTGTCAGAATAGAATATTGAATGGAAGATAATTTCTGTCAGTTCCATTAGTCCATCAGAATCTTTTTAGCTGAGCGCATCCATGATCCTAAGCTACATATCGCAAAGAGATCAATGCTTAGTGAACTCAGAAGGTTCAAAATCCAGCCACAAGCCAACAATGGCATCGGTATTGCAATCCCTAGACCCCCAAAAAAATGCAACATGTATTATGACAATTCCATGACTCCATTCCACTAGTTCCAAATTCCAAATTTTAAATTCCAAATACTCCGGCACCGGCACTCCGCACCTGAGAATCGCTTTTTGCATTGCTCAAGAAGTTCACGGCGAAATTTGTTCCAACCCCGCTTTTGCACAACTCACAGGCAAAGGCTATGTCCATGTCAGGTCATGTACATTGTCTGATATACGCAAGCCAGGTTTTCCCGGCAATATCAAGAAAAGTACTACCAAGGACCGGCACCGGTCTAAGATGGATTTCATCTTGTCAACAGATTTTCCAGCTGCCTCCACTCGCTAAATCGCTCCTTCATACTCACTTGCCAATCCCTTCACAAAAACCGACTTTCTGATGCCATAAATGAAGCTGTTGGAAAAGGAAATCTCAACACAGAGCCATCCCATAGGAATAAAAAGAACCTCGAGCTTCAAGAAGCACTGCCGAATGTTGGCACCGTCCTTATACAACAAAGTCAGATTGGCTTCATCAACATTCATCAGGAACGCCAGCACATCATCAGTGGAAAGATCATCGCTCTTCCCAGCCTGTTCTTTGATCTTCTTCACGCCCACCACAAGAGACTTCCACTCAAAAAGCACGTGGCGCACTTCACCAACCACCAGCATCTTGAGTAAGGCTGCGTGGTTTGGCAAGAAGCCAGTTTGCTTCATGTCACTGCTGCACCCAAACAGCCACGCAGAATCCATGAAAGCCTTTCCACCAGGCACCCCCGGTAATGTCAGGCTTGTCGGCTTGTCTGCAATGGGTTTTTTTTCCGGCCAACGCCTTCATGGCTTCCGCCAGGTCGTTACACACGTTCAATCGCAGCAAAAAGGTGAATTGCAATTATCATGCAAGGCTGTCTACTTGTCGATAGCCACAAAAGCACTGGTAGTGGACCTGCACACAGTCCAGTGAGCGGTCCCCTCAAGAAAAACAAAAAATCACACACCAAAAACAAAAGCAACCAAGCAAACAAAACACACAAAACCACAACCAAACCAAAACAAACAAAAAACACAGAGAAGAGGGATCGCTACCAGCTATGGGAATAACATGCACGATGACATCTTTTGTGCCATGATGAGTATGGCCACCGAAAATGAAGCAAACCAATAACACAGAATAACACAAGGGGGCCAGGCAAGAGGGTGATAGAAGCAACAAAGCTCAATGCGGAAACCAGGGATCCCCCCAGCCAGGATCCCCGAGATCACAGAGAGCAGCCGTTCAGGCATGACGTTCACCCAAACACTTCGAAGCAAACAACGACGACGCCGTGTCGCAACGAGAGTGGTGAAAAATGAATAAAAGGTGAAACAGGAGGTGAGACGTGATCTAATGTGAAAATGACAGCAATAGCTACGGCATTCAGGGCGCACTCAGAGTCCGCTCAGTGGTTCTTTTCCAAGCATCATCGTCATTGGGAGTTACAGGGCACTCTTGCGGTGCATGCTGCTTTCAAAACTGCATCCAATGCGATCGAGTTAGCGATGATCGCTAGCTCGACAGCATTGATGCAGGCTTGCAAGCGTGGAGCTCCTTCAGCAAGAGTTGTCGGCTTAAATGAATGTTCAACAGAGGTTCAGAAAGGCAGTTTGTGTCAGCAGTGCAAAGATCTTCTGTAGCGTTCATTATCTAATATCAAACCCGCTAAAATCTTTCATGTTCAACGTTTCCCACGCGCAACCACAACTACGCAGTTAAAAGTACAAACGTAAAACAAAGGAACAGGCCGAAGATGAAAATGACGCCACAAACATGTACGTATTCGGATGTGTCATCAAGTGAAAATCAAAGCAAACATGTAAGTACGGGTGGCCATGAGACATGAAAACGGTGAGCACAAACCCCTCGGACAGTGATCACTCTTTTTCGAACGAACGCTTGGGGAATGTTCGAGTTTCCCTCGGCCTCATAGGGCTGAGGGTGTGGCTTAACTATACGTGTGTGGTTTTTGTCAGTGGTGGGTGGGTGGGTGAACAAAAACTACGACGCGTAGTGTACAAACCCGCCCACCCACCACTAGCCAGGCAACGGTGCAAACGTATAATTAAGTGTACACATGTGAAACATGAAACAAGTTTAGTTTGTAAAACACACAAACTGTGCAGCAAACCGGTTTTGCAATAAACAGGTTGGAAAATAAAAATTAACCGCCAGATTGCCGATGGACAAATCAGTGTCAATCAGAGCGTGTGCAAGAACCTAGATCAATGCGGGCTATCGGCAAAGCCTCATAGCACGGAACGCGTAGAGAGCAGCGTGAGGGCGCGGGGAAGGGAGAAACGCAAAGAAGGAAAGTACGCGTAGCGACGTTGCGTGTGCAAAGCCATGCATTCATGGCAAATAAAGCGCAACTGGTTTGATGTGTACAAGATAGTGCTAGATGGGTAAGTATGATTCCCACCCTAAACCCTCCCAGAGGAAAAACGTGATACCCACGCAGCGTGCTCGTTACAAATTCTAGACACAAAAAACCTCGCAGAGATATTAATAAGCTACTTAGCGTGAGGCTATCGCCACGGTATACATATAAAAAATATATTGGTCCGCGTTATAAATAAGAGCAGCTTCAGCACAAGACATCAAACACAACAAAATCAAACTGCAACATGCGACAAGGTGGAATGCACAAATCAGGAAAATGCGGCCGTTTCCTTTTTTCATTCTCTTTTTATCGTCTTGGATTGGATGGAATCCCCACCATAGGTTTTGGCTGCCATTAACTTCCGATGGCTACCGAGCCAAACCAACCCAGGTGTGGGGGGGTGGGCTAAAAAAGTGCTCCAACCCCATATTTGATCCACTCAAATGGATACGGTACATTAAGGAATTCAATTGCAAGTAAAAATTCTATACATGAACAGAACCGGTGACATAACCCTTGTGTATGTCAACGCGTTGATACTCCATACCTAAGGAGTAAATAAAAAGAACATCTTGTGAAGATTCAGGTAGTGTTGTTTTACAACACCTCAATACCTAAGAAGCCTTCCAGATAGAACCAAGAAAAGGGAACCGGAAACACTCAGCGGAGCTGTTTCAAAGTTTGGTTTGTTTATCTGGAAGTTGATCTTCAATACCTCCGAGTGTCTAGAGCACAAGTAGAGCGTAGGAGTCGCGTGGGGAGGGCGTACACCAGGAGTAAGAGACCGAACCCGCAGAGTCAGAACCGGACACCGCCGCGAGTTACTTACTCACAAACACACAGTCGCAACACGTCGCGATTGCGTGCTAGATAA
The DNA here is from genome assembly GCA_947184155.2 of Cladocopium goreaui. Taxonomy (NCBI): domain Eukaryota; class Dinophyceae; order Suessiales; family Symbiodiniaceae; genus Cladocopium; species Cladocopium goreaui. The sequence continues at coordinate 543,350 of CAMXCT020002802.1, forward strand.
GTATGATTCCCACCCTAAACCCTCCCAGAGGAAAAACGTGATACCCACGCAGCGTGCTCGTTACAAATTCTAGACACAAAAAACCTCGCAGAGATATTAATAAGCTACTTAGCGTGAGGCTATCGCCACGGTATACATATAAAAAATATATTGGTCCGCGTTATAAATAAGAGCAGCTTCAGCACAAGACATCAAACACAACAAAATCAAACTGCAACATGCGACAAGGTGGAATGCACAAATCAGGAAAATGCGGCCGTTTCCTTTTTTCATTCTCTTTTTATCGTCTTGGATTGGATGGAATCCCCACCATAGGTTTTGGCTGCCATTAACTTCCGATGGCTACCGAGCCAAACCAACCCAGGTGTGGGGGGGTGGGCTAAAAAAGTGCTCCAACCCCATATTTGATCCACTCAAATGGATACGGTACATTAAGGAATTCAATTGCAAGTAAAAATTCTATACATGAACAGAACCGGTGACATAACCCTTGTGTATGTCAACGCGTTGATACTCCATACCTAAGGAGTAAATAAAAAGAACATCTTGTGAAGATTCAGGTAGTGTTGTTTTACAACACCTCAATACCTAAGAAGCCTTCCAGATAGAACCAAGAAAAGGGAACCGGAAACACTCAGCGGAGCTGTTTCAAAGTTTGGTTTGTTTATCTGGAAGTTGATCTTCAATACCTCCGAGTGTCTAGAGCACAAGTAGAGCGTAGGAGTCGCGTGGGGAGGGCGTACACCAGGAGTAAGGGACCGAACCCGCAGAGTCAGAACCGGACACCGCCGCGAGTTACTTACTCACAAACACACAGTCGCAACACGTCGCGATTGCGTGCTAGATGGGTAAGTATGATTCCCACCCTAAACCCTCCCAGAGGAAAAACGTGATACCCACGCAGCGTGCTCGTTACAAATTCTAGACACAAAAAACCTCGCAGAGATATTAATAAGCTACTTAGCGTGAGGCTATCGCCACGGTATACATATAAAAAATATATTGGTCCGCGTTATAAATAAGAGCAGCTTCAGCACAAGACATCAAACACAACAAAATCAAACTGCAACATGCGACAAGGTGGAATGCACAAATCAGGAAAATGCGGCCGTTTCCTTTTTTCATTCTCTTTTTATCGTCTTGGATTGGATGGAATCCCCACCATAGGTTTTGGCTGCCATTAACTTCCGATGGCTATCGAGCCAAACCAACCCCTATCTCGAGGTGGCCACCGTGCATCACCAAGGGCCAAGTCCCTTCGTACGTGCCCTCTTCTTTGCTGGTTCTTTGGGTGAGGGCTCCATCTTTCTCTTCCGCATTTCCTCATGAAACTCTTTGGCATGTTGCAGAAACCTAGTGAGAACGTGCCATTTCTGCTCCTGCGGTACCCACCGTACGCGTTGCTCCATGTTGAAACTGTCAAACTTCATGTTGGAAAGGTCGTCTGCTAACTGGTTCCGATCTCTCCTCAGCCAGTCAAGCGCTAGGTAGCAATGGCCTAGCCGCAGAGATTCGGAAAGCTCCATCACCAAAACCGTAAGGGGAAATTTCGTTGACATCCATTTTGAAATGGCGTAGGCATTTCCCAGGTTGTCTGTTTTCCCCCTGATCCAACATTTGGCCCTGACTTCTCTGTTACCCACTGGCGCCCAAAGTTTGATCGCCACCAAGGTTGCAAGCAGCTCCAACGACGCAATCAGTCGCTTGGGGTCTTTCCGAAGACGAAGCCAGTCCGCCCAATCTTCTTTGACCTCCTCAGAAAACCAGGCCAGAACTTTGCCTTCTTGACTTTGAAGAAAGCCACCTATCCAAGCACCGCTCTCCGTGGCCCTGGCGTCTGTGAAGAAAAGAAGGTCGTCCACCTCCTCTGTTCCCCGTTTAAGGGGGGGTGCCTCTTGTAGCTGTCCGCCCTCCTTGAACCTCTCGCCCAGGAAGAGCAGGATAGCCCTCAACATAGCCGGGAGCCTCATCGTCCCTTTCTTGTTTCTGATTGCCGCCGACCAGCTGTATAGCGGGCCCAGGAAAGGTTTCTCCCACAGCAGCGCCAGGGCAGAGAAGCCCAAACGCCCAAGGCCCTGCTCAAAGACTTTCGGGGTCGTGCACCCTTCAGAGGCCAGCTTCATGACCCAGCTCTGCATCCACTCTGCACGCTTCGGCGAAAGTCCTATTTTGTAGCTTGTGTAGTCTGTAAACAAGCCTATCCACTCAACACGCAGCCCTCCTCTCTGTTTGGCCCACTTGAAAGGGAAGCCCAGGCAGGACAGGAAAAGAAAACTGAGGGTGATGCCTCTGCGACCCCCAGCCGAAGATGCTATCGCTTCCAGATCGTCTGCAAAGATCAGCAAGTCGACAGGCATCTGGGGTCCCAACATTTCATGCATCAGCCTGATCCCGGCTCCTGCTATCCTTGCCCACCAATAGGAGGCACAGGCCAGTCCAAAGGTTCCAACCTTGTTGACGTATATGTACACGTCATCCTCGCTGATCCTGCAGGACAGCAAGCCACGCTCTTCAGGCGCATGTAAAAAGCGCCTGTGCGCCTTACTGATATCACCAACCAAACTGAAGACTGAAGCCTTGCATTGCTGAAAGAAGGCCAGCAAGTATTGCTTTTCCCTGGAGCTTGGGCTCCTCACCTTGTCTCTGCACCTGATGCGGTTGTTGATCCGTGTCCCATGGGTGGCGTCGTGAATGACACGTCTTTTTCCCTGGTGGTTTTCTTCCACCAGGACTGCCAGTGAGGAGATGGCTATGCGCTTCCCATATTTGGCTTTGGCCTCCTTGACGGTTAGTTTTTCCATCAAGCCTTCCGCACACTCTTCCTCAAAGTGTTGTCGCACGAAGTCTTTGTGCGCCTCCACTGACTGATAATTCGACCTCCAAATTTCTTCCTGCATGTGCGGGTCGTTCTCCAATTTCCAGCTGGTCTGTTCTTCGAAGACATGTGGTGTGCGAGGTAACGGCAGGTCCACCCCAACTGGGTATCCCACCTCTCCTTGGAGGAGGAAGTCTCTATCCACATCACCTGAAAAGGCCAGCAGCTCCTTGAAGAGCCTCAAGTAGAAGGGCTGCCCTGGTGCCCTGTAGTCCAGGGCTTCTAAAACACTTCCATGTTGCCGTAGCTTGCGCATCCAAAGCTCCCTCAAGTTTTGTTTGAGGTTCTCATCACAAACTATATCACAGCCAGCTTCTCCCTTCACTGCCATCTCAAAGCATGCCCTATCAAGCTTGCGCTCATCTCCAAGGTGCTGAACAATGAGATCCATTGTCTCCTGTCGCAACTCTTGCCAAAAAACGCTGTTGTTCCAAATTCTCTTATCTGGATCCCATCTTCCCATTGAAGGCAAGCCTGCTCCATCGTGGAACTGATGTTCTTTACCTGGTTGTTGACATTGCCTTGGAGGTCCATGTCCCCCTGTTAGCTTGTCGCCATCAGGTTCCAGGGTCGGAAAATCAGTGCTGTCTGAGTTTTGGAGTTTCCCTTCGTCAGCGATGGCAGGACTGATTTTCTGTTTTGCTAAAAACTGCTGTAAAACCATTGTTGCCACCCATTTACAAAAGTTTGACGGCCACTGTTCCGTCCCTGTTGTTGCAAAAGCACTGCCAGAGGTCCCCACCAACTGTCTCACCGCTGCACGTGACCGTAGCGGTCCAGTATAAAAACCTTGGTCATCAAATGTTGGGGGCCCTTGCACAAAGGACTCTGGCAACTCGCCTGCATGGGCCAGCAGCAGTCTTGTCGGCTTTAGGTACTCGGTCCCAAAGTCCTGCTGATAAAAGGCTATCGATTGCACCTGTTCCAGCTCTAAAAGTGCCGTAAATTGCGGCCACTGCCACATGCTTGCAGGCCTGATCCCAAAGTTTTCTCCACTTTTCACGGCTCCTAGGTCTTCAGGGTTCTCAAAAACTGCAATCCCTTCGGGCTGTCTCGCTTGCAACTCAAAAGCTTTATAGGTGAAGTCTGCCATTGTGTTCCCCCAGTTAGCTCTCTTGCGTTCAGCCCAAGATAGCCTGTCCAGCCCTCTCGGTTTTGTAAAGGCCCTCACAGGTCTAGGGCCCCGTCTGTTTGCCCAGACCACTCTTGAGAAAGTGCTGCATGGTGGGCTAAAAATAACCGCATCATACCGTCCAGAAGCAATCTTGTTTAACAAGCGTTGTTGCACCTCTGCACGGGTGAGATCTAAGAATGGTCTCACTTGTATGTCGACCATCTCCACTTCCACAGTCACTCCAAGTTGCTTTGACAGCCTGCGTAACCATGATGAAACTGAATTCTTCCGCGGCTTCCCCGAAAAAACATACAAAACCCTGCAGATCTTCTTTGAAGTAGGGTCTTGTGACCGTGCATTGTCTGTACCACCCTGTCAGTGTGCCCCGGTAGTGTCCGGGGGGTGCTTCTCCTCCTTGCAGTTCAGTGCATTGTGCCCCTTCTTGAAGCATTTGTTGCACACATGCGAGAATTTGCACTTCTGATAGCTGCACTTGCCCTGGTTGAAGCGAAAGCAAATCTTTGCTCCATCCGGCGTAACTCCTGTTCCTTTCCCTTTTGATTTCCCTTTTGCACCGGAGGATTTGCCAGCCTTGCCTTTGCCCTTTGGGTTCCAGTCACCCCAGGATTGCTGAGGATACGAACGCTTGCTGTATAAGGCCAAAGGTGTAATAAAGTGCCTCTCCTTTGTCGTCGGGCACTTCCAAGCTTGCTCCAAGGCTGCCCCTAGTCTGAGGCCATCTGTGATCATCAACGAGTATGCCTTCTTCCTGATCGCCTGCTCGTATGAGAGCACCAAGGTCCAAGGCGGCGACTGGATCTGGTTGCCTTGGAGGTCTGTTGAAGAAAGGCCCCATACATAGTCCCCCAGCACATAATCTTTGTAACGCTCAAAAAGGTCACGCGTCACATCCTGTATCTCCTCTCTGTTGGTGTGCTTGATGGCCAGCATGAGGATGGCGTTGACCATGACTGTAAGGCGCCGTCGCAGCTGCTCTGGACCAGTCGGCAGCGGGATGGTCGATGCCCCCTTTTTCACCGACAGACTGCCCTTGGAGTCGAAGATGGGCACCAGGACATCGGGGTCGACCTCATCTTTGGAGACCACTTCTGTCATCGTCTCCGCTCTGAACTCCCCGTTCTCCAACTCCTGCAGCTTCTTCTCCAGATACTCCTTAGACGGAGTCACTTTGTCTTCCAATCTGCCGTGCACCTTCATGTAGGCGTTTCGCATGCTGATGTAATCACCCGTGGCTATCGGTTTCGTCCACTCACGGGTGTCCATCTCAGCCTCCACCTCCATCTGTCGCTTCTGCTTCGTTTGCGTCTCCCTCCAAGCGCAAATGACAGCTGCCACCTGCGCTCTTGAACGCAAGTCTGTGCCTGAGTCCGTGTTGAAGGAGTCCCGCAACACGCTCACCAGATCATCCTCTGTTCTAAAAAACGATGAAAACTTCTGCACTGTCGTAACCTCGTTCCGGTAAAAGGCAGCTTGTAATTCATTCGAAACATCGTTCCTTGTCAAAATGAATTTCAGATCAGAGCTTCCTTTCTGCAGTGCTTCTTGCATAGCTATCTCTTCCGGTGAAGCCATGCCGTCCACAGGAGTCTACAAGTGTCGCAGCTAACTAACGTGTAGATGGATTTGTACAAATGAAGTGCAATGAAAAACGCAGTGAAAGATTTGCACATGTTGATACCCTAGTCAATGTTTCTATGTCCTGTTCACCGATTGCTGAGCAATGACAGGAAAAAATCTCTGAAAGAAAGCACAAACTGTCTTGGATCCGAGCTGAGCCGTATTCTCCGGAGAAATCTGCGGACTTCTCTCAAGACGGCCATGCTGATTCCGGCATGGACTCTAATAGATCTCAAAAAGAAAAACCTTCAAAGCAAAAGCATCAGTCCACAATGAATTTATCAAATCTCGCTTCAGTCAAACCGGAGTTTCAACTCATGACTGCTTCCGAGCTCAGCTACCTGAGAATCCCCTTCTTTTCTTACTCCGTTCATGACTGTGCCTTCAACATCCATTAGGATGGTGCTCAACCTACAGATGCTATTCACTTGACTGTTCTGATGAGCTACTGGCGCTTCTGGAACTCGACGTCGATGTTGACGACGATGAGTCGGGTGAAATCTCAGATGGTCTGGCCTTTGGCCAACATACCTTGCAATAGTGCGTAAACTCTTCTGAACTCGGCATGGAAAAGAATTCAGCTGAAGATTTGAAGTTCATCTCTCTTCCCATCCAACATCCCCCTTTGCTCTTGTGGAGTCTCTTGCACTTCTTTCCATTGTTGACAACTATAAACAAAGGAGCCCTCCGTTCAGTTCTCTCGCATTCAAACTCTGCCTTTCTTGCATCCTCTTCAGCGTCTTGTTGAATCTGTACTCCAAACGGAGGACCCCACATCGGTTCCTCCTCCACTGCGGTCCAGCCCGCCAACAACGGTGATCCTAAGGATTCCTCCAGGTATTGTAATATGTTGTCAACTGTCTCACTTGGCAAGCTCTCACATCTCGATGTTATCCAAGACAACGCACTCTCCACAATGTCCCGTTCATCCAACAATTGCGATCTGTCCCTCATCCTAGCTGTCTTTGCAAACTGTAACTGTAAACGTGCAATGACACCATTGTACATCCTCAAATAAGTGTCTGACCCATCAGGCTTCCACCTTCCAAGCATGTCCCGCTCTTCCCTTGGTGCTCCAAGCAGCGAAAGCCCCGTGGGAATGGTCGCCCGCTCTGAGTGCTCTGTCCAGAAAGAAGAAAGCACCTGGTGGACGATAGGCTCCTGGAGTCCTGGTCTCTTCAGTTTGCGTCTCACCCTGGCGGAGTAAGAACTGATGTCATTGTATGAAGCCATCACCTTTCTGAATGCAGACCACTCTTCATTCAGCTTTGGCAACATGTAATCACGTTCAAAGGGTGCATGCTTCTTGAACAAGTCAAAACCTGTCTTCAACCAAAAAGGGCTAGAAATGTATGCATGCTCTGAGACGCATACTGGCAGCTCCTGAACACGTTTCGAGGGCCCTGTTGTCTTGGTTGAACGCAGGATTGTTGCCATGCGTCCCCCATAAAACTTGAGCTCCTTCGGGACTATCTTCTGTATGTCGTCCCATCTCAATGTTGCCCAAAGCTTCACCAACTTTATCCAGGCAACCAAACGGAAACCAACACGCAGTGATTCATCCTCTACCATGTGTTCAAATGCTTCCATCATGACAACTGGATACCGAGGTGCCCGCTGTGTTGGAGGCCTGTCACGTGATAACATATCCACGATGTAGTCCCTCACAGAGCAAACAACCTGTGATTCACCAATCCTTTCACGTGGATCTATGCAAGCAGTACGCTCAAACCAGACTACAGCCTTGACAATGAGTGGTGGGACTGTTGGTCCACACGGTTCATCATATCTTGCAAACAAATATTCAATAAGGTCACCAAGCTCGGGGCTCCCACCATCTCCACGCACTGCTGTCAGCCACTGTCTGAACGCTCTCCAGACTTTGACATATCTCTTGAGAGTGTTGTGCCTGGTCCTACCTGCTAAAGCAAGATGGACATGTTTCTTGTCCACACAATGTTCCAAATGTTCTAAGGCCGGAGCATCCAAACGTTTGAGTTCCTTGAAGAGCTCACGAGACCATGCTTCTTTCTGGTCATCTTCTCTCTTTCGTCTTTCTTCTACTGTCTCATTGACATTGCTGTTCCTACGGCAAGGTCTTGACAAAGGCTCTTCAGAAAGAACATCAAATGAACATGCAGAGGTCGGCACTGGAAATAAGATCGTCCTACGTTCCTGCAACAACTGATCATGCAAAGGGTCCAGACTGCAATCACCACGTAGGCGCTTCTGTAAAGGCTCCTCCGATCTCACCTCTTTAATGAGGTCTGCTACAGCATCAACATGTTTCTGTTCACATACCACTCCGAGCTCCAGACAAACCTGTGCAGCTATATCATCTGCATCATTTGGCATGTAAACTGCAAGTTTCTTGTTGTCCAAACCACAAGATTTCAACAGCTGTTGTACCATGTCCTTCACAGAATCGGACCCCATGAGTCTTCGAGAAGACTAGGCAGCGCCGCCCCCCTACACACTAAAAAAGTGCTCCAACCCCATATTTGATCCACTCAAATGGATACGGTACATTAAGGAATTCAATTGCAAGGAAAATTCTATACATGAACAGAACCGGTGACATAACCCTTGTGTATGTCAACACGTTGATACTCCATACCTAAGGAGTAAATAAAGAGAACATCTTGTGAAGATTCAGGTAGTGTTGTTTTACAACACCTCAATACCTAAGAAGCCTTCCAGATAGAACCAAGAAAAAGGGAAGCCGGAAACACTCAGCGGAGTTGTTTCAAAGTTTGGTTTGTTTATCTGGAAGTTGATCTTCAATACCTCCGAGTGTCTAGAGCACAAGTAGAGCGTAGGAGTCGCGTGGGGAGGGCGTACACCAGGAGTAAGAGACCGAACCCGCAGAGTCAGAACCGGACACCGCTGCAAGTTACTTACTCACAAACACACAGTCGCAACACGTCGCGATTGCATTCCCCTCCAGGGAACTCAATCTCTTGCTGTGGCCTGTTGTCTCAAAATCGCTAAACAGGCGTTGTTGTTCTTCCCACCGCATCGCAGCGTTCCTGTAGGACTCGTAATTGTCTGCGCCGCTGTGGTGGAGAACGTAGTTCTTCACTGTCTCAGGCAAGCTTTTCAACAGAACAACTAGCATGTCAGAATCTGCCAGCTTCAGTCCTGTGGTATCCACCTGCATAGGGAGAGTTCCTAGCAACCTTGAGAACCTTGCAGCTTCATAGTCAATTCTTCTGATAGTATCACTAACCAAGGAACTCGGCGATGTCTGTGTCGCCGCCAGGACAAGGGATTTCCCTGCAATCTGCGTCCTTAGTGAGAGCGCTTCGGATCTTGACCTCAGAGAAAATTCAAGAGTAAGTTGCCTAAGCAGTTCAAACCCATTTGCTTGTTGATTTACTGCTACTGTCACTCTGTCACTAGATCCTACTCCATGTAATGCCACACCCTCACTGAACGCGTTCACCAACGCCACACACCTGGGGTTGTCGTGAAACGCAGCTTTTAAGATTGGACATAAGCCTTCGAGACCTTGCCTGTTGTGCTCCACTGAGCGCACTCCATCTGATGGGACCGGGCCAACGGCTACTATGCTGGATTTCTACAGAAAATTCTAAGCTTCCACCAGCTGCCCAGGATGACAACTCATCCAAATAGCCAGCCCAACCTAACACCTCTTCTTCTCTTGTCTTCCAAATTCCTACTGGTGTTGGTGCCGGTGTCAACCATTTTTCGCTTTTGGCGAAGACATCCAATTGCTGTGAATTTCCATGATTTGATTGTTGAACACCAAAACCAGACAAAACATCAAATGGCTGCGGAGTCACAAACGACGAATCAGCTGCCCTACCAAGACCATCACCAAACACTTCTGGAACCCCTCTTCTCTGTTGCATAGTTACAAAACGATCTTGCATATGCTGCTGCACTGTCTGTAGCTGTCCCTCACTCATGCTACCTAACATGGCCATGACCTCTTGGATCTGCGCCGCCTGAGGCGTCAAACCTCCCAAGCTCGCTCCAACCGAGCCACGCGGCATGTTTCCTTGGCAACTCATTGGGTTCACTCCTAAGTTTGGAAAATCTCCAGACCTTGGTCCACCAGGCATACTCGCACAACCATAACTTGGCACACGCGCTTGCGAATTCTGTTGCATAAACGTTTGTTGTTGGGGAATCCATTGCGCACCAAACCATGCTGGTCCCAGTCCTTGCATTCCGGGGACATTTCCTTGCTGACATCCCTGCACCGGACCTACCTGACCACCTGCATCCAGGTTTGTCGTGCTCGCAAATCCCTGTACGTTCTGTGACACATTTGCTTGTTGTTGCTGTGGCTGCTGCTGGGGCATGTTACTTACTTCAGGTGTTTGTCCATCCATCCCAGATCCACTACCTTGCTGACTAGGCGTTCTTGGCACTGGCGGCAATCCGTCACTACGGTTACAACCACCATTTCCGGTACCACTTCCTTCACCTCTTTCAGCCATACCAGGACTAGGACAACCTTGCACACCTTGACTCGCACTACCTGAATCCATTCCTACTTACGCACAGCAAGCAGGCAGCTCCGCTACCATGCGGAAGGCCGACAGCCTTCGAAAATTACTTGGGTCAGCGTCCAGGACGTCGTCCTTAACTCACTAAGACCGTCCACGCAACCAAGTCAACCACTCCCAGAGCTCAGCCACTTTTACACACACACAAGCAACAAGGTGACTTGCTCATGTCGCTATGGTTCTTGTTAGTGTGTCACGCCTTGACACAAAATGATGCGGAGTCGCCAGTCAGCATCTTTCTGCTAACTTCACAAAAGCGATCAAAAACACATGTCCTCACAAAAAGTCTTTACATCAAGACATGGTTTGTTTGTTTAAATAAGTTTGAGTGTTTGAAAACTGTTGAAACATTTCAAGCACCAAAACATGATTCATGATGTCTCCCTCAGATCTATTAGCAACTCCAGTTCTGAATGCCTTTCAGAACGTTGCTCTCGCTATCATCATTGAGAGACAAAACAAACTAAACTTCTCCGATCAATGTCAAACAAAGTTCCTTCTTCCGAAGTCACAAAATGAATTCTACTATCTTCTCACGATTCCTTCGTGCACTTCGTCGACGAAAAATAATGCAAAAGGTATGGAAAATAGTTTGATTTTCCATGTCACTATACAAATTCAAATCCTCACGATGTTCTCCGTGCAATCAAAGTACTCAAAGAAGACGAAAAGTATATCGTTGTTGGGTTTCGTCATCTCCAATAAAACGTGCAAAACATGAAACATGCAAATACGATGTCAACCATCACGGTTGAGCTCATCATCGAGATGAAAACCAAATTCACTTCTTCCAATGCAAAAAAGACCAATGGATTCATCTCACCACAGATGTCAAATTTTCACACCCTTTATGGCCGCCATGTTTCTACTAGTTTTTTGGATCCTGTTTTCGGGGCCATGGTGAAGCAGGCTTGTTGCCAAACACAAAGTCTTTGGCTGCTGAATGTTTTGTTGGCGTTCGTTTGGAGCTGCTGAATTTCTTGACTCCTGTCTGCGTGGACTGATTGTTTTGGTTGCGCATTTGGTGCAGGTGGCTGTTTGTTTTGGACAGATGTCGTTGACACACTTCCAGATCTGGGTTGGTGGGTTGGTGCCTAGAAAGTGAACTTTTTGCTGATGAACACAGCTACAATTTTTATCCGCACCCGCTGTCAATTTGGGAATAGACCGAGAGGGGACAGCGAAAAGCCAAGACGGTCAACAAAAAGGAACATTGGCCCATGTAAAGCGTAAAATTTGCAACGGCCCTTTCAATGAATGTGAAACCTGTTTAAAAATATAGACATTCATGTGCATTTGCTCCATTGAGATGTGTGGTTGTTTACTTCTGAAATGGTGCTTGGCAAGGGTTTAAGCTGTGATGTGGCAACGTTTACTTCTGAAATATTGTGTCTGCGACGGCGTTGTTCGCTGCCAAAGCACTGCGCCTGCCACGGCTTAAGCTTTTGAAATATTGGGCCTGCCGCTTTAAGAGATCTATTGAATACGCTCCGCTTCCCAGCGGCAATGCTGCGTCAGTGTGAGATGGACTGAAAATGTCATACGCTTCTTTACAGCATTCCACCTGTAGCTTTTTTCCGTCTGACGCCTTCGTGGCTTCCGCCAGGTCGTTCAACATGTTTAAGAGCATGTTGCAGTTGGGATTAATTGAGTTCTATGCACTGTCACGCTCATCCAGGAAACAAAGCAAGACACCACAAAAACAAAAGCAAACAAACTACACAAGAAACAAACAAAAAACTCAAACCACACCAAAAACAAACCAAAACACAGAGCAGTGACGTGACAGTTCCAGTTTATGGGTGAAAAGATCAATTGGAGCAAGAGATGATAGCTTAGTATCATCTCGGTACATGCAAAATGACATCTTATGTGCCATGTTGACGCAGGCCCTTTTTTTCCACAAAACAAAACAAACCGGCTACAAAACACATTGGGCCTCTTCAGAGGGTGTGGGAAGCAACAAAGGCTCAATGCGGAAACCAGGGATCCCCCCAGCCAGGATCCCCGAGATCACAAAGAGCAGCCTTCATGGCGGGGGGTGGATCACCACTCTCCGCTGGTTTCATCATTTGGGCGATGAGTGGGTGGTTTTGTTTTTCGCGCAGGATTCGTGTCATTTCGCGAGTGAATGCGGCAGGGTCATCAACTACTGAGGAGGTACACTCATGAGTCTCCAGGATCACAATACTTTCCAAAGCTTGAATTAGATTCAACGAGCCCCCCCCTGCCCCCAAGACCAATGTTGATACAAACATAAACGTGAAAAATCGAACGCGCCGGTGTGCGATCAATCTAAGAAGCTTCTCGTTTGCACAACATCCAATATTAAAATTCCGGGGCAAGGGGATATACACAAAGAGTAAAGATGAAATCTAAAGCCAGCAGCCAGACTACTGACGCAGTAGTTGCTGAATGGCAATCTGCCTGTGAGACACATGGATTTGCCATTCTCTCTCAAACATTGAGGTCTGTGCTAACGCTTCCGGCAACATGAGCAAGCATCAACCCGCCCGGAAAAGACTCAAGAAAAGCACGCTGGCTGCCAGTACTCTAACATGCTGTGTTTTCATATGTACAAACCTCGAACAAACTCGGAATACACGTCCCATCGGACACTTTACAATGGCAGGAACACTTCAAGTGGCAAAGCTCTGGCATGCTGGTTTTTCATATGTACAAACCTCAAGCAAACCTTGTTCAAACCTCAAATCTATGGGGCCGGACGATGCCAGCAGGTGCGACAGGATTTTAAAGGAAAGTTCAATTAATTTCTTTTTTTGCGCGCGGCAACTGTCGGTTTCGTCCGCTGCCTAGAATTGAGGTTTGATTGGGGTTTGTACATATGAAAACACAGCAGATCGAAGGTGTGGTCATGGCATGGCTTTCTCCAATAGAATGCGCAGCACAGAGATGTTTTCGAAGTATGCCTGGAGTTTGTACATATGAAAACACAGCACGTCGAAGGTGTCACCAAAAAAGTGCTCATTCCTCAGTGAAATGAGCTGCGCGCAGACATTAACAAGGTTTGTTTGGGGTTTGTACATATGAAAATACAGCAGAAGGAAGAGGAACAAAGCATTGCAAACAAAAACGACAGGTAAAGAACAGATGATCAAGACGTACGGGGGGCGGATCTGCTGCATGCAGATCCGCCTGCATGGATTTTCGCGGTGCAAGCATGCAACTCCAACTACATAACCTGAAAGCAAATCCAAATCATTGACACGCTTGTCGCCAAATTTCGTAAAGCCCATGATGCCACTTTTTTTTTTTCCCTCCGGTTTGGCCGATTCGCACTAGGCACGGTCCTTACAATAGCGTAAGCGGTGAAAAGCATTTGAAAAAGGACTCGTGTGGTCCAAAAACGTGGGCAAATCATCACATCAACACAAACAAAAAACCAAACAAAAACGCAACCAAAACGACCCGCAAATCCCCCAGCCAGATTTGCGTTTCGCCAAAAAGCAAACAGCGAAGCAACAAAGAACGGGGCCGGGCCCAAACAAGAACCAAACCAAACAACTTAAGATTTGCCTTGAATACAGTGACCTAAGCCACTGTATTGTCATCAAAAAACATGCAAACTAATTAAGTGCGGCAGAGCGAAAAATATAGTGCAAGATCACCCAGATTATAATCATCCCTACAACCGTGACTGTCACTCCAGCTCTCTGAAAGGTAGGCAAAGCAGGAATAGCTGACAGTACAGCTCGTATCAGTTGCCATTCTCATTGTCAAAGTTGGTCCTATGATGATGAGTGAAGTTGGAGTCCAATCTCTGTAGTAAGATACTGCCGCAGTGGTGATGTGACTCGATACCCCCCTCAAGGGGGGTAGGGATTGACAGCCTGTAGGTCATGCAGGACAATAACTGTAATTCATCCCAGATGCTGTCATATCGTAGGAAGCCAAGAGGACCTGAAAAGGTGCCAATGGTGAAAGATCTCCGCAGATAAAAACGATCCTCTCCGTAAGGTCATTGCAGATGAATAGAATACACTCGTGCAGAGGGAAGGCTTAAGCAAAGAAAGATTGCTACTCAGCGACCTGTACACAATTGCGCCGCTCGCACATAGCAATCGAGCTCAAGCCACAAACTTGAAGAGGTGGCTAGGTTTGCTGTACCAGCACCAGATTGACTAGCAGGATTCACAAGGTGTCATCGTCCCAGCAAAAACTGCTGCAAGTCAGATGTTCCAGAGGTTCGCAGTGCATCGCACATAGGGCCACTCTCCCCTAGAGTGAGCCATGAGCAGAATCACGACGTCCCATCAGCGCACCGATCCATGTTGGCAGGCTTTGCTGCACTAGGGCGCTCCAGACTGAACAGCAGGAAGCACCACTGGACAGCGCCAGTAGTGCTCACTGCAGTGCAGCCTGGTCCATGGCTCTACCGGGGATCTACCGCCCCTCCCGGAGAAATCGCAGAAACAAAACAGAGCGAGAAGGGCCCTCCCCAGACAGCCAACGAAAAAGCCACATGAATCAAACAGCCCAACACCGCAAAAAGACATAAAAGAGGTAAAACGGAGAGGAGGGGACGGTGACAGGAATCTGCCCCACCGCGAATGAATTCAGAGTAACTAGAGATAAGACCAATGTAGTGAAGGTGAAATGACAGAGCAATGATGTAGAGCGGTAACCTCAGTATCCAGGCAACAGGTAAACCAGATGACACAACAACCACCAAAGAGAACCCTGCCATCATGGGGGAAAGCAAATCACAAAAGGGGGGAGAGGCCAAAACAAAACACACACAACGACACCGGCCACACAGAAGGAGCGAGGAGAGGAGCCAGGAGGCAGCAGAGGACAGAGGGAGAGGGACACACCCGCACCAGAAGGGGTACAAACGTGCCTTAGCGGAGTTCAAAAAAGGGGCCAAGGATCATACTATGATGAATACCTCAGTGAGGGTGCACACAGCACTCCAACAACACAGGAAACATGGTGTAGAGGGAACGAGCCCCACACAGGGCCAAAGGCCTTTAGTGCCATGAGACACAATGAAGAGGGGAAATCAATGCACAACAATCACTCCAAGCACAGAGGCAAAGCAACCAGGCCGTCGCCGGAAGCAACGATACCCAGAGGGAGGGACCAGTAAAACCTGGACCAAGGCGCCAAGGAGGAACATCCGAGGGGGAGTGAGGGTCACGTCAGGCAGGGAACAGTAACCACAAACCGAAAAGGACGAAATAAAAAAGCACCAACACCTAATGTAGCGCTGCGGATGGCAAAACCTAAGGATGAGTCAGCGAATTCAAGTGCCTTGGTTGGTGGAAGGGGTGGGGGAGTGGGTGGCTAATCAAGACTACATCTGGGGACAACAACAGCATCTTCACCCATCGATGATTGTCAGGCAAAGACTGCGAGAAAGCGAGTGCGTGCACTAGGCTTCATGGCAGAGGCAACCTTAGTACAAGCTAAGCTCTCGACGGGACAGCACATTCAGAAAGCGGGTATTAACGAAGCCATGCGGCCCGATCTGTTATGCCTAAGCTGGCACTCGCACGCAAAGCCAACTGTGGCTCCCAACTGATGGAGAGATCTGGGTTGGTTGGAGCCAGGCATGTGTCGCATGATGAGCCTAACAATTATAAATGGGGAAACTGTGTCTCCTGCTGCATACCAGTGCACCTGTCACGTCTTTGGACAGACACACTGGGTATGAGCAGTACGCTTAAGTAGATGTGACAATTGAACCAATTAGACACGTAAGTCATCTTCCACCACCGTGATCGATGCAACAAAAGCCAACCAAAGGGTGAAAGCCCAGAGTGAAACA
This sequence comes from Cladocopium goreaui, assembly GCA_947184155.2. Classification (NCBI taxonomy): domain Eukaryota; class Dinophyceae; order Suessiales; family Symbiodiniaceae; genus Cladocopium; species Cladocopium goreaui. Next base: position 559,306 of record CAMXCT020002802.1, read on the forward strand.
GAAAAAGATAAGGGGAGGGGGAGAGGGGGTGGACACACGAAGGAAAGTGTGATACTGGGGGGTTGAGCTGGGGATCATGTCATACCTCTCGTGAAATGTTCCAAGTGGTGTTTTTTGTCTGCTGTAATGGTGTCATACCATTCATTGGTGAGCCCAAATGAAACTGGGTTCACTGCTTGCTGGGCAGTAGCACGCTGATGAAGCGCTCTGAGCGCCCTTCGATGTTCATCCAGATCTTCCGGAGGGACCCTGCGGCGGACTCGCCTGTCTGGGAAGTTTCGTTCCCGCAGGTTGGTTTGCAAGGCATGTTCCGCTATATAGACTGCTGGTTGCTGGAATAAAACTCGCTCCGCAAACCTGTCGAGATGGACTGTCCACTCAGCAAACATGTGGCTGTGTGACAGTTGCTTCCTGAGTCGCGCCTCTGTTTGATGAAGGCTCCCATTCATGTGCCACAATAGTAAAAGACTGTAGTTGGAAGGCCAGTCAAGTGGGCACAGTGTGGCTGTTTCTTTCCATTTTTCAGGGGTAAGCCCTTCTGGAGAGGGAATAATCACGTCAAGAGTAGTACGATTCGATCCAAGGGGTTGGAGACCTCGCAGCATACATGGTTCAACGAGCCCTGTGGTGTAGCCATTGATGAGCTCCTGGAAGCTTCCAGCCATTTGAAAGTCTTCATCCAACCCCAGGTGAAAACCAGGCAAATTTTTAGCAACAAATTTAACTGCTTGGAGCAGCTGCTTTTCTCCTTCCACGGGAGTCTCGTCATAGGAACGTTTCGGGCACGTGATGTTGATTTCTTGAGGTTTCTGTGCATTCTCAGGAGCATTCTCGAGGAGTTTGGGAGCAATTTTACTGGCCCAACTAGCCGGAAACCATGCCAAGAGGGCAGAGGCGCCACTCGTAAGGTCCACTAACCCAGTAGTGCGCCGATGCGGTCGATCTGTGACTAGGACTTTCACAGGGCCACTCGGCGCTCGACTCCGATTCACTTCAGAGCTCTCGCGGGCTGAGCCAATGAGTTCAGACAGGATGGGCCGAAACCAGTAAGTGGCATACAAAAGGCATTCAGTTTCTGGAGTCACCATGGATTCAGCCAATCTCATCAACGAGCTCATCGCCTGGGCGAGCTTCTCTGCCAATCGAATTGTGAGAGCCCTAGCTGTTTGATTAAGGACATCCTCCACCTTGGCACCTTGCCCGCGCAACCACAGTTCACCGGCCACACTCAGCAAGACGCGCGCAAACTTTTCTTGGATGGCAATCAAGGACAACGTCAGTCTCGCCTGGAGCCATAGCGGCGGGAGAACGCCAAGGTTTTCTGGTATGCAGAATGGGTTTCCGTCAGGTTGGATATTGTCAATTAACATTGCTAGCTTATCAGCTGCGCTCAAGATCTCGTCCTCAGAGGGATCTTCGGCTGCTTCAGGTATGGGTGGACACCATGAGATGGTAGGGTCTTCTGGATCACTTTCTCCATCGGTAGAGGCTGCTTCTTCATCCGAGGATGGGTCACTCACTGTGTCTCTTGCACCCTCCGGGCTTGCCAGTTTCATAGTGCCTGGATCAAATTGGCGATCTAGTGTGGCCAAAAGCTCAGGTTGCAACCGATGGGCATCAAAGTAATGGATACCAGGGATTAACACGAGTTGTCGATCCTGTATACCAGCATGAAAGAAAACCTTGTGACCTCTGTGTCGATGAACGAGGGCTGGGGACCCATTGTAAGCTGCACACAGCCAGAGGGGAGATCTGTAACCATCCGCGGCGTAACCATATAGGTACTCACGATCAATTGAGCAGGGGAAAAATCCGCTGGTCGTCAGCACATGGTCACGTGTGCGGGACTCTAGCGCTGCGAGGACATTAGGGGGAAGCCGTAGCCTGTCTCTGCATGCCACTACCAGCCGATATCGTCTCCACGCTCGTGTGCCATTGGTGGTCACTATCATGGCAATAGCAAGGGGCGGTTTATCTTGGGGAGTAAAGGGCACCGATAATCCCCAGTCCAGTATGGCACATCTGTCGCTGGGGTAGTGTGTAGGGCCATGGTACTGAATGTCACGGGCTTTCAACGTGAAGTATCCGTAATGGTAAACCCCTATTGTCTGGGCCATTCCAATCATGCCTGCCATGTCAAGAGGCGAGACAATATAGGTATGGTCGATGGCTCTTGTCAGCGCTACAGTTGCCCTTCCATAGCAGTCCTCGCGCTCGTCTGCTGTTGAATCTCTCCGTCCTCCACTAAGAAAGCCTACCCCTGTTTGAACAATGACAGCAATGCGAGCTGTCGCTCCTGCAGCAGAGGAGGTGGTGGAAACTCGCAGCCCGCCATACCACTCGGTCTGAAAGCCATGTTGGAGTAGCAAATTATGTACAGCCGTACGGTTGCATAAGACAAGCAGCTGCGAGGTCGCTCCCTGTTGCAAGTTACGATAATAATTCTTCAGGTAGGTACAGAAGGCAACCACATCCTCAACTGCAGACCTGAGATCCTTAGGGGCTTTCCACAATACTGTGCGGAAGCCTCCAATGGCTACAGTGGACTCATGTGGCACGAAATGGCCAATGTAGATATGGTTGGACTCATGGAGGACTAACTCCGGATATCGAACTGCAACAATGGCTTGGTAGGTCAGCATGGAAACTCGTGAGCTGTTAGGGAGAATGATGCCCCATCGATGAGGACCACAGAGTCCAGCTGCTTCAAGGGTCGTGGTGCACGCAGGTACCCCAAACTCCTCTGGTGCTGTGGCAATCAGCAAGACTGCAAGCACCGCTGCAATGAGGCTGCTGTGTGCATCCAGCTGGCACGAAATTCGGCAGTGGAACACCCGCCTTAGGGCGACAGGCAGCTCGTAATCTTGCGGAGTGGATGTCCATGGGCCACTGTGCGGCTTGTTTGCAAGCCTCAGCAGACTGAAGAGCTCCGACTCCGGATCTTGGCTCGCATCGGGCCACAGCTGAGCTACGAGGGCTGCCATTCGTGCTGGGGGAAAATAGTCGCCGGACTTATCAAGTGCTCGAAGCCCCAACGGCCGTTGCAACAGTTTACGTCGATTGACAGCCGCTGCTCGGCCTTTGGATAGCCCTCCTGGAGTTTGCCTGTGGTCTCCAATGAAGACAGTCAGCATTGGCTGTTGGATGGCAGCAAGAGCTGCAATCTCATGGTAGTTGCCATACTGTTGACTTTCGTCCATAAAGGCAAGCCAGGTGCGAGAAATCCAATGGCCAAAAGAGGAGTAGCGCATCGCCATTTCCGCCGTAGCTGAGCCACCTGTTGCGATGAGTATATTCTTATGTGAGATGATTCTATTACGGTCACTACCGCTTGGTACCTTTGGGCTCCCGGTGCAGGGCCACGCCAAAAAGGCGAAAACCACGCAGAAGCATGGCCCCCCGCAAGCACCAGGCGCACCCTGGGGCGGTACCCTTTCCACACCACGAGTCCCAGGTCAAACCAAGGAGAGTGGATCCACTCACCGAGTGACGTGGGAACCGAAACCATTCATTTCCACGAAGAATGTACGGCGTAAACCGTACACCCCGAATGGACGTGGAGACGGAACCCATTCATTTCACCCAAGATGATCACCACTCAATCCAAGAGAGACCAACTCATGATGCCCCCATAGGTTCCCGGACTCCAGCGACTACTGGAGAAGACGATCCAAGAAAGGAGTGGAAAGTCTTAGTCACCTTTTCAGTGACCCCAGTCCCTATGGAGCACAGCTTGGACCTTAGAGCCGAAAACAAGGTCCTCACTGTGGCCAGACTGTACATTGAGCCCACTCTCCCCGAAGGTTGAGAGTGAACCGGTCGGTGACCCAGTCGTTAGCGATCCCATGTATCCCAGGGGGATACACCTGTCTTGCGACAGGACCCTAACACTGTTAGGGAGGAACCGACGGTCTTGTCCACCGCGAGCTTAGCTACCCAACGATGAATATTGACCGTTAGCCAACGGGTTGCCCCGTTGACCCCTCCTCGAGACAAGTCCCCAAGTCTCTAAGAGGTTCACCGACCTTGCCTGTTCCCCGTGTCATCATTGGGTGTTGCTACCCTAGACACAAGGTAAGGTGAGACCCGTCGGTCCCGTACCACGTGTGTACCGATCGGTCCGGGAGAACCCCGAGATACCGCACGATCACCCAAGGATGTGCGCAAACACAAACGAGGGTGTGACATGAGGAGCAACCCAACATGTCAACACACGCCGACTAGGGGGTACCAAGGTACCGTGTTAATTCACGGTTCGTTAGGGACGGGGGCCTTCAGCAACTCCCCTGCGCTATATTGACAGTTTAACGTCCCCCCAGACCCTCTCGGGTCCACCTCCCCCTGTTTCCGACATGGTATTGGGGACCCCATCCCCCTACCCATCGGACGTCAATTTTGGAGGCGTACGCCTCTCCTTTGCCCTCCTCCATGCGTCCAATTAGCCTGCCGAAGTTCTTGATTGTGGGGGGCGCAAGATCACTCACTTGATCCGCTAGTGCTTTGGCAGCTACATTCTCTTTAGTGTAGACGATTGCAACAAAGTCATTCAGTTCGCAGCTTAGGGCAATGAGCAGGACCGCAAGGGACCGCGTTTTGCCAGCACCAAAAACCCCTGCAATACATAAGTCAGATCTTCCAGTCATAATGGCCAACAAGAGTGCAATTGAGACTGTCAGGACATGTCCATCACCGTGTGCTGCTAGAGGAAGGAGATGTTCACGATAGTAACTGTCATGGGCCCCATCCATCGAGATCGCAGCTGGTGTCAAAAATCGGCTCAGAATTCTGACTAACGCATCAGTCAGTTGCGTTTTGCGCTCGCTAGCCATACGGCGAACAGGTATATGCGGCTGCACGATGCCCATTGCCAATGGTAGGCGCGACTGGTTAGCTTGTGCAAACACTAAGAGTTCATGGCGGCTGCGTGTGTCTCCCAGAAAGGCCAACTCTTCCCAAACAACGGCCATGGACGGGTGGTCTTCAATGGGTTTCAGCCAATCCTGTGCAGGATCAAAATAACTCATTGTTCTAAGATGCTGATCCAAAAGTCGCCCACAAAAGGTCCGAGCAATAGGCAGAGAGACAATAACAAGCTCCAACATCTTTGGGGCAATGCGCTTGAGCGCTCTTTGAACAGGGTTTTTGCTAGTTCCGCTCGACATCACCTTCTCATGTACCAATGCTATGACACAACGCTGCTGATTGTCTGGCAACTGGAATATACCCAGTAGGGCTCTGCCTGCCATCACGTTCGCTTCCAAGTTGCCCAGGTTCCCAGCTTCACAGAGAGCACGCGGCGACAGCGCTGGAACATCGGAAGGTGCACTAAATAGCAGGAGTGGGGCACCATCAGTATGTAGGTGGATGACATGAAATCCGGCATACGCCTCATATTGATAGGTAACCTGTAACCGTGTTCCAGTCTGTCCTCGCTTCTTCTGCTGAGCAAGTTCTACACTGACCCAAGGCTGTAGATGTTGGAGCTGCCGTCCCGCATGATAGGCGTCTAATTGCGGAAGCACCATGTCCAGGAGGAAGATGAGGGTGCGCAGGGAAAAGCCTCGCAGAAATTCCGCCAGTAAGTTGCGGACTAGCAATCCTCCCTCATCATGGGACCCTCCCGGTGTGGGAATCATCGCAATCAGGGCCGCTTGCAGTTCAGCTTCCGTTTCAGGCTGGCCATCCCGGATATCCCTTCCGTCAATGGGCACTGTGTGCAGTTCAGTGTTCCCTTCACCAGCTGCTACTAACAGAGAACTTAGAGTTGTCTTGAGATGTTCAGGAAGGTCAAAGCTAACCCATGAAAGTACACGCAGCAGACCCTCGCAACGTACCCCATGTGGAATGACTTGAGGGGTAGTGATTTGTAGTCTTTGGACTTCATGAACCCCTTCGTCAAGATCAATGAAGAGCAAGTGGCCATAGGAGTGTTTAGCACGTCCACTCCATGTGGGGTGCCCTTCTATCAGGACAATCTGATAGTTGAATTCTGTCAGAGAGTCAGGTTTCCACACACAAAGCCGGTCCTCCAGGCAGTGCACCAGTGTGACTGTGCGTTCGCCCGTGGCAAGTCTCATCATCTCTGGTGGCGTCGCAATCGCAGCAACTTTGGTGAGGCCAGGGAACACAGCAAACGCACTCAGGATCTCATGGACAGCAAGGCCCGTATAGGACCCTGCCGAAAAACCGTGCACGTTGACATCCCTGAAACCGCTTGCTGCCGCTGTGGTGACTAACTGTGGAAAGCATGACTTCAGAAATAGATGTTTGCCTTGCGGATGGTAGCAACGAAAGATTTGCATAATTGCTGTTGTCCAGGTCGGGTGTGGTGGCCTGGCATGGGCTGGCCGGATATTCGCAGCCTCAATTAGGCGAATCGCTCGCGTGAGCAGCAGCTGTTGATCAGCGAACTGTCCAGGGAGAAAATCTCGCCAGGCTGTCCATCCTTCTGCCGTGGGGAGTAGCTGATAGATCACATATTCATGCACAGTTTTGGTGAGGCCCAACTGGGTGATATGTTCTTCCCAGTCATCTGTCATCGCAAGCGATGGGCCATACACCTTGGTTTGCGCAAGATTTTGCAGAAAAATATCATATTCGTACTAGTATAGTACCACTAGTATACCCTCCCTAAACCCTCCCAGTGATATGTGGAATATAACGAGTATATTTCCGATATCATAAGAGGTAACGCTATCTACGCGATATACATTTTTCAAACCTAAAAACACCAACCGACAAAAACATCATAAAAAGAAACAGGCCTCTCTGAAACATTCACGTCGTTCCACGCAACAGACAAAATACAGCAAGATGAAATTCAGAGCAGCACTCTCTTTTTCCTTTTGCTATTTCATTGGGTACGGATTGGAAATCCAGCCCCTTTTGCAACATCCGTCAGTTGACCATTTGCGAATGGTACCCGAGCTGAAAGTTGCATCCGGGACTGGGTGGGTGGGACCTTTTAGTCTCCAACCCTTTTGATCCACTAAAATTTTGTGACATAAAAGAAATATATGAGACCAGTAATGACGGAATTCAAGTTGAGATGAATTCAGGTTTCAGATTTGTTTGTCCAAATAAAAACCGAGGAAAAACAAATCAAAAATATGAAGATGCGAGAATCCTTCAGGTTCTTTCTGAATATTTATTCACGAGAATTCAGATGACGGAATTCCAAAAAGAAACATGTCAAGTATGACAAAAAAGGTTTCCTTATCGGAACCCCAGGTTAGAATGTCCAGAACCATTCAATAACCTTCCCGGAAACCGCGGGAGAAAAGGAAACACAACAAGGCGCGGGGAACGCCGGAGAACACGGCGCAGACGCGCAGGGAGAGACGGCGCTCAATACGGGCGCAGGTACTAACTAATACACTATCGCAACGAGTCGCGAGTGCGTACTAGTATAGTACCACTAGTATACCCTCCCTAAACCCTCCCAGTGATATGTGGAATATAACGAGTATATTTCCGATATCATAAGAGGTAACGCTATCTACGCGATATACATTTTTCAAACCTAAAAACACCAACCGACAAAAACATCATAAAAAGAAACAGGCCTCTCTGAAACATTCACGTCGTTCCACGCAACAGACAAAATACAGCAAGATGAAATTCAGAGCAGCACTCTCTTTTTCCTTTTGCTATTTCATTGGGTACGGATTGGAAATCCAGCCCCTTTTGCAACATCCGTCAGTTGACCATTTGCGAATGGTACCCGAGCTGAAAGTTGCATCCCTTTAGGATAACGAGGGCACCAATCACCAATGGTCCAGTTTCTTCTTTTGTTTTGGAGAAGCTCTTTTCTTCTTGCCTTTGTTCTCAAGCTTGGCTTTCTGAAGTTCTGTGAAGAATTCCTTTGCTTTATCCATTAGCCCATCAAGCACGTACCATTTGGTGTTTCCTCCAACCCATTGAACTCTCCGCTCGCCAGGGAATTTGCTAAAATCCTCATTGGTGAGGTCATCCGCTAGTTGGTTGTATTCACGCGGTATCCATTCCAAGCCCAACTCGCAATTCCTAAGCCTCAAAGTTTCTGATAGCTCCAACACCAATAGGGTCAGTGGAAACTTGGTACTCATGAGCTTGTTGACAGCGTATGTGTTCCCTTGATTGTCGGTACCTGCACGAATCCAGCAAGTGCCAGCACTAGCGACTCCTAGATCCTTTGTCCAGAGTCTAACCGCCACCAGAGTTGCAAGAAGCTCCAGGCTTGCAATTACCCTCTTCGGGTTGTTTTTCACAAAAAGCCAAGGTGCCCAATCGGGCTCAATCTTTTCAGAAAACCATGAAAGTATCTCGCCCTCGCTGGATTCCAAAAAAACCGCCTATCCATGCGCCAGTGTCAGTTGCTTTCGCATCTGTAAAGAAAACCACATCGGGAGTTGCTCTCCTCTTCAAAGGTGGTGGAGTCTGCAAGTCACCACCTTCCTCCACGCGTCGTCCAAGGAAGAAGAGAATGGTGCGTAGCATCGCAGGCAGCTTCAGAGTACCTCTCTTGTTCCGTATTGCAGCTGTCCAAGAAAACAATGGCCCCAAGAAAGGACGCTCCCACAAGAGAGCGTTTGCAGCGAAACATAAACGTCCAAGTCCCTGCTCCATCTCTTTCGCAGTTGCATTGCCTGATTCCGCAAGACCTTTGGTCCACTTTGCAACCCAAGCTGCCCTTGAGGGCGAAAGACCAAGTTTCATGCTGGTGTAATCTGCAAAAAGTCCTATCCACTCCACTTTCAAGCCACCTCTCTGCTTTGCCCACTTAAATGGGAAGCCAAGAACTGCTAAGTAAAGAAACGCCAGCACCACACCCCTTCTCCCTTGCCTGTCTGGCCCAAGCGCCTCCAGGTCATCTGCAAATATCAACATCTCCACTGGCATCTCCGGTCCTATCAACTCATGGACCAGTCTCAGGCCTGATCCTGCAATGCGCCCCCACCAATATGATGCTGAAGCCACTCCAAACGTTCCCACATTGTTAATGTACACATGGTCATCGGTGGAAAGAACTCTGCATGCAAGAAGGCCCCTTTCGCTGGGGTGGTGCAGGAAGCGCCGGTGAGCCTTGCTAATGTCACCCACAAGGCTGAAGATCACATTGCCTTTGTCTTTGTAATAGGCCAGCAAGTACATTTTCTCCCGTGCCCCTGGGCTCCTTTGTTTGTCCCGGCACTTGATTCTGTTGTTGATCTTCGTCCCATGAGTTGCATCATGTATTATACGCCGCTTGTTACCATGAGCTTCTTCCACCAGAACTGAAAGGGATGAGATTGCAATCTTATCCCCAAAACGCCTCTTCGCCTCTTCAAGCGACATCTTTTCCATGAGCCCTTCTTCGCACTCAGCTTTAAAGTGTTCACGCACGAACTCCTCATGGTCCTGGACTGACTCATAGTTGTCTCGCCAGATTTCTTCACACATATATGGATCCTCTTCCAACTTCCAAGCTGTCTGCTCCTCATACATATGAGGGGTCCTAGGCAGCTGGTGTAGGACCCCTACTGGAAAACCTTCTTGGCCTTGCAAAAGAAAACGGTGGTCTGGGTCTCCTGCTCGTTCTGACAGCGCTTGCATGAGCTTCAGCCTGAATGGCTGTCCATCTGCAATTTCCCCCAGACCTTCAGTTTCATATCCCTCTTCTCCCAAAAGTGTGATCCAAAGATCCACCAGTTTTGACTGTAGGCCTTGATCTCGAACCAGGTTGCAGCCCTGTTCACCCTTGGCTGCCATTTGAAAACACTCCAAGTCAAACTTTTGCCAACCCCCGCAGCTTTCCAAAACCAAGCGCAAGGATCCTTCCCTAAGTTTCTTCCAAAAGTCATCTGTGTTCCATGTCCTACGTTCCAGGTCCCAACGCCCTGGTGAAGCCAAACCTGCACCATCATGGAATTCTCTGGTTTTACCCGGGGATCTGCAGATCCTTGGTTCACCGCTTCCACCACGTATCTTCCAGCCTTCTGGTTCTGTGGTTGTAAACTTTTCCGAGGTTGTTGTGGTATTTTGTTGAACCCCTCCGGAGGCCAAAACGACTGAGGCATGAAATTTCTCTAAAATTTGCAATGCTATCCAACGACACAGCTCACTGGGCCACTGCTCCGTCCCCTTTGTCACAAAACTGTTGCCTGCATGGCCAATCAACTGTTTGATGGTCTCTCTCTTTGTCAGAGGACCCTCGTAGAATCCTTGTTCATCAAAACTAGGCCTACCTTGCACAAACGCTGTCTGTTGTTGTGTCTGAAAACCTTTGAGCAGTAAACGTGTGGGTTTCAAATATTCCGTGCCAAAATCAGCTTGGTAAAACGCAACTGTTTCCCAACCTTGTTTTTCCAACAACTCGAAAAAGGTTGGCCATTGCCACATGCTGGCCGGACGTTGGCCATAAAGATTCCCCTGTTGTACTGCTCCAAGATCTTCAGGATTTTCAAACAGCAACATGGTGTCGGTCGTTGAAACTTCTACACAAACTTCAAAAGAAAAATCTGTGAGCTCATTTCCCCATTTTGCCTTCTGCCGCTCCGACCACGTCAATCGCTGTAGCCCTCTTGGCTGCACATAAGACCGGACCGGTCTTGGTCCTTTTTGGTTCGCCCATGTAGCCCTTGTAAAAGTGCTGCAAGGCGGTGAAATCAAAACTGCAAAGTAACGCCCGCTACGTATTTTGTTTAACAAAACTTGTCTGCTCTTTGACTTGGTCAAGTCCCAGTTCGGACGCACCTTGATGTCAATCATTTCGACTTGAACTGTGATACCCATGCGTGAGCCCAGCTTTTTGGCCCATGCAGAAACAGATCCTTTGCGGCTGCTCCCTGAAAAAATGTAAAGAATTCGGCACACTCTGCTCCCAGTTTCCGCGCCAGTCAAATTCTGTGAAACTGTTGCACCTCCACTGTCCTGCATTTGTCAGTTGGTGCCCGTAGTATCCGGGCTGCTCTCCTTGCAGTTCAAAGCGTTGTGACCCTTCTTGAAGCATTTGCTGCAAATATGCGCGAACTTGCAACCCTTGTGCTTGCACATGCCCTTGTTGAACCGATAGCAGTACTTCTCTCCTGCCGGTCCTTGTCCTTTTCCCTTGGAGGATCCCTTTGGGGATTTTGTCTTGCCTTTGCCCTTTGCATTCCAAAGCCCCCGTGAAGGTGCAGACGATGAAGAAGCTCCATAAGAACGCTTTGAGTATAGCGCCAATGGCGTTATGAAATGCCTCTCTTTCACTGTCGGGCACTTCCAAGCTTGTTCCAGGGCTGCACCAAGTTGTAGCCTTTCTTTGATCATGATCACATAGGCTCTCTTTCTGATAGCCTGCTCATAGGACAGGACCAAGCTCCAAGGTGGTGTCTGAATCTGTTGCCCTTGAAGGTCCGTTGAGCTAAGACCCCAAACGTAATCTCCCAGCAGGTAGTCCTTGTATCTATCAAAGACATCTTTGTCCACGTCTTGAATCTCTTCCCTATTGACATGTTTCAAAGCCAGCATCATGATGCAATTTTGCATGACGCTCAACCGCCTTCTCAATTGCTCCGGCCCTGTGGGTAAAGCCACTGTGGATGAACCTTTCTTCACACTGAGAGATCCTTTGGCATCAAAGATCGGCACCAAAACGTCTGGGTCTACTTCGTCCTTGCTCACTACTTCTGACAAGGTCTCTGCTCTGAACTCTCCATTCTCCAGCTCCTGTAGTTTCTTCTCCAGGTACCCCTTTGCAGGCGTAACTTTGTCCTCCAGATGCCCCATCGCCTGTTGATAGGCATTGCGAAGCTGCACATAGTCTCCTGTAGGAATAGGTTTGGTCCATTCCCTTGTATTCATTTCTGCTTCGACCTCCGCCTGTCTCTTTGCTTTGGTACTGACTTCTTTCCAAGAGCAAATCACCGCTGCAACTTTTGCGCGATCGCCCAAGGAAGCTGCAGCATCAACATGGAAATCATCTCTGAGCACTTGTATCAAGTCCGCCTCATCTCTAAAGAAAGCAGAGAATTTGTTGACGTTTGTGACCCCATGTGTAAAAAACTGAGCTTGCACCTCCTCTGGCACCTCGTTCCGCTCAAACGTGAAACGCAAATCTGAGTTGCCCAGTTTCAGAGTTTCTTCCAGTGTCTGCGGCCCCAATCCAGGTCCAAGAAAAGCCATGCCCTAACGCTCACAGCCCTCTAAAGAGGAAGTATAAATGTGCAAAAATTGTTTCCCCATCACGTGATTGACATGCGCTCTCCAGCAATATGCGAAGAAAACTTCAACAGCTGTCAGCGTCACACTCAATGAAAAAACTTGCAGCACTGCACAAACGGGAGTTTTCCACTTATGTCGAGTTTGTGTATTATGTTTGTCTGAGGATACGTTTGTCTTTGCAAACATCTGTGTGTCTCATGCCGCATCACGGTGACCTTCGTCACTGCGTTTGAACCGAGGACCACCGAGTGCAATTCCGGCACATCAGTCCCTTGATTTCAATATCAACACAGGTGTTTCCCCGGGATCATTCGATCCAAAATGATTTGAAAAACCTTTACATGTACCTGATGCCTGTGCAAAGTCAATTTCTCCTCACCACTTTTTAACATGACAAACTGCTCAAGAACCTCTGAGTTGAAAACCGGAACATCTCCCGCCAGAACTGGGCAGCTGTCAGCATGTTTTGCTTCTGTATGCCCTCCGGTTCTGGTTATGTTCTGAGCCGCTTTCGGCCCGTTTAATGCACGATCCTTCAAGTGTCATCGACACCGTGAATTTAAATGCCGCTCTGAGGTTTGCATCGTTTGACAACTCAACTGAAATGATCCTAGCTGAAAATGAAATGAAGTGATAACGTTTCAGTGTTTCAACTGTTTCTCCAAAACCAACACTGCAGCAGAAAAACAAGTGAAAACACATCCAACCGTCCTGAACCCCAAAATGACAAGAGCCTCAACTGCTGTTGCTACCGGCTTTCCCTGATTCCTCAGAGCTAGACGAGCTGGTGCTCGATGAGGTATCCTCTGTGCTGTCGTCCTCCCCTTTTGAGGCTGGCCAACAAACGCGACAGACATGTGTGAAACTGGTGTCTGGTGGCTTCTCCATGTATTCATCTGACGTCTTAAACGTCTTTTCCCTTGCCATCCAACAACCTCCTTTGGTCTTGCGCAAACGTTTGCAACGATTGTTGACATGCACTACTACATATTCAGCATCTCTCTGAATTTTCTGTTCCTGAGTGTCCGACTGTCCTCGAATCTCTTTCAGGTCCAAGGTTTCCAGTTCAACGGGAACAGTCTCAAAAGGTTCAGGATCTACACTCGCATCAAAGTAATATGTCATAGATGTTTCAAGTGAAAACAAAATGCAATCACACTCAGCCTTTGCAATATCCGTCCTGCGCGACCTCAGCCATGCTCCTGCAGACTCCAGGATGTCTACCTCATCCAGGATTTTCATGCGATCCGGTTTCCTCAAAGCTTTGGCAAACTTCAACTGCAAGTTGGCAACCAAACCATTGTAAGATCTGATATAAGTGTCACTGGCCTCTGGTTTCCACCTGCCAATCAGATTCCTGTCAGTGGTCTGCACACCTAACATTGCAATACCCGTTGGGAAAGTTGCACGTTCAGAGTGTTCTGTCCAGAAAGTTGCAAGATCCTCCGGGATCAACATTTCCCAATCACTAGACCTTATCAAGGTCTTGCGCAAGTAAGTTGAATATGCCGTCATGTCTGCATAAGTGGCATACTTTTTCCTGAACCCTTTCCAGTCCTCTGCAAACCTGGGTATCAGGTAATCCCTGTCAAAGTCAGCATTCCTTTTGAGTAAATCAAAACCAGTTGGAATCCATTTCGCACTCCAAACGAAAGCTTGTTCAGAAACACAAACTGGCAACTCTTGCACTCTCTTCCCCGGCCCTGAGGTCTTTGTCACTCTGAGAAGGGTGGTCAACCTTCCATTTGTCAAATGAAGTTCACCAGGTTTTATCTTCTGCAAATCGTCATAACGTAATCCTCCCCAGATTTTGAGAAGCTTGCACCAAGCTAAAACTCTGAGGCAAAGCAACACTGCAGAATCCAAAACCATGCACTCCAATGCTTCGATTACCACTGCAGGATATCTTGGCGCCCGACGTGGTGGTGGACTGTCCTTTGATAACTGCTCAGTGATATAATCCCTGATCTGTATAACGGCACGACTGGAAGTGACAATTGAAGACTCATCTAAACCTGCCACCTTCTCGAACCAGTTGATTGCTTTGCAAATAAACCCAGGTATCGAGGGACCACAAGGCTCATCCATCCTTGAAAAAAGATATTCGCAGAACATCCCAGGATGCACAAATGATTCCTCACCCCAAGCTGACTTCTTCCATAGTTGCCAAGCCTTCCAAGCCTTGACATATCGCTTCAAAGTTGATCCCCTTGTTTTCCCAGCCAAGGCCAAATGAATACGCTCCGAACCGACACAGAAGTCCATGCCCTGTAAGATTGGCGCATTGATTGCAGCTAACTGTATGTACAACTCCCTTGACCATTTCTCTTTTAGGTCTATTTCCCATTTTCTCTTTGCATCGTCTTGTTCATCTTGTGCACGGTGTTTGACCCTTAAAGGTTTCCAAATATCAGTAGAAGACCCTGCAACTGAAGAAACGTGGACATGAGCAGCTGTACTGGGTTTGACTTTGAAACGGTCATCCAATGTTGCATGCAAAGACTCAGGCATGTGGTCACTCCGTAGCCGCTTCTGAAATGGCTCATCTGTGTTTACCCTGCACAACCAAGACCTGACTATCTCCACATGTGTGCCATCACAGATCCAACCTAGCTCATGACAAACCTGCTCTGCAATGTCGTGTGCATCATCCGGTCTGTAAACAGCTAGTTTCTTACCACCCAGACCAAAACGTTGGAGAACTGTCCACATCGCCTCCTCAGCATCCACATCCATCTACGGGAGTGTGAGCGCTCCGGTGCAAAGCCGTCCATTAACGACCTTTTAGTCTCCAACCCTTTTGATCCACTAAAATTTTGTGACATAAAAGAAATATATGAGACCAGTAATGACGGAATTCAAGTTGAGATGAATTCAGGTTTCAGATTTGTTTGTCCAAATAAAAACCGAGGAAAAACAAATCAAAAATATGAAGATGCGAGAATCCTTCAGGTTCTTTCTGAATATTTATTCACGAGAATTCAGATGACGGAATTCCAAAAAGAAACATGTCAAGTATGACAAAAAAGGTTTCCTTATCGGAACCCCAGGTTAGAATGTCCAGAACCATTCAATAACCTTCCCGGAAACCGCGGGAGAAAAGGAAACACAACAAGGCGCGGGGAACGCCGGAGAACACGGCGCAGACGCGCAGGGAGAGACGGCGCTCAATACGGGCGCAGGTACTAACTAATACACTATCGCAACGAGTCGCGAGTGCATGCTCGCCACTAAGTAGGCCACCCCCTAGTCCACTGCAATGCACTTCAAGGGGTCGGTCTTGCATCGGGGCGTCATCTTGCCAGACTTCAGCGAGGGAAAAGACCCAGGAGGCCCACTCTGCAGAGCCTGTGAGGGCTACGGGCAGCGCATCTGCGGGTTGGCCCCCACTGTAGGGTTGTTTGGACACTTCCCCAATATCTATGGCCTGCTCGTTGACGGTGACTTCCCACTTAGTCATCTCTCTGAAGGGTAGCGGAAGACCAAACGTGAGGGGAGCTGCCTGCTGCAGCGATGTACATGAAGGTTCAGATTGTTCCTTCCGGTGCCACAGTCCACACAGCAATGTGAGTTGAGCTTGGGAGAGAGGAACAGGAGGCACTTTGGCATGCAGTCGCAGACCAACCACTGGAAGGAAATTGGGATGCAACCATTGGGGCTTCCATTCTTGTGTCCCAAATAGAGCCGCAGCCAGCGGCAACCAGCCAAATTGGGCCAGCTCAGCGAGACTGCTGGGCATTCTTTTCTTGGCAGTACTGCCAAACCCATGCAGAATCACAGGCCGCATGTAGTGTGGCTCAATTGTCATGGCTTGGTACATCTTGTCTCCCGGTAGTACTCGTACGCTGACTTCACCCGGCAGCAGGCTAAGGGTCGGAAGGGCTCCTTGCTCATAGGCAGGCCGAGCCCATTTGTGGAAGGTGGGTTGTCTACCTTGGTAGCCATCAAGGATTCTCCGTAGATGACCGTGGCGCGGCCAGACTCCAGAGGCTGGGACCGGAAAAGTGACTAATCCAGACCACTGGCCCAACACACTCCACGCATGGCACCAATCTGCAGTAACCCGGGTGGACGTGCCAAGCAGAGGAGAGCCAAGTAATCCACTAGCGACTGCTTGCTCAACGTCCGCAGGTGGATACGTAGTAGCAAGGTAGGCTTCGACATGTCTATGATAGGCACTGGTAATAACGTGGGCTAGTTCATCAGGATCAGTATCCGAGTCCTCCAATACAGTGATGGGCACAGGGCTCTCATGACCTGAAGCTAATACAATGACCAGGCCCGCGTTAATTTCAGTGAATGCCTCACTCACTAAGATGACTCCTTTGGGCCTACACTCAGCGGTAGTTTCATCCTCGGCTGTTTTGTCTTTCCGGGTAGGTTTAGTTGACCCAGGCGGTGAAGAGTCATCGCTGCTGGACGACGCCCGACGAGACATGCGGGGACTCGGGTCTGGTGACCCACCATAGTCAACTTCATCCGCCAGATCGGCACCATAGGTAAGTGGCGGAGCTCGTAGCGGGTCAGCTGTTCGGACAGCAATATGGTCAGCACTATGCGATCTGGACAGCTTCGATGGTGGGCCAGGTTGCTGCATATCCCTGCCCGTGTCCACAGAGCGCGCACGTTTGTGCGATGATGCAATGGGACTTGGCAGTTTGCTTTTGGCAACTTTGCTTGGCGTAGCTGGGAGGGTTGGATCAGTGCTCGCTAGCCAAAGTTCTCGTATCTCAAAGAGGGTCACAGGCACACAATCGCTGTCAATCAGTGCAAAGTTGATGGTCGGAAAGAGGAATACACAAGCATCAAGGATGTACGTCCCAGCCCATGTCGGGTGTACCTTGTGAAGACCAGTGTCAGCCGAAATGTGGACAAAGACAACTGTTGTGAGTTCGCCATATGGACCGACATATCGTAGCCGTTCTTTCCACCAAGCAGCGACCATTGGCCAATGGCTGAGTCCAGGCACAGACTTGACCTTGTCTGATTGCAGATCCCGATTGTCCGTCACCAGATATACCGTGTGGTAGGGCAGAAACGCTGAGCTCTGACTAACCAACCATCGGTACAACTTGTGCCAATCAGGTCCAGGTAAGGTTTCGCTCCCGTCGACCGTGGCAATTTCATAGTCATGCCGATCCGGTGCAGCTGTCTTCTTATGGGGGTCTCCAAATCGCCAGTGCTGCTCAATCGATACATTCAGCCCGTATTCAGTCGAAATGCTCTTGTGCTGTTCAATTGCGTAGAGCAAGTCAAAGAAGCTGATATTTGGGTTCTTTTCATACCAAGACTTCGCAACCTGTTCTCTGGAGAGCAGAGACATCACACTATGAATTCCTGGGCAACTGATTTGGCTGTAGAAAAGAGGAGCGGGGGAGGGAGGGAGGTGTTGAGAATCCTGACACGTCCTTGGTCAGAAGACTCAAGCACACCAAATGGAAACAACAGCAGAAAAACCGACAGGGAGAAACAAAGAGAAAGACAAACAAAGCAGGCAACAGAAAGAAAGGGCCAGCAGCACAACACACAACCAAACCAGACAAACGAAACAGAAAGGGGGGGGAGAGGGGGGGGCGAGTGTTGAAAAACCTGACACGTCTTTGGCCAGGCAGTTCAAGCACCCAGAGCTCAAACTTGAAAGATCAAATCAAATACCCAGGACACTGAGACTTAGGAGCAATGGCTAAACTAGGCAGCGCACACGTAGTGAGCGAAAGAGGTGAATGAGGGGGAGGAAGCAGGGAGAAGAAGCTGGAAGCCCTGACAGTCTTTAGTCAGAGAATCCAGGCACGAGAGAGAGAAAAGAGAAGAATGGGAGAGGAGGGGACGGGAGGTGCTGGTAACCCTGGCACGTCTTTGGCCAGAGAAACCAGACGTCAGATGGAAGGGAGGGAGAAGCAGGATGAAGTGAAATGAGCAATGATGGATACTATCGTGAAATGTGGTCCCTATGCACGAAAGATCAATATGTACTTTGTTGAATGGAGAAGAAACGATAGCAATACCCTTCGCCCAATATCCGGGAAGTTGGCTATTTCAATCCCTTAATGTGGTTAGGAGGAGCTGTATGTCCCTTTCCTGGAACTGAGCTAAGGGCAAGACTGGCTACGACTGTCTCTTGAGCCGATGGGATCGCAGGGAGCAGTATCTCTTTGTGACAGAGCACACAGTACTGGTGCATTGCAAACATCATGGTTCAAATGAAACAAAAATTCTTATGCGTACGTTCTTTCGTGTGTCTTAAGATAACAAGCAGGCCAGAGTTCCTTTTTGCCTGATGCCCGCATCCTACTGGGAAAATGGTCATCTGGAGCACGCAATTAGTCAACTTGGTGTAGGAAAGTTTCTTCCTGGTTGTGCTCAGGGGGTGTCCGCAGCTCAGGGCGTAGTTGTACTGGTAAAGACAGGCCATCGAGTATTCTGCGCCATCTAAATGTGGTGAAATTAGTCTGTCGAGACTGTTTTTCGATTATGTGTTGATATTTCCACACTATTTGTTTCAGGATAGCGGTGGCCCTATCTGTCAGAGCAGTGAATTTGATTCGCGCCTGAGAAAGTTGCTCACTTCTCACCACGTCGGAGGGGCTACTGGCACGCTGTAAAATGTCAATGACTGTGTCTTCAGTGCTCTGCAAAGCAGCAGCTTGTACAGCGTTGAAAACCTCTTTACGGGCAGGGTAACCATACCATTCCAGGGAGTGGCAAAGCACCGAGGCAATCATAATCTCCTGCCACGGGTCCGCTTGTGCGTCTAGGAGCAGCTGGACATTAGTCCTGTGTCGATGGAGGACAGCAAGAAAAAGGGGTGGGAGCGCTCCTTTCACGGGTATCACCGAGGCACCAGCTTCAAGCAAAATTTGTACGTGCTGTGAGCTGCCCAACTCAACTGCTAACTCCAACATGGTGGTAGGTTTTGTTTTGGGCGGAATGATATTGGGGTCAGCATGGGCTTGTAGCAGTAGGTAAGTTAGTGTGGCTCCATGTCGAGGAAAACAGTGGCCAGCAGTAGGCTGGTAAGCGTACGGATCAGCAGAGTGGTCTCGAAGGATAGCAGAAGCTACTAATGTACTAATATGCCCTTCCTCCGTTGTCATGTCCATAAGGCCTACACCCTTACCAAGAAGATAGCTTACATCAATCACATCCTTGTGACAAATGGCAGTGAGAAGGTCTCGGTATTGCTGTGCTGACGGGACTTGTAACGACTGTACTATATAGCAGAAGGTTGCCTCATTTGTATCTGTGTCGAACTGAACGGCCCTCAAAGGCAATTGGATTGCTGACGAGCTGGCTGCATATAGGACCACTTGGAAAGGTGAGTCTAACCTGAGCACCTTAGCCGTCTGTTTAATAATATCCCTTATAAACTCTTGCTCAACCAAAAGTGAGCAGACTCACAAACCCTCAAAAATCTAGAGACCCAACGGTGAGAGGGGAGAGGGAACAGAGAACAAGTCGTCATATACCTAAGGTATAGAGAGGAGGGCAAGGATATAAGAAACAGGGTATTCTCATATCACATATGTCAACGCATCACATACGCAAACCCCCGAACATATTGAGGACAGGGTAAAGGTAATGCATATATATATATACATACAAATATATAAACAAAACCGTCATGCGCAACTACGCCGAAAACGCAAATGAAATCAGCAATCCGAAAAACACAACATCACGACAAACAAAGGTGATCATCAGTTTTGTTCGTTTCCATTTTGCGTTTCACTCGGACAATTCAGGACCAATCCCTTTCTTTTTTCACGTGGGCAAAATATTCGATGGTTGGTTCAAAGGCAAACGTGGAGACTGGATGTCTCAGCAAGGCTCCAAATGAGCACGCCTCCACAAGGCTCCCAGCATAGGAGAAGGATTGTCATGGGTTATGAATCCTCACCTGGTCAGTTATATCAGCAGCTCGACTGTCATGGAGCTTCTCGGGCAAAACCAGGATGGTTGGCCTCACGGGGTGTCCGAGGAAGGCCCAACATATGACTCAGATCGTCAAGAATCAGCAAACAATCTTGTGCATGATCGTGTAGGGATTGCGGATGCCCATTGGCGAGTAAAAATGCAGAGAACTCATGCAATCCCAGTTTTGCATCATCAATATGATGTGTAAGGTGCTGGAATCGTTGATCTGAAAGCGTCGCCAGGCATTGGAGCGGGCGATCGGGTCGGTCGATCTGAGTCGGGGTGTCGATAGTTGCACAGTGCTGGCCCTCAAGCATAGCGAGGCTGCTGGCAGTAGCGCGCCAATACAGTTTGGCAGATTGCAGGAAAATGGCATCTCCACATTGAAGTAACACGGTGTAGAACACCGTTTGAATAGCTTCGACCTGTTCGCATCGGTCAAGGTCCAGGCGATTCTGATCGTCTTGGAGGAAAGCCACAAAGAGTAACGTTAACTCCACGGCCTGGTTGAGCAGAGCAGTGGGAAAAAACATGTGCAGAAATGGTATGAACGGTTCGGGAAAAACGATTGATGAGCCAAGTGCTCACATGACCAATTGTCAATGTCCCATATGGACTCAACGCCATGCATGATGACGACATGGAGTTGACCAAGTGTCAACACAAAAATAACATACTATAGTATGCTATATATAGGAAGGAGAGAGATTAAGGGAGGGAGTGGCGCAAGCCAAGGGGGGGACAAAAACGATTGGCCAGGTGCCAACGAGGTCACTTGAGGGGAAACTGCAAACATTCACAAAGTTAAGCAGTGCCCAACAAGTGACAACAAACAACAACCTGTTTGAAAGATCATCTCTCCAAAACGCAGGTTAAACAAATAACCAAGCAATCACTCTCGCCCTCCAGAGACTAGAAACGTTACCAGTTGTAACAGGCCACACTGTTCCACCCTCACAACAGTTGGGTCAGAGTTTGGGGTTCAAGTTTTTTTTTTTTGGTTGAGGTGGCACATGCCACACCTGCGAGTTGATAAGGTAACAAGGCTGGCGCCTAGTGAAACTTATAAACTCTTGCTCAACCAAAAGTGAGCAGACTCACAAACCCTCAAAAATCTAGAGACCCAACAGTGAGAGGGGAGAGGGAACAGAGAACAAGTCGTCATATACCTAAGGTATAGAGAGGAGGGCAAGGATATAAGAAACAGGGTATTCTCATATCACATATGTCAACGCATCACATACGCAAACCCCCGAACATATTGAGGACAGGGTAAAGGTAATGCATATATATATACATACAAATATATAAACAAAACCGTCATACGCAACTACGCCGAAAACGCAAATGAAATCAGCAATCCGAAAAACACAACATCACGACAAACAAAGGTGATCATCAGTTTTGTTCGTTTCCATTTTGCGTTTCACTCGGACAATTCAGGACCAATCCCTTTCTTTTTTCACGTGGGCAAAATATTCGATGGTTGGTTCAAAGGCAAACGTGGAGACTGGATGTCTCAGCAAGGCTCCAAATGAGCACGCCTCCACAAGGCTCCCAGCATAGGAGAAGGATTGTCATGGGTTATGAATCCTCACCTGGTCAGTTATATCAGCAGCTCTCCCCATCTTACTATCTAATCTACAAATCAACAAGCGGGACATTCAACATCGGGCAGGTAGCCATGCGCCTCACCGCGCCAAGCTTCAACATCAAATCATGGCATGCCCTTGAGGGCTCATCAGCAGGGTTGCTCTGGCTTGGGACCCTAGTGAACCATGCCCAGGTTCTGGTTTTCTCCTCAAGCCTTTCCCAACAAAGCAAAATTTCACGTACATACTTTGAGCCCGACGTTCCCTTGATGCATGCATCCATTGAGCTGTTGTTGTCAATGAAATAAATGACCCTGGATCCACCAAGGCTGTCGGCCCACAACGAACGGGCTACCAGAATTGCATATAGTTCAACAAGACCAATGAAATGCGAAAAATTTGCGCCCCACTCCGCAATCAATGGATCGGGCACCGCACATGCAAAGTATTCGAACTTCCCATCGGCAGCAAAAACTCCACCAATGGTGTGCCCACTGCTTTCACTGGCGCCATCTGTGTAAACCAAAAACGGCTTCCTCTGATCACAACACGGGACCTTCCGGGGTTCACCTGTCTCCAACCTGTTGATGAGAATCTCCAGGGACCCAATGGCAGGCGGGTCAAGAGCGATGCTGTCAGAATTTTTAATCGCTTGACGAAACTCATGCATTGCAATCCTACCTATGCACCCCATGATCTGGGCGTCGGCAAACTGTATACGCCCCAGGATGCGGCTGGCATCCGGGTGATGGCAGCCGTCACCCAGACCACCTGGTCCAACGCCCTCAATTCAAGCTTATCGGAGTATCCATAGGCATTATTGACTTTGCTTTCTGCGAAATCGTCAATGGGCCTAAGCTTCATCCTGTCACCTGATGATTGAAGGACTCCGAATCGCCTAACTGGCAACCAAGGCTGTCCACCAAAGATGTCATGCACTTGTTCAACGGAATAAGGACCCGACATCCAGTGATTGTTGTCTGCTTCTTCCATTGTAGCATCCCATAAAGGCTGGCTCTCGGCATCAATATTTGAATTTTTTACTTTACCAATCAAGGCAGGCCTGATGAACTTTGCATTTGCCCATAGCTCCCCTTCTGATGACTGCGGGGGGCGTGGTTCCAAACCAAAGATATTGGACGGGTCTTGGATCCCAATGAGCTTGAACCCTTCGTCAATCTCATCAAAAAGTTGAGTGTCAGGCCAGTCCAGGCTGTCAGCAATCTTTCGCAACAAAAGAAGCCTTTTCGGCGCGAGAACTCGTCCAACCTCAGGATCTAGGCGTTGTTTATGCTCTTTCTCTCGGGTGTCGAGTTCCTCTGCCCACTTCATCCAAAGTTTCAGCTTTGAAATCCTAAATTTGCAAACATCTGCAGGTGCAGTAGTTAAAATATAGAAAAGCACATCAAGCATCTGGTCTGGGACCGCATGGAAGTTGTCAAACGGATGTTGCAGCATCAAGGATTTCTCAACCCACTGGATGGGTGACCGGTAAATTCCAAATTTCAACACAAAGCTGGTCTCGCCTTCCCCCCGCTTAGAAAAACTGAGCAGCTTTGATCCCTCGGGGACATGCTGAAAACAGGCTGTCAAGCATCCCTTGGGGTTTGTGGCAGGCATGGAACTGGCTACAACTGTTGAAAAGGCCGCAAACTCTGAAATCAAAGGTGGCATACGACGGCCGGCTGGTTGCTTCTGCAGGGCTATCATACCCTTGTGGTTGATGGCAACGCTGTGATGGTCTGCCTCGATCTTCTGCGGAAAAAGGTTCAGGGCATTTTGAACCACAGATACAACTTGAAGACAGAGTTGCTTAGTGTAGGCAGCTTCATCACTAGTGGCATATTTAAACGTTCCATCAGGTTGCCTGGTGCTCCCAAACGGCGCATGCTCATGATTACCGGGGCAGGTTGCCTCGATTCCAGTCATCTCAGGCATTGTTGAAAGGAAAGATCGTTTTAATTTACGAGTGGATCCCCAGGCACAAGTGTCGTAATTGTAAAATCTGCAGGGCGTATTGGCCATCAGGTCAACGAAGCATGGGATCATCCACAAGTAACTGGATGTGGGGTTTTCCACACTCCATGGGATACCCCTGGCAGTACATTCAGTCAAAAATTTTGTTAGGCCATCATAAATTGCATTTGCTGATCTGACACGTTCCAGGTCTTTGCCCTCCAGGTGTGGAAGCCCAAGGGGGTGCTCCATGCTGCGTAGTGGCTGAGGTCCCCCTCCAGGGCCCAGTGGAATTTCACGGGCCTTGCTGCAAGTCCCGCACGGAGGTGCTGCATGTACAAATCTAACATCGTAGTGCTCAATGATGTGGAACATGAAGGCCCAGCCATGATCAGTGGATAAATCGACATTGCAAACAGTTACATAGGAGTGGAAGCGATTGGATTTGTGGTCAACAGCCAAATGCTCAAAACCTGAATCCTTAAAACATTTGCTCAACATTGCGGTCCCTGCACACAGTTCAATGATCAGAGGAGAGCCCTGCTGAGCATCCCCGGCTTTCACGCCTTCTTTGGCGGGGTGGCCAGGGTCTGTAGTTGGTTCACCAGCTTGTTCTTTTAAAGAAAAATCTGTACCAACATCGCAATGTGAAACATCTTGTACCTCATGTCAGTTGCTGCGCTTGCTCGGGCAAGACTGGAAGGTATGGCCCGACTGGAAACAGTTTTTGACACAGCAAATGTGCATTCCCTTCCGGCATCGCCCCTTTGTGACTGGCAGTTTGCAACCATGAGGTAGGTTATAATCGAAACATATTGGCTGATTGTTACGATTGCCAGGTGTGCCACCTTCGAGACCTGCAGGCATCTTGATTGTAAGCGATCCGGTTCCCTGCTGTCCCTTGGCCTTCCCTTTACCCTTGGTTTTTGGCCTGGGAACCTTGGTGTCAGGCTTGTCATAGGAAGAATCACTGCTGCGCTTGTTTGATGCAGCGGTTGGCAAAGGCTGCAACAGGTGTAAAACATCTGGATGCTCCATGGTAGCTCTGAAAATTTGGTCCAAGGGTCTACCAGCACCTGTTGTCTGAACTCCGGATCGGGTCCCTTCTGCAAGTTTCACAAACAGCTTACGATCGGCATTGATAATCTGTTGCATGCTAATCTTGGCATATCCATCTGGCTGGCCTGCAACACGACAATCAAAAATCTTTTCGACCCACCTGTCATGCTCCAAGTAGTCCAGCAGGTTTGCCTGGTCAAGGGCCAGGCCACGTCTCATTAGAGCCAACCTGACAAACATATCAGATGACAAGTCTGCTTCCATTTTGCTTTCTTTATCTCTGATTCTAACGGCACCACTGGCATCGATTGCAACATGTTTGTCATCACGTTGAGATGAGTTCAAGACCTCTTGTTCCTTCGAAGTGCACCTGCTAAGCTCGATGTGCTGCAACCTGTTTTCCTCATACAACGATACTGCAAGATCAACCAACCTGTCACTGGGCTCAAGTTTTCCTTCGATGCGGATACCCTTCAGTTTTAATTGCTGGCGTTTCAGTCTATCTGCGCGCTCTGGTTGAGCAAGCCTTTTGACAGGCATGTCCTCAACACGTTCGACTGAATGCTTGAGCTCTGCTGCAGTAAGGCTGTAGGCCTCGTGGAACAACCTTCTCAACGATGCCAACTGCCCTAAAGTCGGGTCGGCCCCTAATGCGGTGGTCATAGCTTGGACAAATGGTGACTCATCTGAATTGCCTGGAACATATGCTGAGCTGAAAGCATATTTTGCAAGGGTATTCACACCATTGTTGCATAAGGCCTGCACGTCAGCCTCATCCAATCCGAGGGCCGTTGCTCTTGCCCTGAAATTCGGCTCACTGTCTGTCAACGACATTGCCCGAATATCCTACCGCAAGGAAGTGGATTGTCTGAATGCAACATGTTCACATGAAAACTCGATGCACGAGAAACCTACAATCAACAGAAATGAGATTTTCCGGATGCAACAAGTTCATATGCCAGTGCAAATTCAGCAAAAATAAATACATGACCCATCGGAAAAGAGTTTTTTTTTTTGAGGTCTCCCAAGTGGATCCCTCCTCACGGCGTCAAGTACGCCTCTTGATCCACCACGCATCAACCAAACGTTGATCTGACCCAAATGGTCAATGCCCAGATGGCAACATTCCAATTCAGACGACATCAACGCGTCGGATGCACTGACATGTCAATGTGTTTCACAACACATAGAATTGATCTCAACAGACACTCGGTCAAAATGGCTCATTTCTTTTGTTTCTCGCGCGCCACAATTAATCTAGTGCCTCCCTAAAACATTGCTTGCATTGAGGTGACATGAACTTTGGCCTGGTCGGCAGCTCCTCATACTTACTGCTGACATCCCTGCCACACCTGAACTTTGCGCCGGCTTCGTCTGCAAGCAAATGGATGTACCTGGTAAAGCGGTTTCTGAAAAGAGGAGCGTCCTGCTGCAGCCCTAACGCTTCCAGAGTTGCATGCTCATTCCATCGGCCCACAACATGGTCCAGGGCCTCTTCATTCATCCTTTGTTCCTCATAGCCATGCTCGTCGTCTCCCGAATCTTCAGAGTCCGATTCGCTCCAGTCTGCATGCGCATGCTCTTCAGGAGGCTGCGATCCACTGTCAGCACCTGCATTTGGCTCGACGCTCATAACACGCCCAGGAAAGTACCCAGACCGAGTGGAATCGGGCAGAAAAGTCCTGCTTCTGACATGGGCAATGCATTCTTCCAACTGCCGGATGGGACCAGCTGAGGCGTCCCTTGAGTACAGCAAGGCCATCTTGTCTGCGTTGGCCATGTGGTAGCCCAGGTGCTGTCGGATGCTGATTGGAGCCCCGAACTTGGCCATCCAACTCAATGTTGTCGTTTTCAACGAGTGCGTCCCAATGTTTGCAAGGGCGTCCATTGGAATGCCAGACACACGGAGCACTTGTCGAAGCCAATCAGCACCTTCACCTGCTCCGACAGGCGATCTGGTCCACCCATTTGCAGTTGGATATGGCAGCATTGGCATGGACTCCCCTCTCGGTTTCCCAGATCTGACGCAAGCCTCTCTCCAGGAGGTGAAACAATCCAAGCCAGTGACACCATACCGTGGCGCAACCATCGGTAGGTATCTGGTTTTCATTTCAGTGGTGTAGGCCGATTTTGTGCGTCCGACCTTTCCTTCAATGTAACCTTGAGCAACACCGTCAACAATAACCTCGTCCAATATGAGGTCCTGCAAGTTCATCATGTCAGAAAATCGTGCCCTGAAGTATACACACAGTAGGAAGCATCCAGCGGCCACCTTATCCCTGTCCAGATACCTGTCAGTCATGACGACCCTTTCCAAATGTTCAACCATTGCAACAGTGAGAGGATCCTTCTGCAGAGTCCGCCTCTTCTTCAAAAATGCCTCTCGAGCGCACCCCTCAACCCTCTTGCTATTGAGGACGCTCTCGCCACCAGTCACTCCAAGCACATGAAATGAAAATCTGACAGCAACCAAATATGAACGAAGAAAAGTTGGTGCAGCAGTGTCAGAATGATCGCACATGAATCTGTAAACAGCAGGTTCACTTAAAGGAAAAGCAGGTATGCCATTGTTGTCACACCACAACACGTATCGCAGGATGGGGCTGGCCCTAGCATGTAGTGTCCCTGTTGCTTTGCCTGCAAAAATGTGCTTCAGCCCATCGCCAAGCGCTTGTCCCATTGGTGTCAAACGATCCCACTGTCGACCAATTTCGAAAAAGTTCAAATAAGACATGATTATACCAGCCCACTTCCGAATTGCAGCTACCCTCTGAGAATTAAGCAACGACTCCCAGGATCTGCCAGTAATGGTCCTCTTTGCCCGGAAAATTCTAAGGGCTCCCGGTTTGTCATCAGTTCCATCTTCATCTTCCAGGACAGGTGCAGGCACAGCAAGCACTCCACACGGCTTAGGAATCATTGGAATGTTGCTCCCAGGAATTGAAATTGGAGGGCGCACAACATAGATAGGATTGAAAATTGACCCCCACACTGATCTGCGTGCAAATGCCAAATGTGATTCATAGGCGTCCATGTTCTCACAGCTCATCCCCACTTTCAAACCACAGTAAATAGATGACAGCGGAAAGGAACCCTGTGCCAAAACAGATAAGGCTGCAGCCACAAACACAAAACAGTGAAGGTCGATGCACATGAAAGGTCCTTGCAGGAAGAGCAGCCTGACCCTTCTCGACGGCAGATGCAGCACGGAAGGTCGCGACCATCAAACGGCAAAACGTGGGACAAAAACGATTGGCCAGGTGCCAACGAGGTCACTTGAGGGGAAACTGCAAACATTCACAAAGTTAAGCAGTGCCCAACAAGTGACAACAAACAACAAACCAACTGTTTGAAAGATCATCTCTCCAAAACGCAGGTTAAACAAATAACCAAGCAATCACTCTCGCCCTCCAGAGACTAGAAACGTTACCAGTTGTAACAGGCCACACTGTTCCACCCTCACAACAGTTGGGTCAGAGTTTGGGGTTCAAGTTTTTTGTTTTTTTTGGTTGAGGTGGCACATGCCACACCTGCGAGTTGATAAGGTAACAAGGCTGGCGCCTAGTGAAACATCCGAGGGTTGTCCGTTCCACGACGTCCATCGTCAGGGTTGTTTCACCACGGATTCCATGGCAGACACGGAGTCGCATACTTACCCCTGGAAATAAGTAATCAGAGGCAACCCTGACAGTCTTTAGCCAGAGGGGCCTCGCACTTATATTTGCAAACACGAAATTCATAGATGCCTAGGCAGGATACAGAGGGGTGTATAAGGAACTGTAAAAGGACTAGTAACAATTCAGACCATCTAAATTTGAGCCGATATTGCTTAGCAGATCACACGAGAAGAGTTCGCAAGGGCTTGCAAGTAGATACAGCGAAAACATAGTAGCCAGTCAGAAGAAAACGGCATGTGCTGTATAGCATATCTAGGATCCCTTAGGTCTAAAGATCGATCTGGTTGGTATGTGACAAGACTTATATCAGGAAAGTCTCGGTGAGGATCAGGAGTCCGATGCTTTTATTTGAGCTGAAAATTCTGCGGGCCTTCTATCGAGCAGCGTGGCAAGGGGTCACATGCAAGAAGACTCCTCTACTCGACTGCCAGAAATCTGGTAGCAGATATAGCAAGTAGCGCACTTACCATCTTTTTATGTCCTGCATCCTCAGCGTGAGGAAAGAGCCACAGTCTTCGCTGCAGTTCCTTCGGACTGTAGACAGCATGCAGATGTCAAAGGTCTATGTCACTCAGGTTTGACTTCCCTCTGTAGCTGGATCTGTGCACGATTCTGTCGGAGCAGCAGAAGCAGCTTGAACCAAATCTTCCTCTTTGGCCGTGGCTTGTTCATGCTCGATCTGCACCAAGTTGCCCACGACTTCTTCCATTTGGGTGGCTGCCTCCATTACGAAGTTTAATAGAGTGCGTGCATACGCCAGCTGTTTAGCGGCCCGGGCCCGGCCCTCTGTTGCAGGTCCTAGCGGCGGTACCTCACCATGCCGCCACATTGTGACTTTGCTTGTTGTATGATTTGGCATGGAGGGTGATTGCGGCTCCGATCGACCAGCAAAGGTCGCATTGAGTTTCTGCAAGTCGCGTTCACTGTAATTCCCAGTCGGGTCGAGCTGTTGGGTACTTGTCTGTCCCGTGGGGTCTGTATACTTCCTCTTGCCATGCAAGTTCTCCTCTCTTCGCGGCATAGACTTTATGGCACTTTTGTGTTCAAAGCCAGTCTTGAAAGTTTCGTGAGCTGCTGAACTACAGCGGGATTCTCTGTTCAGGGCAATAATTTTGTCCATCACCTTGCCTGAGCTATTGGTCATTTCTGTGAAGGGCCAGCAGGGCGTGCGATTCGCCAGGATATTGTGTTCATGCATCCGGTCAACATAGAAATGATTCAATTTCTCATTGTGTCGATGGTTCGTGATGACAGCAAATCTTCTGGGACTGACCCAAATCCATAAATCCTCCTGAAAGGACTCTGTGGCATAGAAGGGCCAGATCTGCCGGCCTCCCATTTCCACAAAACAAAAATTGGTGTAGACGTCATCACTGGCTTCGGTATCTATATGACAAAGTCATGTGACAGCTTGGCGGAACTGGACCCTGGATAGGCCCAGTCCACTGTGCTCTTCATGTCATCATTGAGAATAATGTTCCAACATTCGCCATTGATGTACATTCTATATTCGTAGAAGGACCATGCATGGAGCTGCTTGGCGTGCTCATAGCAGCCTTGCTGCCGATAGACCTGGATGCCGTCGTATTCCGCAAGGTAGGACTCTTTGTATTCAAGTCGCTGGTGTTCACTGTGAGCCTCAGTATCATTACTGCCACCAGCAGGGCCCGCTTGGTCAGGCCCAGTCAGTGGGCCTGCTTTTAGCGTGACCTTATCACCGATCCACTGCGCCATGACTGCCCACCAGGGTTTACAAGGGTATGGCAGAAGCAGGAACAACGTGCAGGAAGAGAGAGGAGAGGAAACAATCACAGACGAGTGAGAGGGACGGACCAGAAAGTAAACACGAGGGGCCAACAGTTACGGACAGCAGCAGAGGTGGCAATAGGGGGCAGCCAAAGAGAGGGGAAGGAGACGACGGCAAAAGAGAGGGAGGGCAGGATAGAGAGAGGGTACTCCCCTGACACGTCTTTGGTCAGAGGAGTGGGAGCCCTGTACATGGGACGATGGTTTGAGCCACAGGTATGCGATAGGGTATACTAAGAATGATGCCGTATCTCTACCTGTCGACATGTACCAAAGTCACGTGTACTCATGAAGCATATGCTGAGCATGCACGCTGCCTTGGCGGAGACACGACTCTCTTTTTGCCAGAATTTTGAATTGGCAATATCACCCCTAAGGATGATAGGCATAGTCCTTGCTTCGCGTCAGTTGATTCATCTGAAAAAAGTTAAACAGTGAGTAAGTTCAGTGTAACTGTGTTGTACATAAGCTGTGGCAATGTACATTGTAGATGAATCCGTGAGGCCTATTCCTTCACGGAACAGCTGTTCAAGGAGCCCAGCATCAAGGCAATCTACCCTCTCTTCCTTGATCGAAAAAACGCAAGGGGTCCTATGCATGAGTCCATTGGATATGAGGAGATAGTCTTGAATTTGTTGCTCTTCGATTCGGATTACTGCGTGTGTAGCAGTGTGTGCAATCCAAGTCTCCGCATCAGGCATTCGTAGGTGCAAAATTAGCAGTTCGATGTTGTCTCCTATCACTGCAGACGGAGGTCTTGCTTCGAGCGAGGTTGCTCCGATAACTCCATCCACAACGTCTAAGTGCTTCATTTCGTCACCATGGCAATTCCGTATGCGCTGTCTGACTAGGTCTCCGTGTCTAGTGTAATTGCTTGGAAACACCTAGTGATCTCAACCGATAACTACAGAGTGGTATTGTTGGATGTGTGTTGTGAGATATCAACTCTTGAGCAAACGATGGCACGCGTAGGTAATGAATGGCACATAAACCATGTTGCTGCACCGATCTGTTATGCGGCAATTCTAAAATCCACAGCCATTTCACTGTTTTGTTATAGGAGGACGACCTCCGGTGCACCCAACTCTCTGTCGGGACTTCGAGTGGCCGCAGTGGGCGGGTCCTGCACAAGAAGTCTAAATCTTATGTCGGGAGCCATCATTCTGGCTACTTCTACTAGGAGCGTGCTAGGTTGTAGTCTTTGCACAGTTGAATTTGTTCCAGCTGCTCTAGTGGTCCAGATGCGGAGGTTGGGTGGCAACCCTATCCGTAATAGTAGAAATGCCACTTCCACCACTGTATCAACCGTTTGCTGCATGGTCCTGCGGTCCAAGAAACCGCCCAAGGTCGCAGTGATGTGTATTGTCTGGATAATCAGCCGGAAAGGTCGGGCATCGATTGGCACTGGTGCAAGTCCCGCCTGGTCGGTCATGCCTCCATCAGCAGCTGGAATTAAGTATAGGTGATTGACCCACACACCTCGTGTAGACGGGCGACTAAAACCTGCCACTTGGACTATGTCCTCGTATGATGCTGCTAGTGCTGTCAAAAGATGCTGTGTGATGCGCTGTCCATCCAATTCAACCTGTTGGAGGTCAGCTTCCAATGTGTTATAGATCAATTGCAGCCCATGTGCTTCTTCTGGAAAAAAGGTGACACATCCACTCTGCACCAGCCGTACTGTGCGCCTGAGGTCTCGCAC
Source organism: Cladocopium goreaui (assembly GCA_947184155.2). Classification (NCBI taxonomy): domain Eukaryota; class Dinophyceae; order Suessiales; family Symbiodiniaceae; genus Cladocopium; species Cladocopium goreaui. The sequence goes on from CAMXCT020002802.1 coordinate 591,174, forward strand.
AGCCACCATAAGTTCCTGCGCTGCTTCCAAGCTATATAAGATCATCTTTACTGGCATAGAGAAACGGTGTTCTTCACCGCGGAGTCGTACAAAATCCATGGCAGTGCGGGTAGAGAGAGTGGGGGCCCACTACATGAAGATTGCTATTTGCAAGTATAAGAGAGTGGCAATTAAAACGGTTATTAGTGATGTTGTGGTCAGTCAGTTGCAATCCCGACACGTCTTTGGTCGGAAAGACAACGTGACCGTCATGGTTACCCTATTGAATGTCAGGCATGTTAGGAATTGGGTCATATCGGCCATGTCTCTATGATGACTGTCTCGCTAGGGTATTTCAGTAAGTGTGATGGGGAAGGTTAATTTTTATCCCATTGTCGCTGAAACACGCTCACGTCATCTTTGTACACCTTTGAATTAGTGAAGAGCCAAGGGCACCGTGCAATTTAACCATTGTGTACGAGTGAGCTAGATAACAAGTACAGACAAATGACATGCAGGTTGGGGACCATCCTAAGCCCTTCGCGAGAATTCCATGAAATTACCTTTCGCTTGGTACCTTTGGGCTCCCGGTGCAGGGCCACGCCAAAAAGGCGAAAACCACGCAGAAGCATGGCCCCCCGCAAGCACCAGGCGCACCCTGGGGCGGTACCCTTTCCACACCACGAGTCCCAGGTCAAACCAAGGAGAGTGGATCCACTCACCGAGTGACGTGGGAACCGAAACCATTCATTTCCACCAAGAGTGTACAGCGTAAACCGTACACCCCGAATGGACGTGGAGACGGAACCCATTCATTTCACCCAAGATGATCACCACTCAATCCAAGGAAGACCAACTCATGATGCCCCCATAGGTTCCCGGACTCCAGCACGACTGGAGAAGACGATCCAAGAAAGGAGTGGAAAGTCTTAGTCACCTTTTCAGTGACCCCAGTCCCTATGGAGCACAGCTCGGACCTTAGAGCCAAAAACAAGGTCCTCACTGTGGCCAGACTGTACATTGAGCCCACTCTCCCCGAAGGTTGAGAGTGAACCGGTCGGTGACCCAGTCGTTAGCGATCCCATGTATCCCAGGGGGATACACCTGTCTTGCGACAGGACCCTAACACTGTTAGGGAGGAACCGACGGTCTTGTCCACCGCGAGCTTAGCTACCCAACGATGAATATTGACCGTTAGCCAACGGGTTGCCCCGCTGACCCCTCCTCGAGACAAGTCCCCAAGTCTCTAAGAGGTTCACCGACCTTGCCTGTTCCCCCGTGTCATCATTGGGTGTTGCTCTCCTAGACACAAGGTAAGGTGAGACCCGTCGGTCCCGTACCACGTGTGTACCGATCGGTCCGGGAGAACCCCGAGATACCGCACGATCACCCAAGGATGTGCGCAAACACAAACGAGGGTGTGACATGAGGAGCAACCCAACATGTCAACACACGCCGACTAGGGGGTACCAAGGTACCGTGTTAATTCACGGTTCGTTAGGGACGGGGGCCTTCAGCAACTCCCCTGCGCTATATTGACAGTTTAACGTCCCCCCAGACCCTCTCGGGTCCACCTCCCCCTGTTTCCGACATGGTATTGGGGACCCCATCCCCCTACCCATCGGACTGTCTTCTACCTTGCGGGTAGGTGGGCAGGGGATATTGCGTATTAGGCATGCTAGCTTAGGGGGAGAGAAACCTGTGAGCAGAAATAGCGGCATGTTCACACTGCTGTCATCGCCAGCAATGGCAAGAGGAAGATGAATGTGCCCCTACTAGATGAAAATGTGGTTCAATTCCCGTAAAAGTTACTTGCAAGACATGCGAGAATCACCACAGGAAAAGCAGACCAATGAAACCCTCTTTTGATTAACTGTCGATCAGCTTCACCGGTCTTCTGCTAAATCATTTGGGCCTCATAGGTCATTGAAGATGGTTGCATAAGCTTCACTGAGGGCATACCAATTTTGCTGTAGTCGGTAAAGTGCTCGGTTGGCTTCTTGTACGAGGTCATTATGTTGCCTTTGCAGCACGTGGATGCCTTCACTGAGTTGGAAGATTCGATCCGCTTCATCTTCATGATTAGGAAAATGGCCTGCTATTGCATTTTGGCACTCTTGCGAGAGCCGAAAATCAAAGCACGGTCGATCATCTTCATGGACAGCACTGTTGATTCGTGATTGCTCACTCAGTGCGATTCCTTCGAGAGTTGGCTGCAGTGTTTCAATGCGATTGCCTAGTATATTGTAAGCATGCATAATTTCTGCAATAACAGCACATTGTTGGGCATTTTTTGCAACTATTGCAAAACGTCTGGAGTTGGCCCAGCATGCATATCCATTGTGTCGCACCTCTGCTGCGAAGGGATAAAACCCTCCATAGCCTGCAATATTCAACCAAGCCTGTAGGTAAACCTCGTCACACTCTCGAGGAATGACCTTATGGAATCCATGGGGCAATGAAGCTCCCATCACTACTGTCGTCTCATCAGGAAGCCATGATTCATCTTCAGCCCAGAGGATGTTCCATTTTTCGCCATTGAGCCATGTGCATGCTTCCATCAAGTTAAATACCCTGCATTCTATGTTAACATTGTGACATAGCCTATGGATAGGATACTTGCCGCGATGTAGATTCGTCAACATATTTGGAGTGCTCTGGATGGTTTCAACGTTATAACCTTTCCAGTGGTAGTTCCTCAGAAAGGTCATGAGCGCGGTCGACATGGCTACGCGAGTGGAGCGCCTGCCAGGTGCAGTCCCGACACGTCTTTGGTCGGAAAAGCACCGTGGCTTGGCAGCTGAGGATAACCTGTACTATTTATGTTGGTGTCAGGCAGCATTGTTAGCATCATTGGAGGTAGCACATCATTAAGTCAGGTGTGTTGTCTGAACTCTGTTTGAGCCGATAGACTACGTGTGCTAGGATGACGTTATGAACTTCGTTATCCTGTATTGGAGATCGAGTGGCTGTCGGCATGGAAGAGCTTGGATATTACCTGTCACTAAAGCTGACAACACAAGTGAGCTTATTTTCTCAGTGGCTGAACAAAACTGCGCTATGCACGACGTAAACACATTGGGACTAGCCAGCCTCTCATATCTCAGCAAGTTGGGACAGGGAACTTGCAGGCACATTGTCATCTTGCTTCTCTTATAGTGCTAGCACTTCTCAGTCTTGCGTATACCCACTGCTATGGTGAGGGTGGGAAGCAGTTCTCTCTCACATCATGCAGTTCTTCGCCTACACTTGAACTGATCTCAATGCCATCGGGATACACCACTGGGACCAACAGCTCGGTCTGAGCATATTCCATTTCACGTACGATGCGAGCTTTGTAGTCAGCTATCATGTGAAGTAAAGTGACTTGCGCTTGAATGCTCTCATCAAGCTTTTCTGGCATTGGTATGTCGACCCAGAGTACTTCTCTGGCCTGTTGCTTCGCCTTGAGCAAATGGTAGTGGGCGGACTGCAAATTATCCAGTAAGGTACAGCAAGCCGTATACTTATTGATGACTCGTTTGATGTGTAAAAGTCGCTCGTCACAGCTTGATGCATCCGATGTTGCGCACGCCATGGCAGGCAACCCGACAACTAATCTGGTAGATCTCTTTCAACTCCAACAAACTCGCACAATTTATGTGGGGGAGAAGTGAAAGCTGATTGAACTCCGAGAACAAAAAAGACCATTACATGTTTGTGTGAGGGACCCCTGTCACGTCTTTGGACAGAAGTACCCTGAGCTATCTTAGAAATGGAAAGCGATAAATACTTCTCAAGGTCCATTAAATAGTTAGGGAGGAGACTACAGCACAAGGATGATTATGGGAGAGAGTTGCCATGATCCATGTGGTACATGAAAAATTCACAAGCTTGGTCATTTGCCTCCTAATGCTGCTACTGAGGAGCCAAAAAGTAAAGTATGCATGGAGTCCTCGACGATCAGTACTACCAATCAAGTGCGAAGTTGGAGTGTGACTCATGGACCTATGGAGAGCAAGCTTGAATACGACCAGGAGGCACGAGCAGACGAAAATGAAGACAGAGAGATACGACAGGACGGAGAGTAAATAGAGTACCCTTCGAATCTCGCTACCCAGGATCGAAATCAAAGATGAGAGAAGTGGTACACAATTGGCAAGACACCTAAACAGTTGACCAGTCATTTTGCTCACTGCGCTACTGACTGTTGTATGGCACGAACACATTGTGCAGCGATAAGTCCGCTCATTCATCCAACTTTCGCTTCATAGAGCTTTGACTCTGTTGCCTACCGTGCTTCTCTTGCCGACGACTTGCCTCCCATCGTTGAAAGATTTTTGCTCGATCGATGGCAGTCAAAGATTTCCGGCCAATCTGTTCTTCACAAGCTGCCTGTTTTGGGACTGCGTGATTCCTTTCCTCGTTTGCCAGGAATACTATAGCTTCATCCAACGCTCCTAATGCCACTTTCAGTTGATTGACAGCTTTCTCCGTGTCCATGCCGGCTAGGCTTACCTTGTCAGTTGCCTTAGCCAGGCAATTTCGCAGCTGAGTGACATGATGGGATAACGGGTTCACTGAGCATGGCAATGGTTTCTGTCTAGGTCTCTCGGTCTCCGTGCTCATTGGCGGAGATAGGGAGTACAGAATTAGCTACCTGTGAGCAATAAAATGGCTCATAAGTTGCAGCAATATGCCTTGCCTTATGGCTGGTAGGCAGAGAAGGGTACTCCAGGAAAGGTGAAGGTTCTACAGCACTTGTCAAGTTCATTGGAAAGAAGGGCTCTATACATCTGACAAAACAGAAACAAACTAAATAAATTGAGTAACGACAACCCGAGTGTGTGATCCATTTGACTAAAGTACACAGGACGGGTACTTAGGTCGCTCTACGTCGTTTGGCCATGCGTTCCGTAAAGGTAGCGTAGCCCGATGTTGGTGCTTGTGTGTTCCCGCTTGGTACCTTTGGGCTCCCGGTGCAGGGCCACGCCAAAAAGGCGAAAACCACGCAGAAGCATGGCCCCCCGCAAGCACCAGGCGCACCCTGGGGCGGTACCCTTTCCACACCACGAGTCCCAGGTCAAACCAAGGAGAGTGGATCCACTCACCGAGTGACGTGGGAACCGAAACCATTCATTTCCACCAAGAATGTACGGCGTAAACCGTACACCCCGAATGGACGTGGAGACGGAACCCATTCATTTCACCCAAGATGATCACCACTCAATCCAAGAGAGACCAACTCATGATGCCCCCATAGGTTCCCGGACTCCAGCGACTACTGGAGAAGACGATCCAAGAAAGGAGTGGAAAGTCTTAGTCACCTTTTCAGTGACCCCAGTCCCTATGGAGCACAGCTTGGACCTTAGAGCCGAAAACAAGGTCCTCACTGTGGCCAGACTGTACATTGAGCCCACTCTCCCCGAAGGTTGAGAGTGAACCGGTCGGTGACCCAGTCGTTAGCGATCCCATGTATCCCAGGGGGATACACCTGTCTTGCGACAGGACCCTAACACTGTTAGGGAGGAACCGACGGTCTTGTCCACCGCGAGCTTGGCTACCCAACGATGAATATTGACCGTTAGCCAACGGGTTGCCCCGTTGACCCCTCCTCGAGACAAGTCCCCAAGTCTCTAAGAGGTTCACCGACCTTGCCTGTTCCCCCGTGTCATCATTGGGTGTTGCTACCCTAGACACAAGGTAAGGTGAGACCCGTCGGTCCCGTACCACGTGTGTACCGATCGGTCCGGGAGAACCCCGAGATACCGCACGATCACCCAAGGATGTGCGCAAACACAAACGAGGGTGTGACATGAGGAGCAACCCAACATGTCAACACACGCCGACTAGGGGGTACCAAGGTACCGTGTTAATTCACGGTTCGTTAGGGACGGGGGCCTTCAGCAACTCCCCTGCGCTATATTGACAGTTTAACGTCCCCCCAGACCCTCTCGGGTCCACCTCCCCCTGTTTCCGACATGGTATTGGGGACCCCATCCCCCTACCCATCGGATGGGTCTCATCCCGAAAGGCTCACTTTCGATGTTTCTTTTCCTTTCGGTTCGTGGGAGGGGGGGGGGTTTCGTGGCCACGTTGACATCATCAAGGGTTTGTATAAGAGCTTGAGCATCTGCGGCGAGTTCACGTAAACTGAAAAGGGGGGGATCGCATGACTCTAGCTGTAACTGATGGAGCATTGCTCGCTCTGCTTCATAAATTAAATGTGGAGAGATTTCTTTTGGGAGCCAGAGTCCGTCATGAAGCCAAATTGCTGATGTTACGTGACACCTTCTCGTTAGTTCCTTGTAGTAAGAGATCATAATGTGTTCTTCATACCATTCAAGAGTTCGAAAAGCAGCACCTCTGACATGATCAGAATATTGTGGCCTCCGTAAGGACAGGTGGTCGTTAACAAGCGCTTGTGTTGCTGATTCAATTTGAAAACTGAGATGATATCATGCTGGAGGACAGGTGATATGGTGGTCCCTTTCTAGTTTGGCACACGCTTCTCTTGCCCCTGCATTCATTACAATTAGCGGATGTCGCTTGACAACAGCAAACCGCTGATTCAGCGGTACCAACCCTAGCAGATCAGTAAGTATCGCTCTCAGATCTACTATGTGCGGGAGGTGGCTGCTGCGAAGGAGGCGTCGCATGATTTCATAGAAAGCGCCGACCATGTCAACTTCCTGGTGCGTATTTCCAAATAGGAGTAATCTCACCTTTCGTGGCAGTCTTTGAGCACAGGGGCCCCTACCATACAGTCGGCCCAGACAGTCTGTTGCAGAAGCCGTATACTCTACTACTCGGGGCTTCGTGAGATTGACAGTGCCCGCTAAATAGGCCTCCACCTCTTTGAGATATTGCTGGTTTGCAGTTTGCACCATAAATTTATTTACCAATTCCATGCTTATATTCGGGACTTCGGTAAGTAATAGGATCGTAACACCTAACGGCCTCTCTTCCAGTACAATGGCTCCAGATCGCATAGCCAACTGATAGGGCGCTTCAACCACGATTTCAGTAGGCTCGCTTACATGAGCTGGTAAGGCCTGTGCCGCTCGGCTAGCTACTCCAGCAAGATAATCTGCGAGTATATTGGCTTCTCTTGGGCGGTATACCCATTTTCCATGGTCAAAAAACCTAGATTGTTTCCGGCGGATTTGCTGTATAATAGGCTGTAGGTCTATCCTACGAAAGCGTCCTGCGAAGGCTAGGTGCTTAACGATGGGGAGGATATCGCCTTGTAGATAGGCCTGGTCAACTGCGTAGCTTCTGTGTACCATTTCTTCACACAACAGGTCTGTTGCGAGGTTAGCTGACACTGCCTCAGCAAAAATGTTGTCTGGGCAGCTAGGTAGTGCAACAGCCCTCCACTTGAGCAACGTTAGTCCTTCTCGCTGTAGTTCTAGGAGAGCAGCGCCCGCTCCACCTGTTCCCTCATCAGCATGACAGGACCCGTCAAATTGTACTAGCAGCGTAGTTTTGTCAGAATGAAGATAGCTGCTGAGCATTTCATTGGTGCCTATAGGCTGCAATGCTGTGAGACGGCAATGATAGTCACCGCACTCACACTGAAAAGTGGAGAGCGAGACATTAGGGGAAGTTCCTGTTCCGAACTGGATAGTTTGCTGAATTAATTGTAGCGGCTCAGAGCCTAACGGGACAACAGCAATTATTTGATTGGTGTCTACTGTTTCACGCGTGATGCATACCCGAGCTGGAGCAAGGGCACACGAGATGTGGAGTGGGGGTTTGTCACAGCACGAGAGTAGCGAATCATCGACAGAACAGTGGGCGGAAACTAACTGTGTCCTTACATGCTGCATACGGAGGTCCAGGGGTAGCTCTGTTTGTACTCTTTGTACGAGGTTATGTATCCAGGTGTCCATGGGGATAGGGGGAGCAGAGACTTGATGTTTCATTGCGCCTGATTCCCGTAGTAGCAACCTGAATTGATGAACTACTCGCGAGGCTATTGCTAAGTGCTTAACGCCCTTCCTTGACCCTTCGGCCAGCGACAGTATTGAATCATCTCCTGTCAGGCTTCGTAGTGCACTGATAGGTACGACACACCACCTCACCCAATGTCCTACCGTATTGTCTCCCTTTGCACAAGCAATGCACTTTTCCCAGTCTTCACTTGCTGCCAATTCTTCTTGCATAGGGAGTTCTCTGCATGAAGTCTCCAGCAGTCTGACAAGGGAGTCTGTCGTAAAGGCCGTCAGCTGTTTAGTTACTATGCATGTTTCACAAATTGCGATTTGATAGCCGCCGAGTGGATACGCACGGCCAAAGTTAGCACATAGAGCGCATTTTTTTTGCCGGCTTTGGCCACGTCGTGCTAACCACTCATCATCATCCTCATTGACTGCACAGCGTAGCAGAGTGAACCTAGTAATACTAGGAATCCATCGCTTGTTGGCCTCGCAAGCATGACTGAGCCATGCCCAGCTGATTCCTCCCGTCCATCCTGCTGTTAGCACCTTATTACGAAGATAGTGAGATGCAAGTTGCATCATGTGATGGAGCACACATTTTTTGACTGCGTTGATTCGTTGTTTGATTGTACCACTTCCTGACACTGCTCTTGTTAGGACACCTTCCCCAACAACTCGTGCCCACGCTTGCCAAAGTATCCTAACTTCGTGTGTTTGTCTGTTCACTGCCGGTGGAGTTTCAACATATAGTTCATGAACCTCTCCTCCTTTTCGCAGAAATAGCCCTAATGCAGAAACAAGGATGCTTACACCCGGGTCAAGTAGTGGTGCAATTTTACACAGTCGAAACACAAATGCAAGGAGGTCATGCCTAATCCAACTACGTCCTAGTAAGAGTTCCGTTGCTGCCGCGCGCAGCATTTGAAGATCTTCCGTGGCAGCACCAAAATAGGATGTGGTATAGAGTACCACACTTTGTGCAAACGTATTGAAAGCAATGCTCTTAGAGACAACCGACAAGACTGGTTGCCGAAACAGCCTGAGCCGATGTATAAACTTCTCGGCAGCTTTAGGATTAATTTGTTTAAGGGTAGTAGGATGTGTAGTAACTGTCCATAAGTTACGATCAGACAATTGGGCACGCCCCAGTAGCAATAGCCCGAGTGAGGTTGCAACACCTTGGATGCAGTGTGCCCCGAAACCTGACTGATCTAACTGCCGGAGCACCCAGCTTGGAAGCGGGCTGTTGATTACCAAAGCTCTTTTGCACCTGCAGCTACATTCCAACGCCAACAATGAGCATATAGGTGTATAATCAGTTCCGTTGAGGATGCCACAGGCTTCTCTGGGGGTCAACCCAATACACTTGTCGGCTCGTGCAAGAATGAGTGTCTTTTGGGAAAGGATAGCCGATAAGATCGCTGCTCGTGCGGTGGGGTATTGTTTCTGTCGAAGAATAACTTCACTTTCAATCCGCCCAGGCAGGGATTGGACTGAGAAGGGGAGACAGTCAGAGCTGATAGCTTGCCAACAGGCATGCTGGTCAATTTGAAAACCTGCCGACCAGCAACATTGATAGCATTTATGGACTCTACTTACCCAAGTAATGTCATGTCCTGGTCCTGCAATCGTATTGTCGTCAATGTATCCCTGGACACTCATGACCCGGGGGATACGATTCATATAGTGATATATCGGGTCCATTGCCAAGCAGAATAGGAAAACTGAGAAAGACCTTCCCATGTCAACTCCCACATGCACCGCCCTAGGCGGCAGAAGTCTGCCTTGAACTTTATGGCGAATGAGCCTTCCAAATAGAATGTATTTGGCATAATTACATACCCATGTCGGTGCTTTACGCATTCGCAGGATATGTAGAATCCAATAGGGATTAACCCGCTCAAAGGCCTTTGATAGATCAACTAGTAGCGCGGCCACGGGAGTATTGCTATCCAGTAAAGCTTGTATGGCATGGACAGCGTGCTGTGGTTCTTTAAAGCAATTCATGACTACTTGCGAGGGATGCATATATGAGCAAGTTGCTTTCATGACTACAGCAGCTATGGTGCCATCCACAAGCCTATCACAGGTATTGGGCATTCCTAAAGGCCTAAAGTAGTCAGCAGTCGGACCTACTTTGGCCTTGGGTATCCAAACACCAACTTGTACAGGTGCAGCTCGTAGGCCTGCTAGCATTTTCATCATTAGCTGATCTAAAACTGGGTAGCTGTCTTCAGGGGAGAGTCTCCATGCAGAGTAGGGGATTCCATCAGGGCCAGGGGCTGAATCTTTGGTGCCAAGGAGTGTGTGGAGAAAATCCTGTTTCTGGGGGAGTTCAATGCTGGGCCAGGGCGAGGCAGTCTGGTACTCCCGCAAAATGGGTTCCCATTCTTGAAGAGAGTCTTGAGGCTTAGCAAACCAAAAATTCCGCGTGTCCAACATGGCTTCGTCCAGCATCTGGGAGGTGGTGCACTGTTCACCCTGCTGATTGAGGATCGGCCCATTATAGATGACGCCCTTGGGGCAGATGGATCGTAACCGGTTCCAAAAGGTAATGTTATTGCCGATACCTCTGGCTTGTTGATTTACCTGCTCAAGAGCTGGATATTGCCGAGTCATAGTGATCTGGTCGAGAAAATCAAAAATCTGTTTCAATAGATCACTTCGAATTGTTACTTTTCCTGGATATAGCTCACTGGCCCCGTTAGAAGTAAATATTAAATATATGGTAAGTGGCAGTCTGAAGTGCATGATATTGTTTTGCAGGTACGTGTAACACCTCAGCTCGAATTTTAAGGAATTTTCGCAGGAGTTCATGCTCGGGAATCCGAGGGTGATTCGATGGAATAGGTTGTTGTCTCCACCAAGACCAAAGGGTGGCCACAAACTCAACTTCATCTGTTTGGGGTAGTCTTTGGATCCTTCTTATCAGCTCTTGTAGATCATTAGGAACCGTATAGGGGTTAGCCTGGTTCTTTCCTGGGCAAAACACGTCAGTGGGGATGGTTTGATGGACTGGGTCTTTCATATCACTTTTTACTCTTGGTCGAACTACAAAGGTCGCAGTGAGTTGGTAATGTCCACTTAGGTGATGTCGCCGGTTGGCTGCTACAATCACATCTATTTGGGCTGCAGCGATATAATCAGTAGGACACAATATTCTGTCGAGTGCTGAACTTCCAGTCGGGCTTTCGAAAGTATGGAGTTGTGGATGCGTGTCGAGAACTTGCGCGTGGACTAATAATTCATTCCAAAGGTCCGGGCAACTGGTATCTACCTGGTTAAAGTCTCCTCCCATATAGAGGGGAAAGTCTACTTTACTGGTCTTGACCCAGGCGATGAGATCTTTCAGTTCAGCGATCTTAGTTTGTGGATGTAGATACACTGACAAAAGTCCGATAGTAGAGTATCTGTCTTGGATTACTGCGAGGACAATGCGACCTGGGATGACAACTTCTGTTCGGTCAAGTTTCCATTCTGGCGGAATCAGGGCTGCCGCACCACCAGACACTCCACCTCTTTCTGTTAACAGTCCTTGGGTGTGTGCTACTTGAATGCCTGGTATGTTATGGTGCAAGACCTGATGGGTTTCAGCATGCCATCTGGTTTCTTGTAGTAAAACCGGGCTTGTCCGTAGAAGTCGTTTAATTAGTCGCATTTTGGCATCGCCTACCCTAGTTGCAAGTGTCCACCCTGATACATTCCACACATGTAATCGTTTAAGCCTGAATGGAAGATCTTGCCTGATAGCTTTTCGGTATTCGAGAATGCCTCTTCCTATTTCTTCTACTGCAAGAGAAGGTAATGTTCGAGAGTCACACATAAGTTGCTGATAGAAATCATCAACACTCTGATGAAAAAGTGCAGCAACATGTTGCAAGGTTAGCTTCCACCATGGTGTTCGGACATGGAGTATATTGGGCAATATTGATAGGTCACGTATCTTTGATAGGTATGGCGGACATTGAGTCCCTGTTTCAAATAGGTAAGTCGTTTTGACACATCGCGTGAGCATCTTGAGCAAAGTACGGAGCAGAGGAGCAGGCAGGTTCCGCAGAATCATCATCGTTCCGAGTAGAAAAAATTAATTGACTCCCTCCGTTGGGGCTTCTCCCAGTGCGAAGAGCAGCCTGCTCCACTCCTCCGTACTTGCAAAAATAAGATATTCTCCCGATGGGTCCAATGTATGCGATTGTATGAGCTGAGTTCCAATTTGCCTGGGCATTCGTCGCATGGACGATGACTGCGCATACCACATTGGTGACCATACTACAGGAGTGGCAACTTTGTATGCAACAAAGGACTTAGAGTCTGAAAGAGCTTGAACTTGGTGATTGTCAACCACATGTATGGCGATCCATTGTGGAATGGCACAACTAACATCTCGTGCTAATACACCTATAATACTTAAGCCTCCTGTGCCATCCAGACCACCGAGGAGATGGATGACAGTGCTAGCTGTCGAGGCGTTGTGCATAAGACACTGTGGGGCACCAAGTGTGTGCAGGTAACACAAGGCACAGAAAGGGCACTGTAACGCCGCAAATTCACTAAGATGTATATAGTGTTGCCCGTTATCAATGCGAGCAGTTATCGGGTAGGTCGCAAATGTATGATAAGAAACTTGCACCACATCAGCAAAAATCTTTGGCATACTGGCATGAATGAGAAGGTCTTTACTTTGTCGATAGTCAAATGCGACAGTTCCAAAGCGAAACGGTTGATCAGGCTCATGAGAAAGCAACAGGAATAGCAAGCAAGGTCGTTGTACCCCAACATAGATAAGGGAAGGTTGCATTATTCTTGGTGCCCAAATGATAAAACCTTAGGGAAATTGGTGCTTTACACTGAGCGTTGCAATCTGGAAAACGACAAATAATTGTTTGATAGCAGTAAGTTGTTCAGCACCAGTATATTCTTTCAACAGTTCAATATGCTTTGTTTTGATCTCTTGAGCTTCGGAATGAAATCCAAGACCATTTTTAACAGCCAAGTACAGCATGTGCGCTGATAGGGTAACATTTTCATATGTGTTGGAGGACTCTAGCACCCAATCAATCCGAGTTTGGGTCATAATACTGCTCAACTCTTTATCCCCAAAGGGGGTTTATCCTCACTGTGAGCTCCATGATACTTAGGTGGGCTGGATCCTTGTAGAAAGGCAAAGACTGTCGGCTGGTGTACTACTGGGGGGCAAACTGATTCGACGTTATCATTAAAGGAGTAGTGCCGCCATCTTGCTTCAAAATCCACTTTATCATCTCTGAGTTGAACTCCTCGAGCGGCTGCTTGTTCTAGAACCAACTTCAGCAAGTCTTGGTATTTGGAATAAACTTCTTGGATGCTAGGCAGATCCTTGTGGTACGGCTGCGCATCCTTGTTTCCCTCAACCCACTGTTGTAATTGATCATCGGTGCCGAGGGCCGCACTGATGAGGGATGGATGAAAACTATTTCCACAAAAGTCTCGAATCACTTTATCCGTGAGAAGGGAAGGCCCATGTCTTTCTGTCGTTAAGATATTCTCAAGTCCTGCTAATTTGCGTACTTCTTGGACCGTCAGAATTCTCATTGGCAGTACAATATTTGGGTTATGGAAGATTGGCAAAAGTTGTTCGATGAGTTCATCTTTTTTGGATGCGGTCGCTCTGTCCGTTTGAAGAGTGATAAGGAAACTTTTCCATATAGGAAGAAAATGAGCAGGGATGAAACTTGCCCATGGCAGGTTTGGGACTCTAGCTCCCTCAGCAATTTGAGTTAACAACATGAAAGATTTTCTCCCACCAAAAAAGGAATAATCCCATAGAAGTGCACTGGGCTGGTAGCCTGTCCAGGAGAGCTTCAGGATTCCACTGTTTGACAGCCCTCTTGTTCGGAGTAATGGAGCCAGTGGTAAGTTTTCACCATTCAAGGTAACTAATGGGCCCCACTCATCGTGAAATGTAAGTGGAACAGTGGCTAGCTCCTCTGTGTCCATGTGACTCCGTAGAAATACCCTTTTTCGCTGAATGCCATAATAGGGACTCGTGTCCCAGACCCACCGGTTGGTTGGTTGCTTGGTAGGGAGTCCAAGACAGTATAGAAACATTTGGAAATGTTCAGACTGCTCAAGGCGCTGTATACCTTTAGGTTTGCGGTCAGTTTGTACGAGTTGCATGCTTCCAGCATTCTCTGTCAAGTATCGGATCGATTCAGTTCCAAAGAGCTTCTGAAGATGCAGAATAACAAGGTACACTATGAAGAAGAGCATACTTCGCCGCCCTGTCAGCCCAAGCAATCCATTTAAATACCCTGCATAAGTAAGATCTTGACAGGGAGATCCTGCAACAACAATCCATTTGATTGAGGGGTGCATTGCCTTGGCTTGACGAAGGATCAGAGAGTCACGAGCAACTAAATCCCAGACATCTTTAACGTAGATGGTAGCAACCCCTTCAATCGTATATCCCCACTGTTGGTCTTCACGTAGCCCTATTTCCGCAGCAACAAGCCGACGTAATACAGGATCAATTTCTGCAGCGATGAAAATGGTAGGGGGTTTACCTAGTTTTTTCTTAATGATGTGATAGACAGATCCGACTCCATCAAACATCGAGATAACACCAATGCCAGCAAGCGTTCCGTGTGCGATAATCCTAGGTAATCCTTCAGGGTCAATCTCTTCAACCATATCCTTATTCTTACCATCTTTGGGGGGCCATGTCTGGTTGCTTTCGCCTTCTTCTTGTTCGACTTGGTTTTAGCATTGTGCTTGCATGAAGGGTGAGAAAGCTGCGAGTTTCGTGTTCTTTTCTGCTTGCGAGGTGATTTGAGAAAGCCTTTGACAACCTTTAATTGTCTTCTGCGATATTGCGCAACTTCTCCACCTCCTGCTGCTTCAGAAAGTTGTTTTGTCATTAAAATTGCTTTGGGCGATTTGACTGGCAATATGACCAGCCCATTGATGAGGAGCTTCCCGCTGACGTGCTTGTAGTCCGCAGCTCGTATGCCATTGTTATGGTCGTAAATACTTATCATTCCAGGCTGGCTAGTATGCAGGACTATGAGCTGGCTGTCATGGTCAAGCCTAGTGGCTATGAGACACTGGATTTCATACTCCCTTTCTTGGAACATAAATTTGTGCCCGAGTGGGAGTCGTTCTTCCTCAAGCTTCGGATAGGAGCATCCTGGAGGGACTTTGATTCGAACAATGATCAAAGGGCCGAATTTACCGCACTTCCACTTGGCTTGGGCAGTGTCTAGACATGAACAAGCTTGACACTCTGTCAATTCGTCAGCATTCCAGATTGGAGCTAACAAGTCACAAAGTTCATCTATGCCTGTATTAGGCTTGATTGTCGCAGTGAAGGTGTCAATTGGTAGTGTGCTAGACCGTAAACACGCCTGACATTGGAGCACAAATCTTGAGAAGAGGAAGCTACGAGTACTCTGACTAAGGTTAGCGCATATAATTGAATATAGTTCATACACAGCGTCATTTTGTGTAGTGCCGT
>CAMXCT020002803.1:0-15000 GCA_947184155.2 Cladocopium goreaui
TTTAGTCTACGGATTTTTTTGTGAAGATATATTTAGTTCAGGGAATTTTTTTGAAGATATATTTAGTCTAGGGAAATTTTCTTGAAGATATATTTAGTCTAGGGGATTTTTTTTGAATATATATTTAATCTAGGGGATTCTTTTTGAAGATATATTTAGTCTAGGGAAATTTTTTTGAAGATATATTTAGTCTAGGGATTTTTTTTGAAGATCTATTTAGTCTAGGGGATTTTTTTTGTATATATATTTAGTCTAGGGATATTTTTTTTGAAGATATATTTAGTTTAGGGGAACTTTTTTTGAAGATATATTTAGTCTAGGTGATTTTTTTTTGGATATATTTTGATTTTGGAGCTTCAAAAGGCCCAGGGGTCCAGATTTGGCACCAAACCTTGTAAAACAAGCATTTTTTAAAAGGAAAAAGTCGATTTTTGAAGGCCCTCGAAAATTTGATTTTTTGTATGCAAGTTTTTTTTGAAGATATAATTAGTCTAGGAAATTTTTTTGAAGACATATTTAGTCTAGGGAATTTTTTTGAAGATATATTTAGTCTAGGTTTTATTTTTTGAAGATATATTTAGTCTAGGGATTTTTTTTTGAAGATATATTTAGTCTAGGGATTTTTTTTGAAGATATATTTAGTCTAGGGAAAATTTTTTTGGAGCTATATTTAGTCTAGGGGATTTTTTTTGAAGATATATTTAGTCTAGGGATTTTTTTTTGGAGCTATATTTAGTCTAGGGGATTTTTTTTGAAGATATATTTAGTTCAGGGAATTTTTTTGAAGATATATTTAGTCTAGGGAAATTTTCTTGAAGATATATTTAGTCTAGGGGATTTTTTTTGAATATATATTTAATCTAGGGGATTCTTTTTGAAGATATATTTAGTCTAGGGAAATTTTTTTGAAGATATATTTCGTCTAGGGGAATTTTTTTGAAGATATATCTAGTCTAGGGTGAGAGGCAGAAACCGGTGAGGGGAGCCGGGGGGTGTTGAATTATTATTACTTTTTTTCTTCGGAGGGGGGGGGCGGCCAATTATTATTACTTTTTTTTTCTCGGGGGGGGGGGGGGGGGCAACCAATTATTATTACTTCAAGTAATAATAATCGGGGGAAACCGGGATTTGAGCAATTATTATTACTTGAAGTAATAATAATGGGGGGAGAAGCAACTACGATTACTTGAAATAATAATAATTGGTGGAAACCCCCCCCGTCCCGTAGACCGGAGGGGGGGGGCGGCCAATTATTATTACTTTTTTTAGTCTACGGATTTTTTTTCGAATATATATTTAGTCTACGGTTTTTTTTTAATATATATTTAGTCTACGGATTTTTTTGAATATATATTTAGTCTACGGATTTTTTTTGAAGATATATTTAGTCTACAGATTTTGTTTTGAATATATATTTAGTCTACGGGCTTTTTTTGGAAAATATATTTAGTCTAGGGTTTTTTTTTGTATATATTTAATCTACGGATTTTTTTTTGTATATATATATTTAGTCTACGGATTTTTTTTTGAAGATATATTTAGTCTGGAGAATTTTTTTTGAAGATATATGTAGTCTAGGGGAATTTTTCTGCAGATATATTTAGTTTAGGGGAACTTTTTTGAAGATATATTTAGTCTAGTGGAATTTTTTTGAATATAGATTGGTTTTGGAGCTTCAAAAGGCCCAGGGGTCCAGATTTGGCACCAAACCCTGTAAAAGAAGCACTTTTCAAAGGAAAAAATCGATGTTTGAAGGTCCTTGAAATTTTTACTAGGGATTTTTTTTGGAATATAGATTTAGTCTCGGTTTTTTTTTGGGAAGATATACTTAGTCTAGGGGATTTTTTTAGAAGATATATCTAGTCTAGGGATTTTTTTTAGAAGATATATTTAGTCTAGGGGATTTTTTGTGAAGATATATTTAGTCTAAGAAATTTTTTTAACTGATATATTTAGTCTAGGGATTTTTTTTTGAAGATAGATTTAGTCTACGGTTTTTTGTTTAATATATATTTAGTCTACGGTTTTTTTTTGAATATATATTTAGTCTACGGATTTTTTTTTGAAGATATATTTAGTCTACAGATTTGTTTTGAATATATATATTTAGTCTACGGGCTTTTTTTGGAAAATATATTTCGTCTAGGTTTTTTTTAAAGTATATATTTAATCTACGGATTTTTTTTTGTATATATATTTAGTCTACGGATTTTTTTTTGAAGATATATTTTGTCTGGAGAATTTTTGTTTGAAGATATATGTAGTCTAGGGGAATTTTTTTTGCAGATATATTTAGTCTAGGGATTTTTTTTTGAAAATAGATTTAGTCTACGGTTTTTTTTTAAATATATTTAGTCTACGGATTTTTTTTGAATATATATTTAGTCTACGGATTTTTTTTTGAAGATATATTTAGTCTACAGATTTTGTTTGAATATATATTTAGTCTACGGGCTTTTTTTGGAACATATATTTAGTCTACGAATTGTTTTTTGAAGATATATTTAGTCTAGGGGACTTTTTTTTGCATATATAGTTAGTCTAGGGGAAAAAAAACCGGAAAGGACAGGAAAGCCTCACAAGACTAATTTCAATGCACGAAAAAGCTTCCGTAGACTAAATTAGTGGCGATCCCGGAAAGGACAAGAAAGGAATAGAAAAAATAATAATCATAAGGCCTCCCCCCACCCCAGAGAAAAAAAAAGTAATAATAGTCTGCCACCCCCCCCCCCCCCAGGAAAAAAAAAAGTAATAATAGTCTGCCAAATCCAGGAACCAATTCCCTCGAACGCTTCCTCGGTACAAATGGTTGTGAGAGAGCACAACCCAAAAGTTTCTAAGAGCTACCGCCCCTTACTGTGCAAGTTCTTCAAGAGGCTTCAGAGTGATGCCAATGGATTCAGCCCCCTCCAGGTAGGCTTCCAATGTCAATGGATCGACTTCACCCAATTCATCGAACTGCCTGGAACCTGATGCAAGAAGCAGGGTGGCTGCATTGCATGCATAAATCTCTTGGCGTAAGAGCTTCAAATTTGCTCGTTGTCCTTTCAAGCGCGACTCATCAATCTGCATGGTGGCACCAGCATATACCATGACATCTGAGCGGGACACTGGATTAACTGGATTTGGCACCGCAAAGACACAGGCAACAGCAGATAGAGGCATGACTTGGTTCACCAACTGGTCACATTTACCCACAATCCACATGCCACAGTCAGACCCATCACGCAGGTGGGATGCAGTGGCCAACCCATGAGTCTCCAATTCATCTCGTCTTTGCTTGCTGCCACTGTGGCACATCACGGAGACACCGCGGCGCAATAAGGCCAGCGCAACGGCCTTCCCGGTCTTCCCCGTGGCTCCGGTCATGAAGATTTTCTCCCGAAACTCAGGGAACCTTGCGACCAGCCGTAGCACATTCTCCACCACTGCAGCAGCTGTGAGATGATCTCCATGAGTCACACACATGCTTCGGCTTAAAGGCAAGTGTTGAACCAAGTCCAGGCCTCCACGGTTCAAAGATTCTGCCTTGTTGAGCGCACCTAATCCTAGCACCCGGGCGCCGGTCTTCTCAGCCCTGCTGGCTGCTGCCCTCACGTTGCGTCGAGCATCATGAAGTTCCAAAGAGTTGCGAAAGTGGCGGCCGTAGTGCAGAACCACCCAAGTCTGGACATGAAGTCCGTTGTACTCGTAGTCATCCAAAACAACATGATTTGGCAAGCCAAGGCGCCTCAAGATATGCGCCCCAACGAAACCAAGCAGCCAAAGAACAGGAAGGAAGAGGTACATCCACCACGATGCGCTCCATGGCTTTTCGGTGTCAGGCGAGGTCAACCAGGTAAACGTATCTACCAGGTAGGCAGGGTGCCCCAGGAAAATGGCATCAATTGGCTGCTGGCAGCGCTGCTTTTTCTCCAAATTCCGAGGCCAAAAGCTGTGCTTCCCGCAGAAGTGCAAGCACACGGGCATGGCCACTTTGGTGTTCCAGAAAGCACTGATAGACAAACCACCAATTGCCATGAAACCAATCTGCTTCAAGACTAACGTTGAAGAAAGCAGGAGTGGGCAAAAGGCTATTATCATGACCACTCCGGCTGCTGTGATGATGTTGGCAGTCTTCTCAAGCGCTTTGATGCCAGCCTTTTTCACTGGGAGGCCACCATTGCATTCTTCCAAGACTGCCTCAGTATAGAAAATGTCATAATCCAAGGCCACACCCACCAGGAAGGGCAACATCATGGAAGGCACAATGTAGTATAGCCCTTCAGGAAAGACGAGGGAGGACAAACACCAAAGAACAGCTAACATCCAGAACAGGCAAAGGAGGGCCCGCAAGCTCCATAAAACAGATCGTGTGAAGCAAATGGAAATGAGAAGGACCGCGCAAACCGTTGCAACAACCAAATATGGAAAATCTCACCAGATTGGCTGGACAAGAGTGGACCATATCCATGCACATACCATCTGCCCCGATGATGGTCTTCCACAGCTCTCTGCAAGCTCTTGGTCCATCGTTGTCCATCGATGGACAAAGGATTCAATGGGTAGTCGATGTAGACGACGGTACCTTCCTGTCCATTGGTTTGCCACCACTTCAGCAGACTTCCAGCAACATCAACTGCCAAGCACTTGCCATCAATGATGACTTCACTCATGAAGGTTGAACTCGTGAAGTCACTTCTGTACACCTCTTCCCCAATCTCCTGTAAAGCCTTGCAAGCCTGGAGCCTCCATTCTTCCAGGTTCACTTCAGCTGGAGCCACCAGCCCAATTGTTGTGGGGAAAAGAACTTCATATCCAAACTCTTCACCAATGCTGTGGAAGATTTTGGCTGTGGACGAGCCTTGTGGGAGGGCTGGTGTGAAACCCAACATGTCTGAAGAAGGCATCAAGTCCTTCCAAACGCAAGGGGCTGCAGAGAGTAGAATCAAGAACAGAAGAGGCTTGGCACAGCTTGCCAACCGCTCCCCAAACCTCCGCCAAAAGCCCATGGAAACATTGGGAACATGCAACTCTTCGTCACCTGGTGCTTCAGCATCTCCCTCTGGAGCTTGACGACAAGGTGCATTGGGCTTGCTAATCCAGAAAGTGGGTCGCGTTCCTAAAATCAGAGCTGGGGTCAAGGTGAGGTTGGCGGCCATGGCCACAGCCACCGCCACAAGCCCACCTGCTCCCATGGCACTGACCAGTTGCACTGGCGTCATCAGTAAGCAGGCAAAGCAGCACGCTAAGATCACACCAGCTTGCGCGACGATACGGCCAGATGTGGAAAGGCTGATAGCCATGGCTTCAGCTGCTGCTGCACCTGCTGCTGTCTCCTTCTGGAATCTGCTCAAAAGAAACAAGGCATAGTCAATGGACATGGACAGGACCACTGCAATCAAGAAGGGCGGCGTGAAAATGCTCACCGGCATCAGGTGGGTTACAAGGCACTCCATGACCAGCACCGAACCTGTGACGGCAGCTAGTACATTGATGATGGCAATGATCACCAAGCGCGGGTTCCCCACCATGTATGCCAAGACCGCAATCCCAAGGGGAAGGGTACCTGCACCAGTAGAAATTCAGCAAACATGTCATCCAAGCAGGTTTCAAGCAGCACTCGGCTATATTCAATCCGCACTCCAAAATGACATGGACTTTTCAAAAAAATAAATTTGAAAAGGCTGAAAAAGACAATGGAACTACAACGGCTGCATTTCCCTGTGAAGCTTCTCGGCTGCCGCATTTCTGATGAAAATTGA
Source organism: Cladocopium goreaui (assembly GCA_947184155.2). Taxonomy (NCBI): domain Eukaryota; class Dinophyceae; order Suessiales; family Symbiodiniaceae; genus Cladocopium; species Cladocopium goreaui. Next base: position 5,745 of record CAMXCT020002803.1, read on the forward strand.
AAATCCCTACCAGGCCCGACCTGTTGACATGGCCATCACCACTTCAACCCCATCTCTGATACTTTCCACGATGATGGCGAAGGACATCACTTCGGCTTTCAAGTTGGTACCGTCGATGCCCTCTGCCGCCTCTGCAACATCCTTCAGAATGTTGGCCACTTGAAGAGCCTCCTGTGAGAAGTCAGCAACTGGCAAGCCGTTGCATGTGTGCGCACGAACTGCCACCATGATTTGTTCTTGGCTTTTGGAGCTGAGCAGTTTTTGAAAAACATTCCAAAAGCTTCCTGCTGGGAGCGTGACCGTGACTTCAAACTTGAACTCTGCAAAGGTCAAGTTGCGCTGAAACTGCTGAGGAGGCAGAGACCAGAAAGACAGAACTGCTAAGTCGCAGTTCGGCATTTTCTGGCGAAGAGACTCTTCCACTTGGAAAGATGCTTCTGCCAGGTTTTTTTGAAAGGTGTCCTCAACATGTGGACAAGCCAACATCTCCGGAGCAGCATCCAGCATTGGTTCCACCTGTAGCTCGAGGAAGTGAGACAAATTCTCTGGCGACATCATGTTGGACATGAACATGCTCACCAGCGAGTACACTTCACTTCTGAGTTGTGAAGATGTGATACATCCACCGCCAGGTGCAGACTCATTCTGACAGGACAACTCCAACTGGAAAGTGTTTCCAGTGCTCCCAACTTGTTGCAGAGCTGGTTTGATCTGACAGGTAGATACGTTGGTCATTGCCATGACTGGAGAATCACTGCCAAGCACCAGCGCAGCCTGAGCCCCATCCACACCATCACCGAAGAAACCCAGGTACGACTGCTCCTCTTTGTCGTACTGGCTGCCTGGCACGGCAACAGCATGCAACATGATCAACATGTGTCACTGTGCGAAAGTTGGGTTCTGGGAGGTTCTAGGATGTTATGGGATGTTCTGGTGATGTTCTGGGGAAACCATCTATACGGCAGTTGCTGCACATCATACGATCGAAACAGGGTTTTCATGGCATTTCATGGCATTTCATGGCATTTCATGGCATTTCATGGCATTTCATGGCGCCTGGAATCGCTGGAAGATGAAAGCCGCGCTCCGAGATGAACTTCCAAGCGACAGCGCCTCCGGCGATGAGGACCGCGGTCCAGGCGAACAGGACCAGGCGGTACCACAGCATCCACTGTGCACATTGCGTACGCTGCATACGCATGGTGGAAAGCTGGAAAATAGCTGGAATGCGTGGCAAGCCGTCTGAAGCCGAAAACTGAAAGGTCGGAAGGGTGTCACAAGGGTGTCACAAAGGTTGGCCCAGGGCGCATGGTTGCTTTTTGCGCGACAATACAAAGAAATGGTATCTTGAATATCTTGTGGTAGTTTTCTGTTGTTGGCTCAACACCAAAAAGCCAAAACATGCCAAAAGCTCAACACCAAAAACATACTGACGGCATGCTGCGAGCCGGACATCGCCGTGACATCGCAATCTAGACCGATCCCTAAGAGCCCAGCAGTTGGAGACCTGGAAATCGTCGGCAGTGGCTGACCCAAAAAGTCACAGGACTTCCGTGGCCTCAAAGTAATTGATTTTACCATCACCAAAACGACTCGAATTATGAGAAATCATGTGAATTATTTCAAATCTTTCCTCTAATCATGTACAGCAGCCATCTCCAAAGCGCGCAAATGGATGCAAATGGTAGGAACATCTCGCCAATCTTGCCCTATGTTTCCAAGCCTGACCAGGACCCGGCGTTGCTGCTGGTGCAAGCGTCGGCGCCTTGGCCGAATCTTGATTGTACACATGCTTCCTGTGAGGGTCAAAGTTTAAAACAGAAAACAACCAAACTCAAAAATTCGGAAAAAGTAATCGCAAAACAGCTTTCCAAGCCTCTTTGAAATTCATCCCCATGTGCTGTAGTTTTCACTGATGTCAGACTTTCGGCCTGGTACACGCAACTGACCCGCCTGTCCGTGTCCGATGAGGGTTTCGACGTGGCAGAATCAGATTGAACAACATGTGCCACATTGTGCCACTGTCAAGCAGGGTTGGACGGTTGGACATGCGCTACCGTAGATAGTGACAAATTCATGTAAATTCCGGATATCTCATGGAAAAGCTGAAAAGCGATGGGAGAAGCTACTTCCAAAACCGCAATCTCCGTTTGTGATCCCAGGCTATACCCCAGCCTGGCGTGAGGCAGGCGCATTGGCAGTTTGCCCGAAGGCAACATCCTAAGAGCCCAATCTCAAAGAGGCTGTTTTTCACACGCGCAGAAATCATCCTGGTTAAGGGCTCTGTGTCCAACGTCCAACAGAGGTGTCCAACACTGTTCGAACGTATGGTGACGTTTTTGGATGCTAGATGGGCCAATCAAACATTTGCACATGTGCTTGAAACAAGTGACTCCCCCAAACCCCACATGCCAACAAATGCCAACAGTTTGACAGTAAACATCCAGCTGGAATGGTACAGCCCATAATTGTAAAAGCACCATGCTAATTTCTCCCTGGCGCAGCTGTTCTACTGTCAAACACTGGTATACGGTATACACCCATTCCCCCGCAGCATTGAAATGCCCTTGCTACTTGCAAAACTTAATTCACACACACGCAGAACATCTATCGCTCTTGCATCTGTGAAAATTGCATGGGCTCAGCAGGAAGGTCCATCAAAGGCAACGAAGGCAACGTTGCTTCTCAGAAGAATATTATTATCGCTGCGGTACTATCTGGTCATTCTTGCATCCATGCTCAACCACACGTTACCCTGCCCCTAAAGACTTGTCACTGTTCACTTTTGCATCAGTTGCATATACAGGGAGACTAAGCCTGTGTAAACTTCCCTTGTTTTTCAAGACCCCCAGTGTTGAAGTGCACGCTGTTTCAACCCTGCATCCATGTACATGGCATCCGTAAGAGCAATGAACATAGCTTTGCAAAGACACACGTGTCGCTGTGCGAACCTGGCTGAATGTCGTTGCGCCGTTGTAACCACGCTGGGTTTCATGGTCGCATGTGAAGCTGTGCTATGATGCATGATATCATGAAACTTCCCCATGATGAATGGCTTTCAGATCATTTTTGAAGCGCAAAGCGTTCAAACTGAAAGCAACGGCATCAAAATCATCACAAAATCATCACAAACTTAAAAAGAAAACCAGCAACTTTGAACTGGCGCTGCATCCATCCAAGGCGCCCCGGCGCTCAACGCTCTCTGTCTTGCAGGCCATGGATTTGGACTTCCTGCAGGAAGCATCTGCGGAGTCTTGGATGGTCTTCTGCTGATATTTTGTTGGTTTATGACTTATGATACTTTCATGCTACTTTTCACATCTTTCCACCCCTCTTTCCAAAAGGACAAGGACTATCAGAATGGTTGGAAAGTCGGAGACGTTGGTCAATGATTGGTCCTCTTCCGGTGCGGCGCATGGCAGTTCCACAATCCCTTCCTTGGTCTGGAGTGCTCCGTCGAAAAAGCTGCGCAGATCATCCTGCCCAAACAACACTGTGGGCAAGGCTGCGTGCAATTGGGTGAAAACCATGATCTACATTCAAATTAGCAAAACCGAACGGACCGACCGGCAAACACGTGCGTAGTTTGATAGACTGATAGACTCGTTGGGCACATGCAAGGAAACTCATGCAAGGAAACACATTCGGAACAAAAACGCCGCACACATATATCTCTGTCAACTGCAAGTCCTGTGCTCGAGCGACCCGTGTGGCTGCAATTTTCATGACCTCCGCCAACGTGATTGCAAAGATAAGTTCAAGCCAAAGCATCAAACTTCCGGTGGTTTTTCAATGGGATCTTCTTCATTGCTCGCAACTCAAAACTTCACAAGTTCTTTGCCACCGGAATGACAGGGGTAAAGCAAACACTCCAAACCTGGACTGAACCGTCACGGCAAGAACGCCGTTGGACAGTGAGTTTCACTGCAGCTTCAGGTGATAGACATCCGCAATGCGTGGGCCTGGTGCCTCCAACAGCTGCGAGCTCTCCAGCTCCCAAAATCACAACGAAGTTATCGTCGGCAACTGCCTACACACAAATCATTGGACAATCAATGAATGTCAAATTATCGGTGGATAATATCGGTTTGCCATTGGATAATATCATTGGATAAGAAAACCACAATCATCATTGGATACTATCCAGAAACAATCCTCAAATTACCGGTTTGCCATGACTGGCCATCTGAAGTAGATGGCATCTTTTGAAGCTGCATTGCAGGTTCAGAAACATAAAAGGGTCACACACTGCCACAAGCACCCAAACAAACCTACTGGGATCATGTCAAAGGGGAGGTCTTCATCTGTGACTCTCATCGTCGCTATTGCCCACAAGCTGCACAATGCCAGCGCTGGATCTCGACATTTTCTTGAAACCCGGGGCCGCAAATGCCAAATAAATCAAATCACAGAGGCCCGGCGCATTTCAATTTCCTGCTCAACGAGGGGAGGAGCCTGCAAAAATCGAGTGCTAGATCTCCACACTTTGTCCTGGCACTGGCTTAAGAAATTTGGCTGACAAGGCATCCACATGGAAACTCGTTGAACCGGGCGCTGCTCACCAAGCCACCTGCTTCTGAATAGCAACCGATCTAATTTTTCAAGTGCATCAAATCGACTCATCTAAATTTGGATGCAACACGATGCACCAAAACCCATCAGTGACATGGAATATGCAAAATTCCCGTAACATTTTCGAACTCAAAAAAACTGTTTTGCCTTCAACGACTAGAAGGGTGCCGCTGATCAGCAGCTTGGGACAAACATGTGGAAATTCTGGCCTCTTTGAAAATTTGTTGAAGACTTCCACCCTCACCGATATTAATCGCAAGCGCCTCCTGGCCCAACATGTGATGAAAACAACATGTCTGAGCTTGCCATAGTTGTTATAGCTGTCATGTCACAACGAGGGCTGTGCTCCTGTAAAAGAAGATACCTACGGTGGAGAAAACGGAAAACACACATAAAAAGAACATGGATCATGTCATAACCTTATGCAATTTCCTTCCGCTCATTCAAATAAACGTTCGAAATGTCTCCGTCAACCCTTTTAGCGGTCATTCAACACCAGCCTACAACCGCCAAGGCAGAAGTGACTCTGCAAAGGACACCCTGTTTGATGCCCTGGGCGGACATGGTTGTGCTCCCGAAAGAGAATGACAGACCCATAGGTCACATGGACTATCTGGATCTCTGTGATGCGTGAAACACCATGTCTCGAGAAATCTCAAATTGGATTTAAGCTGACTTGTGCAACTTGACGGCTTGAACCCCCTTGCTCTCTATTTACGAAGTTGTCCGCGATAACCGAGTACCGCAAACAGTTCATATGTATACAGCTCTCCATACAATTCTGCGCTACCCGATTCAGCAAAAACCACAGATCCCCAGTTATACCCTCCAACAGTCTACACGCTACAAATCACATTGAAAGCTGTGTTTCAAAGCGAGCAAACGCGCTATGACCAGGTGCCCTCCGAAGGCACGATCCGTTTCTCACTGCCATGCTGTTTCAGTGTGGCAGAACGTGCGTTTTAGGGGCGTAGCTGGCCTTTGAAGCTCGGCTATACTGAATCATAATGAATTATATGTATATATGGTTTAAAACCCTGGTGACATCTTGTGGTAAATATCCATTTGATCATCAATCCATAAACCTCAATTTCGCCGAGCCACGCTTCGCCCTCCGAAATCGATGGCAGGGAGGGAGTCGCCCATCTCATCCGGGTCGTCTCCCATGTGACTGGTGGATCCCAGCCCCAAGCGTCCGTAGGAACCAGAGCCCCAGCATTTCAAGGAATCATCGTCCTCAAATGACTGATCTGATAAGGATCTGACATTTGGATGATTTATGGATGATTTATGGATGATTTATGGATGATTTGTGGATGATTTATGAATGATTTGTGGATAATGGTCTTATAAATCAAATGACTTAGATAATCTTGAGAATGATCTTACAATGATTTTGTAATGATTTTAAATGAATTTAGATGATCCCAGGAATGACTCAAATCACTGGTCTTCATGAGTGGACTGTCAACTGATGTGTTCAAACATCCGTTTTATCTAGTGGTGTACATTCACGTACACTCGTGTTCAAGGGCCAAAAAAGGAGAAGGGGTAAAGTCAAAAGGTTCTGAATCTGTGGCGAGCATCCAAAATGGCGCACACATGCGTATTGCCTGCCCCATGTCAATTTGATCCCTGACCGATTGAAATTTACCAAGAAAATTGCACAGATTCCACAGGTTCTATACGTTGATTGGTACTGATCTTGGATCTGCCATGAAACCAGCCGAAGGTTAATGCACCACCAACCTGATTTGAACAGAGCATTGGTTCTGATTGTGGCCTGATTCGACTGCTTTGGCAAAGCGCCCAATTCCGAAATCAACAGGTTGTGGCAGAGTGCTTGCATCACCAACAGTTTGGCTTTATATGCGTTTCAACGCAAACAACGAAGGCACGATCCGACCCTCACTGACTATCATGACACCGTGTTGTGGTATATTTCCTTTCATTATCCAAAGCAATCACCGTACTTCTGTACACAGGTGCTCCAAAATTCCCAATCATCTTTCCACACAAGCACCGTCCAATTTGCCTCCCAATGCGCAGCATACCCTGCCATACCATGGCATTGCACTTTTTCGCTGCCTTCTACTCTCAGCTCGCGTTCTTCCATATTCGCACCTAGTCGCGCCTTGCCACAATCCTGCTTCTGCAAACATGCCCAGCCACTGCGCACATATTTTAATAATAAAATCGCATATTTTAATATTCTATCGCCATGCTCTCTTCTGTGTGCTGCCAGCCAAACTGCCTCTCCCATTCGCTCCAGTCACATGCCCCCCAAAAAAGGGGGTCGGCGGCACCAGGGCGGTAGCCCTTATATTATATTACTTAAACTGAATGTCAGGACGTTCATCCATCAGTACCACCTTTTGGAGTGGGTGACTTTGATCTGCACTGCAGACGTATGTTTGCCATTGGGCACGATGGTCCTAAAGCCACAATTGACAAAGTCTTGAAAAGTCTTGCCAGTTCGAAGAACCAAAAAATGACTTGCCAAAGCACGGCATAGCAAGCACGGCCAACGGGACTTCGTCTGCCGTTCGTGACTTCAAGTGCTGCAAAACCATCCAAGCTCCAATCGAGTGGCCGAAGATGATAAAACCATCTGGATGTGAAGCCTGCATTCAAATCATTTCAGGTCAAATAGATCTCAGAAATGAGTAAGCATACGGTAGAAAGGCAACAGGAGCTTCCAAATCTATGACCACCGGAAACGCAGCTGTGTGAACAACTAATCGTATTATATAGAACACACGATCTTTGCTGAACAACGGCCCCGACATGATCGAAAACGAACGGTGGCGCGAAACAAAAAATGTGAAAACCTCCACACTGAGTCGTTGTGTCTGGAACTGCAAGGGAAACTGGTATCAGCATGAGTCCGTGAACTACCAGTCTCACGTTAGAAGTCACAGAATAACCAGCCTTCATCAAACATATATATGTTCAAAGAGTGTCAATGTTTGTGCTACCAGTAGTACATACGGCTTTGACAAGTCTTAAAAGCTGGCCAAAGCACCTGTAGTTCTTCTAGGACCTCTGCTATTCGTGCAGACTCCTTTCAAAATGCAAACAGCAACGCTTGTCAATAGTACAAGGCGCAGTCTTGGCAGGCAGACATGTCCAGGTCCACGGGTGATGAGCAAAACAATGCTGGAGGCAACTGGCTGTCGGCACTTGGAATCCAGCACCCCACAGCAAAAAAAGGGGGCTCATAGCCTGTCACAGCTGTGCAGTCCTCCACCACAGACACAGGACCTGCTTTTTGTCTTTTGGTAACCCGTTCTGCTCGAGTGGCAAAATTCACATAACCAACGCAATAGATCCTGAGTCACTCACAAAGGTTGCAACATCCCATCAGGATCTAGACATGGAAAGGGAGTGTCCACAACTTGTGATCCTGGCGGCCAAGCATTTGACTATTGTATCTGTCGGGTTTTGGCCTTCCCAGCGCTGAGATACGACAAATATAGACAAATTGAGATTTACAGTACATATCAAATTGATATACGAAACTCTAAGGAACAGCAGAGATGATTCGTGAGATGGCTGATACGAGTCATACAAGATCAAAAGGGATTGGTTTTGGTGATTAGTCAGTGTCTCAGTATCTTCAGTGTCAATTTGTCCAAGGATCGTCGGAGAGTCCAGGCCCTCAGCCTCGAAGGACTTCTGCAGTTCCTCACCAAAGCCACAATAGTAGTGAGGGATTCCCGGATTGCCTGGCACCAAGGCAACCTCAGCTCAAATAGCAGTTTATAGCAACAACAGTAGGTCCTCAGTAGGTATCGCTCAAGGATGCTCAAGGGAGTGCCGCAAAGTTGTGGCTCGACATGACGCGCTTTCTCTCTGCTCCTGTTTCCAAGCTCAGTCACCCCCAAGGACTTGCCAGTTTTGGCTGATCCAAGCATGAGCACCTCTGGTTGCAATCGAATTGTCTCCTTCCCGGCCAAAGACCAATCAAGACTCCACTGCCAAAGACCCATGTATTATGGGGCAGCATGAAGCTATCTAAGAATATCTTCCGGTCCAAAATTGCGCCACAAGAGGGTAGCAACATGTAGCAACCACACAAGAGACCAATCAATCATGCTACCCATTTCCCCGCCATGGTGTAACTCAAGCGTGTCGCTCCTCATCCTCTTCCTCTTCGCCTGCTCCTTCTTTGGCAGCTTTCCTTTTTTCCTTATTCTTGGAATTAGGCGTTACAGCTTCCTTCTGATCCTTTTGATCCTTCTCCTTATATTTTTCTTCTTTCCAGAACCAACCTTCTGGTGGCCCTGGACCGTCTGTGGCCGGCTTTGAGGCCTCTCTTTGTGCAGGCCGGCCACAACAGCAAAGTGAGAATCAAGTTGCACAATTTTGCCTATGCACAAGAATCACGAAAAAAATCCTTGATATACTATCATGTCTTTGCATTCTTCAAAGTTCTTTTGGGGCTGCTCATCTTGATAGTATCCTGAAAAGATCTTAACCGCTTGATACTGCCAAGAAGTCTTTCAAGGCATTTGCGTCAAGAACGTTCAAAGCTTGCCGCCGACTTGCCTGCTCAACAAGGAGTCCGCCCCATAGGACTCCAACGCACATGCAGAAAAGAATGATCTCTTTGAATGGACTTCGAAATGTGCTTGCAACTTGCATCCTTGGCTCATCTTGGCTCTTTATCCATGCTGCGGTG
>CAMXCT020002803.1:20000-86139 GCA_947184155.2 Cladocopium goreaui
TGGACTGCTCCCTGTCCCGCACCGGTGCAGACCCCATCTTTACCTCAGTTTTTGTCTCTGAACCAAATTGGTACACTATGAAATCGTTTTACATGTCTGAGATGCTTTCCTGACACGCAACTTGCACCTGAACTCAGCCAAGTGTCAGCCCGCACTGCAAAATAGAATAAGTGTGTATAATACTTTATATAATTACGTATTTATACATTTACACAGGAAGTCTCTTGTAGAGTAGAGGTACAACTTTTGAGGTCCTCAAGCGCAAAAAGTGGAGCAAAAGGGGGACTTGTCAAGCATAATATCATGTACTTTTTAGCTAGGTCTTTCGGCTAAAAACGAGCGTTGCACAAATTCCAGTGGGATGGGTTTTAATAATTCGAGTCGAAGATATTGCTGCTTTTACTAAAAGAAAGTTTTGTCAAAGGTTGTGACTGGAGTTTGGGTGGTTCCTGCATTAAAAAGGAAATTCCAATGTTTCTCTCAGAACCCAAATACTTCGCAACTTGAAAGCTGTGTGCCTTTGGTGCGACATACACACGCCCGGGAACAACACAGGTGCACTTTTTTTTGGTGCTCAAAAGAATCTCAAAAGACCCCCTCAGAAACCGTGAGCGAACCGTGAGCAAGCAGCGTGAGCAAATCGTGAGCAGGACCTCAAGTGTACAGTAAAGAACTGAAAAGTACATTGGTGACACTTTTCTCCAATAAAAACGGGTGAGCAAACCGTGAGCAGTACATATAATCTTCAGTCTTGGATTCCAGAAAATTCGATCATGGCATCCTCGAAATGACAGATGCCGCCTGTATGGGCTTTGAAACATCGAATCTTGTGGTGGAATATACAAGCCTTGGAGCCAAATAAAGTACAGCCAGGAAGAAAACACACAGCAGACTCTGTGGGTGTGGGATGTGGCATGTGTTGAACCTGTTGAAACTAAACCCTTTGCACCGCTCTGAAACCCTCGGCCCTAGAATGCTCGGCACCGCAATATCACTGCTACAAAACTCTCGGCCACAGAATCCTCAACATGTTGGACACACACCGGCTGTAGAATCCTCAGCGGTCCTATATATATGTATATACTCTCGGCGAAAGTCCCGGTTCAGGCACACTTTTCGCAGGGGTGTACTTTTTAGGTCATTGGTCCTGGGTATGCACATCTATATAATTATCTATACATATCTATACATATGTGTATAATGTGTATACATGTATGTATATATATATATACATAATTCATCATACCTCTATGTGTGTACGAACGTATCCCTGTTTCTGCATCTTGAGGCCTTTGCGGAGCCTAGGCTCCAAAGTCTGGCTGGGCGATTCCGAAGGCACCTGCATTTACAATCACTCGGACAAATTCGGCTCAAAAGCACGTATAACTGCACAAGGCACTGCATGGCACTGCACACCTCGTGTCCAACTTCGATTCATTGGAGCAGAGATCAGCAAAATTATATGAAACATCCAAAACTGGGCCAGATTTTTTTTTTGTGACTTTGCACCTGTTGCAAGCACCGCTCCAGTGCTGCAAGCCGGTCACTGACCTGGAGCAAAACTTCACCGAAGAGGTGAAACGCAGTGGAGGTGAAAGGACCGAACAATTCCTCCCGTGGCTTTGAGCATGTCTGAGTCTACCTCACACTCCAACAGTCCTCAGTTTCCAAGACTATTCGATGCAATGTAGTCACAACATTGCTAGAAAACAGGACTGTTTTTCCTGTCGGAGCCAGTATAAGTTCAGCAAAAAGGCACATAGCATTGATGTTTTTCTTGGATTCGATGAATTTCTGCGGCCTTCTGATGGTAGTTTCGCATCGCAGTACGAAGTGTGGTCAAAGCTGCACCCCGATCCTCGAGCCTTCTCCTGGCAGTGCCATCTGGTCATGACTTTAAAGAGTCGTGACAAATAGATTCATATGTGCATATATATGTATATATATGCTACCCCCCCTGAAAAGTCTACCTTTTTTGTGAGTTTGGAAGGGTCTCAAGATTCCAGCTGTACTAGAGTGGTGATAATATTTTGTCATCAGTCCACACATGGAAAATTCTGAAGTCATGGGTGGGCTGCAAACTTCAGTCATCAGTCCAGAAGTAGGAACTTCTGAAGTCATGGGTGGGCTGCAAACTTCAGTCATCAGTCCAGAAGTGGGAACTTCTGAAGTCATGGGTGGGCTGCAAACTTCAGTCATCAGTCCAGAAGTGGGAACTTCTGAAGGCATGGGTGGGCTGCAAACTTCAGTCATCAGTCCAGAAGTAGGAACTTCTGAAGTCATGGGTGGGCTGCAAACTTCAGTCATCAGTCCAGAAGTGGGAACTTCTGAAGTCATGGGTGGGCTGTAATCTTCAATCATCATTCAATAAACTTGCATGATCATGGGCAAGCTGGAAGCATAAATTTCAAGCCAGTACTGGGAATGAAGCTCACACAACGAAGGAAGGAATCAAGCACATGTCCGGCGGCATAGCAGCAATTTCTTTCTCACCGGTGATGTCCTGGCGCACAAGCGTTCAAGACGCAGGAACCACAATCTCAGACATGTAAGCGGACAGGAGTTCTCCTGTGCGCACCCACATGTCGTCCCCCCGGTACCAATACTCATACTGGGCAGAACGAATTTGGGCTTGCAAGCGGCCCATGCCAGCACGAACGTTCGTCCCTTTCGACAAACGTTCCTTAATAAATTTCCAGCAGCGGTCAATGTGCTGGGTGCCACATTTCACCTTCACGGTCTTTCCCCCAGGCAACTTGTGGACTTTCATCTTAACAAAATTTGGCTTGGTCCATTCCCATTTCCCATTCTTTTTGACACGCTTTTTCTGGTGGACAACCGAATCATGAAGAACGCCAGGGAGCTTCATCTTGTACGCCTTGGCCGAGTCAGTGTGGAAAATCACAGAGCGGTTGGCCAACCATTTCTTGCCCAAAGGCCCCCAATCCTGTTTTGTGATGGGGCCGGGGCCTGGAGACCGGGTAGCTGTCAATGTTGGGCTGAGTCGGGCAAGCACTAGTGTCTGAGGCTTCCCTCTCTGAACCAATCCGCTCCATTGTTCCCAGAGCATGGAGCGGTCCGCTTTCACTTCATGCTCCCAGGCTGCGTCTGACAAGACATCCCTCTTGTCAAAGGTGGCTTCATCACCTTCGACATCAGACCATTTTCCAGAAGCGCCAAATTTGATGCCCTTCTCCTTCTGCACCACATACTTCTTTCGGACCAGTTGCAGGTTCTTGTGCATGGCTTCAACAACCTTGTGGTTCACACCCAAGATGAGGTGGATGGAAGCTAGTGGCACGCGTAGAATCACAAGAAGTAACAAGGCTGATTGGATTTGGAGCGACAAAGCTTCAGGGCCCCTGCCAGCATGGAAAAGTGGATGCAAGTACTGGGGGTGGATTCTTTGCTGGCAAGCTTTGCTGCTACATCGGTATTTCGGCTTGGCCTCGTTGCAATGGGTTTGCAACGTAGACAAAGTGCCACGGTTGCACTTGGGGCAACGCTTGCCGGACCAATCTGGCAAAATCTTGTCATGGATCAGCATCTTCACAATGTCAATGTCCGAGGCCTTCAGGAGTTCAGGCACGACGCGACGCCAGTGAGCTTGTTCTCTTCGAACCCCCCGGGCTGGAACAGCACGATTTCCTCTGACATACGGCACTTGTTTCCAAGATTGCGTCTTCAAGCTGGCTGGGCGCTTGATCACCATGCGACCTTTACCCTTCTTTGGCCCAGGGAAGTTCATGAATTTGGACACCATGACAGAATGCGCAACTGCAAGTAATGATGCGGAGCAAGAACTATCTAACTATCTAAGGGCACTGTGAGCCATGTCATGTCAATGAATGCAGAATCACAAGCTGTGTATGGCGAAGCCACGCTGGAACTGCAAGCATACTAGGACATGCACTGGGACATCAGAAAAACCAAAAGCCCAAACGTGATGACCCTGAAAACCTTTTTGCCCTTGCAACAGAAAAGCTCCCAGTCTATTGACAGACATGCGCACACTCTCACGCGCAGTTGACACAAGACTGCGCCACAGTGTGAAGATGTCAAGCTGTGTCTTGAAACAGTTTAACAAGTCTAGGCCCCCCTCATGACTGCGGCAGCTTCTTCATCCGCAGCGAAGTCTTCCTCAGCAAGATCCTCGCCCAGGTCTTCTGGCATCTGTAAGGCTTCTTCGGCATCTTGAGCATTGGCTTCCAGAGATGCAAGGGCAGCAGCTGCATCAGTATCCTCCACTCCCACTGAAGCACTTGGGTGATGAGATTCTTCTTGACTGCTCTTGGTTCTGTACCTTTTGGTAGGCGGGTATGTGAATGTGCCCAAACGGTTGCAACGTTTTTTTTGGGTCAGGCACAATGATGGAAGGAGGGGGCATAACTTGATCATCGCCACTGTCTGACGAAGCACCCGATGGCCTATCAGGAAGGTGGACCGGCGGCACCGGTGGCAAATGGCTCCAAAGTTGTTCCTCAATTTTTCCATTCACAACCTCAATGTATGCCTCTGGCCTTCCTGCAGCAAACCTCTCCAGCCCTTCAGAGATCATACGCACTTCTTGTTCAGTTTCTCCTTCCCATTCGGGGCCATACTCCAAAATGCCCAACTTGTACTTGGAGTAGAGGGGCTTGTCCTTTTCAGCCAAAAGGTCTCGGTGGAGGTCATCCACCTTGATGCGATGCACCTTGGAAGTAGGATCCTGACTGGGCAGGCGCAGGTATACAGCATGGAGCCCGAGGATGATGACCACTGCCCGCTTCAAGCAAGCAAGGACATCAGCATGCTTGTCACCTGCAAAGATCCGGCGAGTCAGCTTGAGGAACTCTTCTCCTGTGATGGAAGTACGGTTGTCATCCTCAGGCTCGTCAGACCGGTCCAAGTCATTGGAAGCGTAGGCGCGCATACAGTTGCGAATGAGCTTCGCATCATTGTAGCGGCCTGATGTTGTCTGCTCCTCCTCCACTGTGAGAAAAGACTTCAAGTCTGCTATGGAAATGCTGTCACGGTGCGGATCATCCAGAAAGATGCCCTCGTAGACCTGGCCGACTTGATGCCTGAAATTGTCTAAGGACTTAGCACGCCTCCATCCAGGCACGCCATCTGCTTGTAACCGGTGGATGTGGTATCGGCCCATGGCCAATAGCATAGAGATCAAGGCTGGTGTCTTTCCCACTCCAGGCCAGCCAATGCACAAGACCCCATAGCAAATGAAGAGGGGATACAGCAGGGGCAGCAACGCCTCCGCCAGGAATGGCTTCAAAGAGAAGGTGGTCAAAGGAAACTCCCGTTGCAAGGTGGCACCGCTTGAGGCCCGGCTCTTGTTCTGAGCCATCAAGCGAACCTTGGTTTCTGGCCACCCTGCAATAGGGCTTTCCGAATCCTCCTTGATGTTTAACAAGATCCACGTGTACTGCTCATTCTGAGCGTCACTTTCTGGCGCGTTTTCGTTGATGAACGCCACACCTTGCCGAAGGACGTCTTCATCTGGAGACCAGGTCGATGATGATGAAGCGGGCTTGGCAACCTTCTCTTTCTGACAGACTACGTTCCATTGGACATGATGCCCTGGCACTCTATCGAGCAAGGATTGAAATGCCTTCTTGACTGCCCAAGGGCCTGCGCGGAAGAACGGAGGGTAGGCAGACCCAGATGCAATTTTCGTAGCCTGTCCTGTACTCATGGTAGCCTTGAAAAAGACGAGTTTGATGACATTCAAGCAGCCAGGCGCTTGTTCAATCACAATGCCACCGATTTTGGCTCCTGATGGCACCCTCTCTTTGAATTTCAAAGGGGCAGGTAGGTCATCCACTTGTTGAGATTGCAAGGTTGAAGCAATGGCTTCAGGGCTTTCGGACAGCTGGACGGACAGATGCACATCCAAGAGCATCATCGTGCTTTTCACACCCGTCGGAGGCCGGCAGCATGTGAGAAGGTCCTGGACAGTCAAGGGCTTCCCAATGTCTTCAATCTTTTTGAAGGCGCAGCAAGGCTCAGAGCGCGTCCCGTAATGCCACTCCTTGCCGCCCAAGGTGTTCATGGCCTCATCGATCAAAGCAGCCATGACCTAGGAACAGGCAGGGCGGAATCTATCACCTTGATGGGACAAAGGAAACTGCAGCGCTCAGAAAGATGAAGATGCGAAGGTGTTGCAGACATACCATAATCTCCAACTCTTTCTTCCCATGCATGAAATTCAAGCCTGCACATCAAGTCTGAACATCAAGTCTGAACATCAAGCCTGAACATGAAGTCTGAACGTCAAGTCTGAACATCAAGTCTGAACATCAAATCTGAACCTGGATAGTCTATAGCCCTATCTAGTCCAGCTGGAAATTTTTATCATAGGTATACAAGCTCTACACCCCCAGATGCCAGAATCATGTGCACGTGACGGGTCAGACTGTGCTTCACAGCACCGCAACACTTCAACACGCTTTTTCCTCCGCAGCGCTTCCTCGCTCAAGCTCACCTCTGGGCCCGCAACCGAGCATTCTCCTGTTCAGCTGCCTCTAACAATTCCGCAATGAGCTGGTGGATTCAGCCAAAGACCAAAACTCTTCTTCCCGTTCCTGGCACCGCTGGCACTTGGCTGGACGTTCATGGCTCTCTTCGCAGGGGGCGGCTGGAGCTGGGGGCGCCAGGTACTCGTCATCCGTGAGGACTTCAGACTGTGGGCCCAAGGAAGGGTTTGGCATACCGTACTCATCGTCAGAAGGATACTCTGGAGGCGGCGGCAAGGATGGGTTGGGAACATACTCCGGCATCGCCTCTTCCTCCGAGGACGTAGAAGAGGAGGAATCCGAAGTAGACGAGGAATCGGACACCTTGCCATCTTCAAGTTGAAGGACCTTAGTAAGAGCATGCATGTGTGCTGGGGGTGCGGAACAGGAAGTGTAAGAAGAACACACTCTGCACTTGAGATGAAAATTAAGGCTAGCACTGGTGCAGGTGCTGCAATGGCTGGGACGACTGGCTTCGGAGTCACCACCCTCTTTGGCTTTGTCAAGCACTCCAACAGCCTTTGTTCTGCAGCTGCATTCCAGGCACCGTGCAAGCCCACGGGGTCCAAGTGGAGCCCCTTCTGGGCGTTGCAGACCATCGCCGCCAGGTGTTTGCGGAGGAGTGGGAGCCGGGTTGGGTGTACCGGCACCTCCTGTCGCAAAGCTCTGTTCAGCAGCGCTTCCAAGTCGGACCTTGGCCTCTCCTCCGCTTGGTTGTTGTTGGTGGCGACATTCAACACTACCAATGCCTGGTTGTCCTTCAAGGTGACACGGCCTTGCACTGGGATCGACATCTTGTCCTGTATGTTGACTGGAGGCAGAGTGGCAATGCTTCGGGCCGAGAGCTACAAACTGTGGAGTGAAGGTGGAGACGCAAGCCTTTGACAAAGATTGACCATATCCCTCAAGTGCAAAAGCTCCTCAGACTTGAGGTCCAAGATTGAAGATTAAAGATTGAAGATTCCCCAGGAGCCTTGTTCGAGAATCTTCAATCCAGGATTGAAGATTGAAGATTGAAGATTCCCCAGGAGTCTTGTTGGAGAATCTTTAATCCTGGATTGAAGATTGAAGATTGAAGATTCCTCAGGACTCTTGTTGGAGAATCTTTAATCCTGGATTGAAGATTGAAGATTGAAGATTCCTCAGGACTCTTGTTGGAGAATCTTTAATCCAGGAGAAAATCTTCAATCTTCAATCCGGGATTGAAGATTCTCCAGGGAGAGTCCTGGAAAATCTTCAATCTTCAATCTTCAATCCGGGATTGAAGATTCTCCAGGGAGAGTCCTGGAAAATCTTCAATCTTCAATCTTCAATCCGGGATTGAAGATTCTCCAGGGAGAGTCCTGGAAAATCTTCAATCTTCAATCTTCAATCCGGGATTGTAGATTCTCTAGGGAGAGTCCTGGAAAATCTTCAATCTTCAATCTTCAATCCGGGATTGAAGATTCTCTAGGGAGAGTCCTGGAAAATCTTCAATCTTCAATCTTCAATCTGGGATTGAAGATTCCCAAGCCTGAACTCAAGTCTGAACATCAAGTCTGAACATCAAGTCTGAACTTCAAGTCTGAACTTCACAGATCAAGCAAGGCTTTTACAGGCAGTTTTTAAAGGCCTATTTACAATGTATTTATATATGGCACCCCCAGTCCAATCTTATGAAGCTTAAAATGGTAGACTTTTGGGGGGGTGCCATATATATATGTGTGTGTACATAATATTACATGATTATTATATATATACACACTATACACAGTGTATGGACATATATATATATAACATTATGTATTCGATATGTGTGCATCTTGTAGTATGTGTGCAAACAGATAGATAGTAGAGGGTAGATTGAAATAGAATCATAAATAATCGATTCATAAGTATCTCAACAATACATAATATATTGAATATGGATCCGAATATGGGTCGTAAAATGTCGCAAAATAATCATACGGTGGATGAGTCTGGCTGAGTGGACAACTCCATAAAGTGGAAGCGACATCTACTCTGTACGCTTGTGCCGCAATAGGATGATTAGGATGTTCCATTGAATTTTTCTATTGTGCCTGCCACTCCAAGCTTGATCTTTCCCCATCCAGTCAGCACATGTGAGCCAATGTCAGCCCAATAACTTTGAGGAAAAAAAACTTTGCGAGCGCAGACATTCCGTTGGAACCTTGTTGAAGGATCCAAGTTGTTGTGGCAGTGTTGTGGCTGGCTACCGCGTAAGTTCAAATTTCATCAAATTTCAAACATCTCAAGCGGTGCGATTCCTGAAGCGCATTTTGAGACAACATCGACTAGTGCGTGGCTCTGTGTGGTTCTGTGTGGTTCTGTGTGGTTCTGTGTGCGTGAGGCTTCGCGGCGCAATGCAAATAGAGTTCAGAATTCAGAATTCTTCAAGCTCAGAAGTCGTTTGGGGCGAGTCACAAGATCCGAGGTGCCAGGATTGCCAGGCGACAAGGATCTCAAACGGATCGTATCGATTTCGGACTCAAATCTTTTGGATGTGCTTTGGTCTCATCACAATACGATGCTATGAACCTTTCCTGTCTATTCTTGAGGCCCCAGTTAGATCAAGGTCTTGAAAACTCTTGAAATCTGTTTGCGCAATGCTTCGAAAGTTAAAATTCTTAAATTTCTTGAATTTGCAATTTCTGCTTGTTGTCTGCTTGTTGTCTGCTCTTCCCGCAAATTGCAGTCCTTGCAACGGAGACAGCTTCCCTGGACCTGCACCATTCCTTGCACGCGGCAGCTGCTTGCTCCTCCAGCTCGTGGACTTCAAGCTCTTGCACCATGATGTGCCATCAAAATGAAACTTCATCCAGAACCTGTTTGCTAGAAGAGCAAAATATGTAAGAGTATAATAATTGTGTATGACTGCAACACATGAGTACCAAGTGTTGACATGCTCAATTTTCAACCAAACTTTAGCCTTGAAACTTCCCTCCTCCAAGGATGCATTGAAGTCGGCCTCTCGTTTGACCTCGGCCTCAAGGTGCAGGGTGCGATTTGAAGCTTCCTGTACCTGGCCAGAGCCAAGGACAGAAACGCCATGACAGGATGCCCTTGCGAAGATGTAAGTTTGAAATGAGAAACAGGATGAAACGTGATAATTGTTATCGGATCATCCTGATCTTCAGCACCCAAGGAAACTTTGTGAATGCACTTGGCGCAGTTAAAGGGTAACCATGTAGCTTCTTGAGAAAGAGTGATCAAAAGATTCTCAAAACGCAAGAAGTATCAAGAAGTAATCATGATCAATCTCTGTTTAAGCTGTAAACAGCTGAACGAACCTCATTCCGCAGTCGCATGTTCTCCTCTTCGGCCTGTTGTGCACAGCGCTGTTCCTCTTGCAGCTCCGCCTTAGCTTCCAATCTTGGCACCTTCACCAACTGGACTTCGACTTTCCAAAAGAGACTGGAGAAATCTAACACCAAAGCCAACTATGGTCATTACGTATCAGTACATATCAGGACATATCGGTACACGCTGTAAGGGCACAAAATGTCTTGTACAAGCATCAAAAATGCCAGAGTTCGAAGAAATTTTGAAGGAAATTTTGAAACCAGCTCCGAGCTGCTCGAAGCCGTGCACACTCTCTTCGGTCGTGCCTTGCAGCCTCAGCAGCTGCCAGCCGAGCCCGCTCTAACGGCTGGCTCTCTGCAACACGGCGCAAACTCTCTCGTAGTTCCTGGCTCAGCTGCATTGCCAGTCAAATCATCTCAAATCCAATAAAGATTTTTCAAGATAATCAACTTGATCAGAAGCAATCAAGAAAATCATATGATATTATGTACGAAATCAAAGAAACAGAGGAAAATGGTTGAAAAAAGAGATGGTCGGAGCGAATCTCCAAACCGCTGTGAGGTGTTAGTAGCGATGTTTTCTTTCAAAACTCAAACTAAACCACATGCAAAAAAAAACACTGTACAGGCTTATAGAGCTTGAATGGACAAACTAAGGGATTAATTAAGATGGGATTAAGATGGGATTAAGATGGGATTAAGATGGGATTGAGCTCACGAGCCCAAACCGCACCTCGCAGTCTCTTTGGACCTCGTGCCGCACTGCCCCACGAAAGTCTGCCTAAAAGTGTGCATTGAGATTTCGTGTGGCGTGCCAGGCGTGCCATCGACCAAGGACCATGGAATCTGCAGCTTGGTTAGGACCATGTTGATTTCATTTGTTGAGCTATGTTGAGCTCACAAATTGCCACAAATTGCCAGGATGTGCTCAAAGCAAGCGTTCATGGTCATGGGACTCGACAGCGTTTTGGACTCGGCTGACCCCTGGCCTTCTGCAAAAGCCTCTGTGCCTCCTTCAGTTCCTCCTCTAGCCGCGCACAGCGGCCCTTCTCTGCATTGATTCGCTGCTCAAGGATGCGGCAGTCTTCCTGGATGAAGGAGACGCATCTGGAATGACTTGCACCTTCTCTTAAGCGTCAAAAACATGAAGTGCAAAAGGGGAAGCGATCACCACTTCAGCATTTCTGGTTGCTCTCACTGCAAGCTGCCAGGGTTCCTCCCGCTGTTGAGCGTCCCGTGCCATGGCAGATGCCAAGGAAACAGCAGCAGGAGTGGCTGGTGGCGTGACTCGCGCCTGCCGAAGGCATCTGACGTCTCCGAATGATCTCGAATTCTGGGTATCTGATGAATATCTTGGTGCAATTTTTCTATGGCTTTCCCACGCCTCTGGAGGCTTTTGTGGGGGTGTCGCCGCCTCCAAAATCAACATCATCAGGAAATAAAGAACTCTCAGCATCTTTCACCATCTTTCAACAACACAAGAAAGACCAACATGAAAGGATGAAATGGTGATAAACAGATATTGTCCCACCCAGGCAGGCGGAGCTGCCGGCACTGTATGCGCTGGCGGAGTAAGGCCATCACAGACCTGAACTCCAAAGTGCAGTGCGTATAGTGATTGTCTGCAGCATCCCAGAGTGCGAAATCTTTATGATCTTTATGATCTTTATGTATATAAAGATATGTAAAGCGTGCTCCAACCTCCACGTGAAACTTTATGGCTCCACCCTTCCGGGTTGGCTTCGCCAATGAGATCTGGCCGTCACAGAAGATTTGAAACATGCCACCGCCAGAAAGCACGCCAGACTCTACCGAGGCAGATGATATTCGACTATAATCAGAAGATATTAGATACAATGATACTACATGATACAAAACATTGTGAAGCCAAGAGAATGAAACCCTGAACCCTAACATCTATAGCGTTGGAGAAAATCTTTGATTTCGGGGGCAGTTACTTTAAGAGTGATCGGCTTTATGATGGCTATGCCGACGCCAGGGTTTGCACCGCAATGCCCATAGACAATCCATAAGAGCAAGCAAGTTTGTGATTGATCTGCAAACTGTTGAGGCACCAATCTTTCCAGACGATTATGATTAATACAGTTGTATAATTGGTGGAGAAGAAACTAAAATGCACATGCCTGCACTTCCTGCCTCATCACCAATGTTGATGTTTTGGATCTTTCCTCGCCTAGGTCACGCGTGCCAACACCAGCGATGGGACTCTGGACAAATTGCTACTCTATCTTCTCCATTCTAGGCCACAGACCCCACCTTTCTGCCGTTGATGAAAGTCCTGCGAAGGCAACTTCCGGAAAATTGCCAATAAGCTTCAATAAGCTATAATTATATGATATAAAAAAATATATACGATAAGATATTATCGAGAAAAACACAACATTGTCAAGCACTGCAAAGCAACACGAATTCGCAGCACGCTGTTCTCCCGTTTCCGCTCAGGTCTTCAAGCACCAGCGAGTTTCCATTTGCTCCCTCAACCTCAGAGAACTTCCTCTACAAAGGGTAAGGTTTAACGATCTTAACCGCTTAACAGGCAAGCAAGGGACTTGCCAAGATGGTGGCCAAAGAACTCTTGTCATTCCTAAACTGAACGAGTGAGATCCAGGCAAGTTTCAAGCGGCAGTGCTCACCGCTGACGTAGGCGTAGGACTGCCAAAATTAATCTTGTTTGAGGAGTTGTGCTCTCACCAAGAACCAAGTTTGGACAAACCCTCGACATACAGGACAGGACGGACTGGACCTACAGTTCTTTGGCCGGTGCTGCTTCAAAACAAATCACCAAATCTGATTCGATTTTGGAAATCTGCAAACTAAATGCGCTCGGAGCCTCCGGCAAGACCAGCTGGCAACATGCTTTGCGGCCAATAGAAAAGTTCCCGGGCGCACTGGGCAACCTTGCAAAGCCCAGGCACCCAAACCCAAATTACATAAACGCACATGGATATTGTTGGATACTGTGATGCCAAAGCAACAATTCAGCTCAGTAATGATTGACAATACTGTATTCATCAATTTCAATGTGTGAATGGAGTGGTCCTCAAACGAGGTCCTGCCATGCTAATAAACTCGCCAGGAGCACTGCCAGGGTCCGCCAACACCAGCCTGGGCACAGAATGACTGATTTGGTGACCCTTGGAAAGGTAACAGTTCAAGTCGATGTACTTGACAGCTTGACAAGTCACCTAGTCTGATTTGAATGAATCTTGGTTTGCGAGGCACCAGCAACAAATTTGCAACAGTGCTAGTGAAGCCCTAGTTTTTGCCAACGGCGCTGCTAACGACCCCTCCCAATTTTCCTTCCTCCTCACATACATGCCTCAGCTTCTCGGGTCTTGTCATGCATTCAGTGTGTCGGGTGGGGGGGTGGGTGGAGGCGGGTGAGGTAGCTATCCCCGGTGTTCAGGGGGCCCTAAATCCCAACTAAAGAGTTGTAACACTTGTGGTCAACAAGGCGGTATGCAGCACTCTTTTGACTGTTGTGCTAGCAAGTCTTGAGCCACGGAGTGGCGCAGTGGTACATGTATGAATTAAAGTGAACATGTCACATGTGACGCAAACAGTAATGCCTTGTGTAGACGCGTCCCCAAAAGTAGGTTACAAAACAGACACATTTTTTTCTCGTGTCGTAACATGCAACAAAATTTTAAACTTGCATAAGAAGCGCTCAGCTTATGCTCTGCAGTGAAACGTGTCCGTAGACAAATGAAGATGCTACTGCTGGCCGTGATAGCGGCTCATTGTGTTCTCAAAAATGCCGCTACGAGGAAACTGTTTTTGCTGCTGATCGGCTAATGCTTAGAATCCCACTCTGAAAGTGTACCTATAGAGGTACAGCTCGCTCTGTCGTCTCTGCCAGGTAGGTTGATGAAAGAAGATGGATTGATCTGGTGTTTGAGGTGCTAAGTCAAGCCAGGTACCATCAGCGTTTCTAATCCACCCCTCATAGGGTACCTGATACCCTTCGACATATTCAACAGATGTTCTGCGTGGATTGTACCTGTAATAAGGCTGCTGATAGTAGCCCTGACCGTGATGTCGGTTCTCAGGCGGCTGTTCATAATGTTGCCAGGCTCCTGTCTTCAGCCATGCAGCACCTGAGCTTCGAGCAGGTTCTTGGCAACGTGGTGGCTCACGGTACTGCTGTCGGCCTGAGTTTGTCCAATATGCACCTCGGGCGTGACCTTAGCGGATACGGCTTCTGGTCCGTCTGCCCTGAGGGGTCTCTGACCTTTGTCTGCCACGCTCCTCACGCCATGGTGGAGTTGTTCCTCGACGTTCTCCTGAGCCACGAGCAGGTGCCGATGCTCGGTTCGGAGTTGGTGATCTTGGCGGACGAGATGGAGTTCGTGGTCTTCGTGGTGTTGACTGATCTCGGCCGGTATTTCGGCTCATGGATCTGTTCCTGTTTGGATGTGGAGACTCCGCATATCGGAAGTTGTCTCTATACGCAAAGGAGGAACTCTGTCCTGCCTTTCTTGGCGGACTTCCTGGCGATCCTGGCGGGCCTGCATGTATTCAGCGTTCTTTTCCTGCCATCGACCTCTTCGCCGTGATTCGGCTGCTTGCGATCTAACGCGAAGGTTCTTGATGGCTCGCATGTTGGCGATGGTCATCAACGGTGAGTGAAATGCCTGGTCAGTGTCACCGAGACCAAGGTCATATACTAGCAGGTGCTTAGGTTGCTCGACGTCATTCATGATAATTTCACTGTCGAATGCTGAGCCAACCCAGCCATCCGCGCTAGCGGAGTGTTGCTGGCCACGATCCTCACTCACTATGGTTTGCTCGCCGTAGAAACGCTAATAAGGATCATGGAGTCACAATCGGCATCAAGATCGCCCTGCTGAGCTTTGATATACTCGCCCGCTTGTGTCGAAGAGACAATGTTGAAGGTAATGCGGTTTAAGGCTGATCCGTGCATTTTGATTTGGCCTAGGCATCGCTCTAAAAGATCCACTAGGATGCAGCTCCGGAAATCGGAGTGGTCATCCTTTTTAAAATTGCGCTGAGGGAACAGATTTCCGTCGCCTTGCAGAAAGTGGACTTGATGGGAGATGCAAGCGGCTCTTGCACTTGCCCACCGACTTGATGTTACGTTGTAACATGTCTCTTGCACTTGCCCACCGACTTGATGCTACGTTGTAACATGTCTCTTGCACTTGCCCACCGACTTGATGTTACGTTGTAACATGTCTCTTGCACTTGCCCACCGACTTGATGCTACGTTGTAACATGTCTCTTGCACTTGCCCACCGAACTTGATGTCTACGAGGTAACATGTCTCTTGCACCTGCCCCGCAGTTGCCTACCGACTTACGTTTGGATTGTCCAGTGTGCGGCCGGCTGTTGGATATGATGAAAAGCTTCATGTTTCGTTACAAAGCTGGATGTAAGATGTGGAACCTTTTGGGAAAGCTGGCAAAAATTGCGACTAAATAAAGCATCCCCGGGAAATTTTATTCCATACGGTCAAAATACCTTGCAAAAAACCATATGAAAACGGAAAACGACTTCCCCTCACGAGGGTCACTCAGTTTCAAGTCGCAAATTGGCAATGACAGCTGCAAAACACTGTAAATTCCACGCTATGGCGTCAGAGCCTGGAAAAAAAGGGGTCGCCTGGCGCCGTAGCCTAATTTTTGAATTGCTCCCGAAAAAAAACAGGCCTGAAGTGTGCGTAGCTGCGTGCCAGGCATACCCCGCTTGGATTGACGGACGTCTTTGTTAGCCAAAGATCATGCCTGTTGTTATGTGTGAGTGTGTGTCTGTCTATGCATGTGCGCGCCATATGATTTTGCAGTTTGCAACGGAAAGAAGCACTTCAGGTAGTCTGAACGTGGTTCACTAGTGCATGCACTTTCCACGCATGGGCATGTTGTACTCCGCTTTTGTACGATGATGCTAGCATCGGCTTTCAAACGTTTAATAATAGCCACGTTCGCATACTTGTGCCTGTCTGTCTATCTGTTTGCCACTAAAGAAAATCCGAAGTATATTTGCGAACCTTGAAAGCAAAAAAACAGTCCTTGTTGGTTCTGAAAGACTATCCGGGAATTCAAGCCATAATCTAGATCGTGACTGGACAAATCCGGAACCTGCCGCTCTTGAGCCAATGTCGGATGTGAGTTCCCAGGCATCCGGGAGCAAAGTGCTGTAGCATGCAATCAACTTGTTCTGATATGCCCCAGGCATTGATTACGTTTGGTTTCAAGTACAGCGGTCTTCTACTTTTTGAAGCTGGTCAAATCACAATCGCTGTCCGTGGTGAAAGTCTCAGCATACCTACAGTACAAACTGTTCAGGCAATTAAATCCACTGAGCTCTCTTTGCGCGTCTTTTCCACTATACTTCGTGCAATACTAGTCAAAACCCGACACAAGAAAACAACGAAGTCTGGGCTTTGGAGTACCAGTCTGATCACGAATGCACAAAATTGGTTGCACTCAGCTGCCCTGGAAGTACACATATTTTTTGAGGGATGGCAGGTGTGAACTAGCCACAGTGAAGGATCTGCAGCCAAGTGTCGACTTCGTCCAGCTTCTACCTGCACATGTTAAAGTGGATTTAAGTGGAACATCAATGGTCGATATCTTCGATATTCTTCAAGGTTTGCCGCCCAGTGCTACAAGACGCCTAAGGAATCCGAAGAATGAATTCAGAACCCAAGCTCAGCACTTGGCTGACAGCAGAAAGTTGCAGTGCGTGTCATGCTAAGCTGCTAATATTCGAATATGGATCAAGAAGTCTCCAGAATGCTATGCCATGCTATGCCATGCTATGCCATGCTATGTCATGCTCCCTGCCTCCAGGCTCAGCTCCTGTCACCATAGACTGTGATGCATTTGACACATCACTGGTGTCACTACTCAGTCTACTCCACGCGGGGCCTCTCCAGCCAGAATTTCATCCGGAATCGTCAAAGACCACAGATCTTCAACATGGAGCGTGCTGTTCCTGCAAGCGCTGCAAGCAAGCTGTAGAATCAAACTGCATGAGGGTATTGCCGCAACAAGACGCTCCTCCTGAAAGACATCTTGGACCAGCAGCTTTGGGAACACATCACCTAAAATTCACCAGTCTTTACACAGAAACTTGGAATGTGCATGCACCACAATGACAATGATGAACATGATGATACAATAAGTGCGCTAAAAAGAAGATCCACATACTCAAATGCCACCTTGGTCCGGTGTTTGGAGGTACGTGCTTCGATGCCATCAGAGAACATTCTCACATGCTTGTGGAACATCCCTGCGCCCCGATGTTTGATGAAGTTGTACTGCAGCTCTTGCAAATGCAACTGAAAATGTCTCGTTCAGCTCAACACTTTGCGCGTCCATAGCCATCCTTGATTGAGGAAAAGAACAGCCCATGCACCTTGGCTGGCTGAAATCCAAGAACACCCAACGACTGGTTGGGGAATTGCTGTGCACACACTGGATTGGCACAGGCCTGGACTTACTGTAACAGCAATTGAAAAACAGCACCAGTAGAACATGAGCCAATCAGCCGACCTAGGTTGTTTCTCCTGCGCTCTCCCCGAATGTGGTCTCTTGGGTTCTGCACCATTCAGCAACTCCCGGCCCCACACAGAAGTGGCACCTGCTGGAATCAAATCAGTCAACGACGCGCACGAGTCCATGATCGCAAGCATTGAAACTCATCTTTTGCGGATTGCACATTTGCGTCTCAGTTTGAACATGAACTTGACGATAAACATTAAAGCGCGGCAATGAAGCCAATCCTACAAGAAAAACTAACACACACACGCACACACACACACACTCTGGAGATTGGAGATTGGGGGTTTTGTGGAGGTAGTATTAATAGACCTTGTGCTCGCCTTGGGGATTCCTGAGTTTTTGCGTCCTTAATGCGCATGATTCCGCACGCTGGGTTTGTGGCTTAGCCCAGTTGTCATAAATGACAAAAAATGTCATCACATATAATCGAAACCAACAGCAAAGTGAAAGAAGGATCACAGGATTCATTGACACGGAAAAAAAATGTTATGAAATGTTTGCAGGTGCACATCCATGATCATCCATGGCCAGTGGATGCTACCCTCTCTGATGCGTAGCTTCTTTGGACAGGGTAGCATCAGAGAGCTCTGTCCCCCTACATTTAACGAATTAACATGAATTAACAGTTGACCTGTTACTGTCTGTTTGTTATAACAGGATACACACACTAGATAAGAATGGATCATTATATGATCCGGCAGGAACTGAATCCTGTAACATGCAAATTAGATCGCCATGTTGATAACAGAAATTAAGTACCAGATTGCGACAACCGTGAAGTGAAAATACAGCTGTGCGGTTCTAGGCTTGGCCGCGTGCCATGTCAGTCAAAATTGCAACGAAAAATTGCAGGTACGTCCAGCTGGCCAAGCTGGATATCCCATTTCACTGGTAGCTTCGTTGGACACAGTCCCAGTGAAATGCTGTGTCCCCCTGCATTATTTAAGAAGGGAGAAGAGGGAAGAAAAAGGAAGGAAGTTTTACATCTATCCAGATGTTACACACACACACACACCCGGCAGAGCCGGGGAAACCCTGAAAGGCAAGAGGAAGAAAAAAGCGGACACACGACGGGCCGACGGCCAAAAACAGCGCAGGGGGGGGAGGGGAACAGACGGACCTCCGGAACCAACCTACACGGCGAGACGGACCTGACAAAAACAGAGCACACACCTAAACCCAACGACACACTACGGAGAAGCCAGCAGGAGGGTTATTAGGGACCAATGGGGACTAGTTGGTGAAAAAAGGAAACAACAAAACAGGATTCAGTTCCTAACTACCTACGAGTCGTGCGTTATTCCCTTGCCGGGACCGTGGTCAAGTCTTGCCCCAATTGGCATAAACGGCTTTCAAGTTCCAGCGAATTAGGTGCACAATATGTTTCACCTCACCAGAGAACCATCAAAAGAAAGAAGACCACACCTAAAAGTCGTGTACCTGCCTGCGTTCTGTCTCTTGTAATGTAACTGTAAAAGCTGCTGCGAAAAAAAGAGGTTTCTGGATGTTCTTGAAAAACTGCGTTGGCGAGGAACCCTGGGACAGCCGGATCGGCGAGACTTTGTGAAAAGGTGCACAACGATAAGGCCAACTGCACTTTACTTAGACGAATTACCAGATTAAAATGTGTAAAAGGAATCACACTAGATAAGAATGGATCATTATATGATCCGGCAGGAACTGAATCCTGTAACATGCAAATTAGATCGCCATGTTGATAACAGAAATTAAGTACCAGATTGCGACAACCGTGAAGTGAAAATACAGCTGTGCGGTTCTAGGCTTGGCCGCGTGCCATGTCAGTCAAAATTGCAACGAAAAATTGCAGGTACGTCCAGCTGGCCAAGCTGGATATCCCATTTCACTGGTAGCTTCGTTGGACACAGTCCCAGTGAAATGCTGTGTCCCCCTGCATTATTTAAGAAGGGAGAAGAGGGAAGCAAAAGGAAGGCAGTTTTACATCTATCCAGACGTTACACACACACACACACGCCCCTTGTGGGGCAATATTTTTCAACAAAGCGCAATAGATCGCTCAAAAGAAATGGACGGTGAAAGGTACCCAGCAATTTCTCAATGTCCAAGTTGAATCGTTAAATCCAGTCCCCACTTGTATCATCCCAAGTCCAGTGAGGCACAGAGGCCCGAACTGGTGTGGAAACTGACATCTGGTGAATACGTGATCATCCAAAAAGGTTCGAAATGGTGTGGAAACATATCTGGTGAACACATGATCGCGCAAAAAAGTTTTGCGTAACAAAACATGTCATCAAACTCAATTGCTCTGTCCTGTGGGGTTTTACACACACAAGCGGGGGGAGGGAAGGGAGGGAGGGAACAAGGACAGACAGCCACAAACAACAACAGGAAAACAGGGAAAAGCAAGGCAACCGGTTGACCCGGCGCCCTTGTAAGGGTGACGAATTTGAAATTCTGATTTTTGAGGCCAAGAGACAAAATGCTGGTATTTGCAGGAGTCGTCAAAAAATGTTTGCCACATGGACATTCATTTCGATTGACACGCGTGTGTGACTCAAGAGTGAGAATTTGCGTTTCGCCTGCGCGATGACTCGATTTTGCCCTTCAAGGGTCAAAAAAAACATTAGAAATCTGTGATTTTCAATCATCCGAATCATATCAGGGCGACATTCACTCTTCCAGTTTTTTACTCTTCTCGACGCTTCAGTGCCAGAGCGCTTGTGGCAACGCAGAAGCCACAGACTGCAACAAGGCAGCGTTGCGACACCATGTCCAGCTGTAGGCCCAAGACGGCCCAAGTGTATCTTTTTTTGTACACTTGTTGATTGTTTAGGCAACGTGTTCCGTAACGGAAGGGAAGTGCTGGTCAAGGACATTAATACACCCCCACACCCCAACCCCCCTAATGATCATACGACAGCATGTGCAACGTGTACATTTGCCGTAACGTAAGGGAAGCACTCGTCAAGGACTATAATACACCCCCCCACCCCGCTGATGATCATACGACAGCATGCGCAACGTGTACATTCGCCGTAACGTAAGGGAAGTACTCGTCAAGGACGTTAATACACCCCCCCACCCCCCTGATGATCATACGACAGCATGCGCAACGTGTACATGTTCCGTAACGTAAGGGAAGTATTCGTCAAGGACGTTAATACACCCCCCCACTCCCCTGATGCGGCATGACCAAGTGAGGTCAGATGCCCACACTGGAGATTGGAGATTGGGGGGTTTTGTGGAGGTAGTGTTAATAGACCTTGTGCTCGCCTTGGGGATTCCTGAGTTTTTGCGTCCTTAATGCGCATGATTCCGCACGCTGGGTTTGTGGCTTAGCCCAGTTGCCATAAATGACAAAAAATGTCATCACATATAATCGAAACCAACAGCAAAGTGAAAGAAGGATCACAGGATTCATTGACACAGAAAAAATATATTAGAACATGTTTGCAGGTACGCATCCATGGCCAGTGGATGCTTCCCTCTCTGATGCGTAGCTTCGTTGGACAGAGTAGCATCAGAGAGCTCTGTCCCCCTGCATTTAACGAATTAACAGTTGACCTGTTACTTCCTGTTTGTTATAACAGGATACACATATATATATGTATATGTATCCCAGGTGCGTTGATTGCTTGGCGCTTCAAACAGAAGTCCCACATGGACATCAGAACCACAGAGAAAAGTGGTGCCTTCACTGGAGAGAAGGCTGCCTTGAGTCGCCAATGGATCTTGACTGACCTGCGTTGCCCAAGAATTCTGCGTGTGCTTTTCAAATCAGCTGTGTTCCAGCCTG
Organism: Cladocopium goreaui; assembly: GCA_947184155.2. NCBI lineage: Eukaryota > Dinophyceae > Suessiales > Symbiodiniaceae > Cladocopium > Cladocopium goreaui. The sequence continues at coordinate 41,134 of CAMXCT020002803.1, forward strand.
CAGAACTTTCTCGTTGGTATACGTCTCCTGAGTTTTCGGGTTTGACAAGTTTGAAAGAGGTGAAGCTTTTAGAGTAGACGCATAGAGATATAGTTATAACTTATAACATTATAACTTCTACAGCTATAGGTTGGACATACATATAGAAAGAGATATAGATACACATACAATGTCCTGCTAGTTCCCACAAGTGATGCCAATCATCACTTGGTGAACAGTGTTAAAACCAGCAGTTGACCTAAGAAACCCACGGTGGGGCAGACTGGCAGACCACTGCATTGCCTGACCCCTTCTTTGCCAAACACTGCAGACAATTAACTACAACAGAAACCTACCCCAAGCCCTCGTCAGTGCATTGATCGCTGCTTTTGGAACTCACGTCAAGAAACGCGAAAGGGCATCACATACGAAGACTGTACGCTTAAAGTTATGTGGGTTTACAAATTTATTTGAATTATAACGTGCTTCTAAACCCTCTATAACGTCTTTATAACCTGCTTGCAAGTATGTAAAGTTTCATAACTTTTTACAAGTAAGTTATAACTTCAGGTAGCCGGCTAGGTGAAGTTGTAAATGTTTAGGTAGGATACAAGTTCTTAACGAACTTATCGGAAGTATCTTATCTAAAGATAACTTTTCATAACTATGTTAAGAGACTTAACATAAGTTCTTAGCAAAAGTTATCATAAGTTACAGAAAGTTATAAAAAGTTAGGAAAAGTTACAAAATGGAATTTGTGCAGTATGTTTAGATACCTTGAGGAATGTTTTCCGGAAAAAGATAGTTGCAAAGATGCTTTCCCGGAAAGGTTATGGTTCCCAAGAATAAGTTTTTTAAACGACAGAAGTGTGAAAAGAAAGTTCTTGTGTGTGAAGAATTTGATCTGTAAAGGTAGCTCCTGTAGAGGATACGGTCTGCAAAGACAGTTCCTGTAAAGGATAAGGTTTGCAAAGACAGTTTCTGCAAAGGATATGGTTTCTAGGACAGTTCCTGCAAAGGATATGTTCTGCAAAGATACTTCCTGAAAAGGATATGTCTCTGAAGACAGTTCTTGCAAGGGATCTTGCGCTCTGTGTTTTGATATGGACACATCGTGGCATGTGATATAGCTAATTTGCTCAAAACAGTTCCTGAAAAGGATCCAGTCTGAAAAGACAGTTCCTGAAAAGGATCCATTCTGAAAAGACAGTTCCTGAAAAGGATCCAGTCTGAAAAGACAGTTCCTGAAAAGGATCCATTCTGACAAGACAGTTCCTGAAAAGGATGAAGCCTGAAAAGACAGTTCCTGAAAAGGATCAAGCATGAAAAGACACGACTTGTTTTTTTCTTAGAACAAAACATGAATATATACCACAATGGAGGAGCATTTTCTTTCTGGGATCTACTTATACGAGCTTTTAAACCATTCCATTATAAACTACAAGACCATTATTGCTTCAAATTGTTTTTAGTATATTTTGCGTGTTGTGAGTTCCAAGTCCTTAGATTAAAAAAAGTCAAAAAAAGAGCTACGAGTGCCCCAAACTTTTTTTTGTAAATTTGAAATTCCATTGCTTGAGGCACTCCTTTATGGAACCCCTATTTTGCGTCATTTGCATTGCAGTTATCTTGCAAATTTATGGTTCATAACGCAAGTTTAAATTTGCAATGGTTCAGCCATAGTCCGGGTCTAGATACATATAGAGTTTTATTGAAATAATATCACGGTCGAAATTTGGATGGAGAGATTCTCTCCTCTTGATGTAGCTACCTTCTGGCTAGGTAGAACCCCCCAGCAGTACAGAAACTATTATCAAAATATTTATTTCCTTACAAAAGCCAAATTTTATAAGATACAAAAAACTTATCCACATTAAAAAGGGCACACATAGAGCTGAAAACCCCAGAAGCACAACTTCAAAATCTAGGCAGGAACTATGCAGGAACTATGCAGGAACTATGCAGGAACTATGCAGGAACTATACAGGAACTATGCAGGAACTATGCAGGAACTATGCAGGAACTATGCAGGAACTATGCAGGAACTATGCAGGAACTATGCAGGAACTATGCAGGAACTATACAGGAACTATGCAGGAACTATGCAGGAACTATGCAGGAACTATGCAGGAACTATGCAGGAACTATGCAGGAACTATGCAGGAACTATGCAGGAACTATGCAGGAACTATGCAGGAACTATGAAGGAACTATGCAGGAACTATGGCCAAAGTAAAAAAAAATCCTTAAAATGATTAAACTATAGCTATATTGAACTACAGCTGGTTCTGCTTGAAGGTTTTCAAATTCGATATGAATTATAGCTACGTTGAACTATAGGTCGTTCAATCTTCACTTTAGCTCTTTCAATCTTTACCAGAGATATTACAAACATAACCATGCCAGAAATTGCAGTTTTCATATTAATTACTTCTTTAAAGTGGGTTTCTTAAAAAAAAAACTTGTAGACACACAAAACCCACAAATTCAGCAAGAAAAATAATAACTATTTAAAGTTAGACAATATAAAGCTATTGTAACTACAATATGTTAGAGTTAATAGTGTTTATATATAAGTATCAACAAGAAAAAAATCACAAACGCGATCCCAACTATATATACTGTAGTCCGTGTTTGAATTTGATATGGTTCATCTTGTGGCAAATTCAAGTCATCATAAAGAAAGCAAACCAGAGAAAAGAAAACAACCTGCAGCACCTTTCGCACAGCTCAGAGGAAAAAAAATGCCGCCCAAATCAGCCAATTATTACGTTATTATTAAGCATGATCCGAAACAACTTTGAAACCAACACTGCAAAGCCTTTAAAAGTTATAAAAAGTTATCAAAAGTTATAAAAAGTTATCGAAACTTACCAAAAACTTACAAATAAGTTATCCAAGTTAACATAACTTCTTTTCATAGTTTTGATAAGTCATGTTAACTTCCAACATAAATTATGTAACTTCTTTATATCTAGGCTAAGTCTGTAAAGTCTTCTATCTTAAAGCGTACAGTCTTCGTACATGGTCCGGTGGCCAGCCAGGGCGCTATGCCCGACGGCCATCCACGAACTCGGACATAAAACCATTGCAGAGATGAGGGCCATGTTTAATCTTTCAATGCGAATTTGTGAACATAAAGAGGACATCTGCATTTCAACTACTGGGGGCAAAACTAGATGCTAAGCAACACACATTTCACTTCCAACCACATCCTCACATTTAGCTGCTGTTTATTCTATACCTGCTCTATATCCGCCGACCCCGGCCTTTGCCAAGGCAGGGGTGGCGCCTGGGACCACTGGAGGTGTGGAACTTGGCTCTCTGGTCGCAAGCAAAGGCACACGCCTTTCCAAGGCAACAACTCTGTCAGCTACATGCCCCTGCCATCTGTTTTTCATGGGGTTCAAGACTGCCGTTTGCCCGGCTTCAAACCCTCCAAACGCCGCAGCAGGCATCCAAGGCAACAACTCTTACAGCTACATGCCCCTGCCATCTGTTTTTCAGGGGGTTCAAGACTGCCGCTTGCCCGGCCTCAAACCCTCCAAACCCTCCACAGGCCTTTCCAAGGCAAGACTGCCGTTTGCCCAGCTTCAAACCCTCCAAACGCCGCAGCAGGCCTTTCCAAGGCAACAACTCTGTCAGCTACATTCCCCAGCCATCTACATGCCCCTGCCATCTGTTTTTCACGGGGTTCAAGACTGCCGTTTGCCCGGCTTCAAACCCTCCAAACGCCGCAGCAGGCTCTTCCAAGGCAACACCTCTTCCAGCTACATGCCCCTGCCATCTGTTTTTCAAGGGGTTCAAGACTGCTGTTTGCCCAGCTTCAAACCCTCCGAACCCTTCTGCAGGCCTCCAAGGCAACAACTCTTACGGCTACATGCCCCTTCCTATCTGTTTTTCAAGGGTTCAAGACTGCCGTTTGCCCGGCTTCAAACGCTCCAAACCCTTCCGCAGGCCTCCAAGGCACCAACTCTTACAGCTACATGCCCCTGCCATCTGTTTTTCAGGGGGTTCAAGACTGCCGTTTGCCCGGCTTCAAACGCTCCAAACCCTTCCGCAGGCCTCCAAGGCACCAACTCTTGCAGCTACATGCCTTTGCCATCTGTTTTTCAGGGGGTTCAAGACTGCCGTTTGCCCGGCTTCAAACCCGCCAAACCCTTCTGCAGGCCTCCAAGGCAACAACTCTTACAGCTACATGCCCCTTCCTATCTGTTTTTCAAGGGTTCAAGACTGCCGTTTGCCCGGCTTCAAACGCTCCAAACCCTTCCGCAGGCCTCCAAGGCAACAACTCTTACAGCTACATGCCCCCGCCATCTGTTTTTCAGGGGGTTCAAGACTGCCGTTTGCCCGGCTTCAAACGCTCCAAACCCTTCCGCAGGCCTTCAAGGCACCAACTCTTGCAGCTACATGCCTTTGCCATCTGTTTTTCAGGGGGTTCAAGACTGCCGTTTGCCCGGCTTTGCCGTTTGCCCGGCTTCAAACGCTCCGCCTTTCCAAGGCAACAACTCTTACAGCTACATGCCCCTGCCATCTGTTTTTCAGGGGTTTCAAGACTGCCGTTTGCCCGGCTTCAAACCCGCCAAACCCTTCCGCAGGCCTCCAAGGCAACAACTCTTACAGCTACTACATGCCCCGGCCATCTGTTTTTCACGGGGTTCAAGACTGCCCTTTGCCCGGCTTCAAACCTTCCAAACGCTTCCGCAGGCTTTTCCAAGGCAACAACTCTTACTGCTACATGCCTTTGCCACCTATTTTTCACGGGGTTCAAGCCTGCCGTTTGCCCGGCATCAAACCCTCCAAACCCTTCCGCAGGCCTCCAAGGCAACAACTCTTACAGCTACATGCCCCTGCCACCTGTTTTTCAGGGAGTTCAAGGCTGCCGCTTGCCCGGCTTCAAACCCGCCAAACCCTTCCGCAGGCCTCCAAGGCAACAACTCTTACAGCTTCATGCCCCTGCCATCTGCGGCTTCAAACGCTCCAAACCCTTCCGCAGGCCTCCAAGGCAACAACTCTTACTGCTACATGCCCCTGCCATCTGTTTTTCAGGGGGTTCAAGACTGCCGTTTGCCTGGCTTCAAACGCTCCAAACCCTTCCGCAGGCCTCCAAGGCACCAACTCTTACAGCTACATGCCCCTGCCATCTGTTTTTCAGGGGGTTCAAGACTGCCGTTTGCCCGGCTTCAAACGCTCCAAACCCTTCCGCAGGCCTCCAAGGCAACAACTCTTACAGCTACATGCCCCTGCCATCTGTTTTTCAGGGGGTTCAAGACTGCCGTTTGCCCGGCTTCAAACCCGCCAAACCCTTCCGCAGGCCTCCAAGGCAACAACTCTTACAGCTACATGCCCCTGCCATCTGTTTTTCAGGGGGTTCAAGACTGCCGTTTGCCCGGCTTCAAACGCTCCAAACCCTTCCGCAGGCCTCCAAGGCAACAACTCTTACAGCTACATGCCCCTGCCATCTGTTTTCAGGGGGTTCAAGACTGCCGTTTGCCCGGCTTCAAACGCTCCTAACCCTTCCGCAGGCCTCCAAGGCAACAACTCTTACAGCTCCATGCCCCTGCCATCTGTTTTTCAGGGGGTTCAAGACTGCCGTTTGCCTGGCTTCAAACGCTCCAAGCCCTTCCGCAGGCCTCCAAGGCAACAACTCTTACAGCTACATGCCCCTGCCGACTGTTTTTCACCCTCAAACTCTTCCGCAGGCCTCCAAGGCAACAACTCTTACAGCTACGTGCCTTTGCCATCTGTTTTTCACGGGGTTCAAGACTGCCGTCTGCCCGGCTTCAAACCCTCCAAACGCTTCCGCACGCTTTTCCAAGGCAACAACTCTTACAGCTACATGGCCCTGCCATCTGTTTTTCATCCTCAAACCCTTCCGAGGCCTCCAAGGCAACAACTCTTACAGCTACATGCCCCTGCCATCTGTTTTTCACGGGGTTCAAGACTGCCGTTTGCCCGGCTTTGCCGTTTGCCCGGCTTCAAACCCGCAAGCCTTTCCAAGGCAACAACTCTTACAGCTACTACATGCCTTTGCCATCTGTTTTTCAGGGGGTTCGAGACTGCCCGTTTGCCAGCCTTCAAACCCTTAAAACCCCTAAAACCCTCGAAATCCCTCGCCGCAGCTTCCACCAAGCTTTCTGGCCGTAAGCCTTTGCTGTCCCAGCGTTGCAGCCTGCCGTTCGCCTGCATAGCCCTCTGCTGTTAGGGCGTTCAAGCCTGCCGTTTGCCAACCTTCAAACCCTTAAAACCCCTAAAACCCTCCAAATCCCTCGCGGCAGCTTCCACCAAGCTTTCTGGCCGTAAGCCTTTGCTGTCCCAGCGTTGCAGCCTGCCGTTTGCCTGCATAGCCCTCTGTTGTTCAAGCCTGCCGTTTGGGCGTTCAAGCCTGCCGTTTGCCAGCCTTCAAACCCTTAAAACCTTTAAAACTCTTCAAACCCCTAAGACCCTCCAAATCCCTCGCGGCAGCTTCCACCAAGCCCTCTGGCCGTAAGCCTTTGCTGTTCCAGCGTTGCGGTCTGCAGTTTGCCTGCGTTTGCCTGCATAGCCCTCTGTTGTTAAGGCATTCAAGCCTGCCGTTTGCCAGCCTTCAAGCCGTTATTCAAACCCTTAAAACCCCTACAACCCTCCAAATCCCCCGCGGCAGCTTCCACCAAGCCCTCTCTCTCTCTCTCTCCCTCCCTCTCTCTCTCTCTCTCTCTCTCTCTCTCCCTCTCTCTACAGGACCCCCCAAATAAGGGGGGTCGGCGGCACCAGGGCGCTAGCCCATTCTATAATATATTTGTTTTTCAAGTTGGAAATTGAGCAACACCCATTTCACTCTAAACGATACAGTATCCTCGCTGTTGGTTTAATGTGTTGTTGGTCTATCAAAAATTTTGAATTTATAAAAACACCATCTACACCTGTGACTTCTTCGCATTCGCCCGGTTGCCTGCGCACTTAGACACAAAGCGCGCACGAATAAAGGCTAATTGCTGAAATTTCAAGAGGCCGTGTTGAATTGCTGAATCAACCAAAGGGTTTATTGTTGCTGTTACCAAATCTCTTGCTGCCTAGAGATGATTTGCTTCCATGCCTTTGGCTTTGCTGCTGGGCATGCGGCTACTAGGCCTTTGAGTTTTGCTTATGGGCATTGCACAGCTGGAGGCATGCCTGCGATGACGCCAACTGACCACCCGAGTGCAGACCGTGTGGAAACATGCGCATCAATAGGTATCACTTGTGGGAGTCTGCAATCATCATGTGGGGTTTTGACTGTAAAGGTTGTATTAAACCAAGAATGTATTTGAGACTACCTGCTTGCTGTGACAAAAGACATTCACAAGAAGGAGTCAAACAAACACGTACTAGTGACAAGGACAAGTACTGAATCCCTCTCCCAAAGGCCCTACGCTTGCTCTTTCAGGCCAATTTTGCCAAAGCTCCAAATCGAAGGCTGTCAGTCGACGGACGTCTGCACCGAGAAGCATTGGGGCCATCAGCATTGCCCACAGACTGAACCTCGACAGCTGCCAGCTTTCATTTCAGCAGCTGAGTTCATCTGCTGAGTTCAGCTACTTCAGTGAAACCATCTTTGTTTTAGCGCTTCAGATTGCTTCAGAACTTGTTTCAGTGTTGGATATGTTGGTTTCATCTCAAGGGGATGGAGTTTTTCGAGTGCTTCGAGTGCTTCAAGTGCTTCATGAGGTGAAGTGCGGTTCAAAGGTTCAAGCTGTGTTCGGCTTTGGTGAGGTTCGAGACGTCTGGCTGCCCCTAGTGACGAGCCAAGCCTGGCTTGAAGCCACTCTGCAACTCTGAGAGCATCTTCTAACAGGTCGAGTTGTCACTTAAATGATCTTAAATGATCTTAAATGACTCTCTTCAATAATCCCCCGAACCCGCCATATGCTTTGACATATGCCATGCTTTGCTGAGGTGATCACAGCATGTCCGGATCATTGAAGCCACCTGTCCGGAGCTCAGATCAATTGTGTCACTTCAAAGACGGCCTTGCAGGGCCACACAGGCCACATGAGCCACGTGAGCCACATGAGCCACGGGCTTTTGGCCTGGCCCAGCAAATTGCCCAAGACCAGCGTCAACTTCATATGAAAACCTGGCCGCCATCGAGGCCACACTAAACTGCCATGCAAAGCTGAGCTAAGCAAACCCAAAGTCACAAAGTCAGTTTGTGTTCGTCTCTTTCGTCTCTCGCCTCAATGTCCATGATCCAGTAACATCGCTGCTGATTCTCCACAGGTTTGCCAAAGATGTACCACCTCTCTCATCTGTGGCGTAATACCTCAGTGGGTTCACTGCAGCTTTTCGAGCTCGACCAACCGCAGCTTTCCGAGCTCCGTTTTAAATTCTGGATTCTACAGGAGCTTCAACCATCACCAGGAGGGTCTGCACCGTTCTTCAAAACTTTCTCGGTTAGATCATTTTGACACCTAGCACTGTATGAAGGCAGCGTTGATTAAAATTGGATATTTTTGCCTGTGAAGAGCGAACGCCATCAAAAGAGATGACGATATTTATAGTTTTCCATTTGCTAGGTCCAACAGCTGTTGTGCAGGTTCAACTCTTCCCTGGTTCGCTTTTGTATTTGCTTATTTTTCTATCCCTCCTGTCCTTTGTCCTCTGACAATGGTTTTTGACACTGCATGGTACATTAATCAAGTTCGAAGGCCTGAACCATACAGTCACAGCAATTTCACAGCACATGTCTTAGCTCATCTTGACTCTGGCAACATTCGAAAAGGTAAGGCCCAAACGACAAGTTGGAGAAGGGCAACTGATCTCCCCCTCCACATACCTAGATTTCGTTTTGAATGCTGCACCCAACGACACTAAACGTTATTCAACTTAAGGCGGCAAGATAACGCGGCAGAAACACAGCAAGTGCATGATCCCATGTTGAAAAGATTTGAAAAGCATGTATGAAGTAATGAAGTGTTGCCAAGGTGTTGCCAAGGTGTTGCCAAGGTGTTGCCAAGGTGTTGCCAAGGTGTTGCCAAGGTGTTGCCAAGGTGTTGCCAAGGTGCAGAAAAGATCATCGGTCTTCCAGTCTTGTTCAAAGCATCTCGGAAGAGCGCAAATTGTTTGAAAAGCTGCGTCTTGTCATTGGGACCAGAGGAGCTATGGCAATTGTCCTTCAAGAGGCACAGTTCGGATGGAATCTGGAGTAAAGCAATCAAGATGTTTTTTGGTGCTCCTGATGATTTAAAATTTCAAAGTCAATGAGTACTGAGTGTTGTTTGATCCTGATGAGTTTTGGTGCTGAATACTGACCAGGCAAGTCATGTTTGATTCGCCGTTCCAGTCGAGCGGGTTGTTTCTTGGACTTTTGTTGTTCTTGAACAAAGGAGGCCAGAATAATGAAGGGCTGAGGAGGAAAAACAAAGGTTTTTCTTTCTGGTATCATGGCGACAACAATGAAGAACAACTTGTGCGATCCCTGCCCTCATTCCACAAGCCACATCACCAACTACCAGTAGTACCGCACAAGGCGGTGGCGGAAGTTTCGAAGATAGGACACTATAAGGAGGGCACACCTACTAGCCTCGTACTGTACCAGCAACATGTTAGCCTCGTACCATACAAACATTAGCCGGCTACTGGTTTATTAGCCACCTAGCAACATAGCCTCATACCACTGGGATACATTATACACTATACATCACATTATACATGTTTGCATTGTTTTGTTTTATTCTTGTTTTTTCTCTTCCCTTTCCTCTTCTTTTCCTCTTCTTTTCCTCTTCTTTTTTCTCTTCTCCTTCTTTTTTTTGATTTGCGGCGGTATCTTGAGACTTCCGGCGGAATTCCGAGATTTTTCAGTAGACATCAACCCGCCGCTTTAGCGAGCCTACTATTCGACCCTCCGGAGCCACAAATCATTGGAAAAACACAGTGATTCGCGACTTTTCTACCTTTTTGCGCACCTGCATCTTCTTTCTTCTGACTCTTCTCTTCTCTGATCTTCTTTCTTCTTCTCTTCCCTTCTCTGACTCTTCCCACCAACCTCTGCTTTATCATCTGTCCATACTGCCGGAAGTTTGACTTCTAAACTTCCTTCGATATGTTTTTTATTTTTTTAGAAATGGTTTAAATACCTCTGTCCCCGCTTTCCATCCTCTACCTGCAACAGCTGGAGACTGAGACAGATGAAATGACGGCAAAAATCAATGGTCCTCCTTCACGTAGTCAACTCCTTCGCAAAAGGTGTGAAACTAAAGTTGCAGAAGCTGAAAGCCAAAAGTGCTGAGCTGTGGCTAAAAGCGCTGCTGAATGCTGCAGAGGCTCCCCAGTCAGCGAAGGTTTGTGCATCTAGGGCTTCAAAGCCTAATCAGCACCCCGCGCGGCTGTTCGGAGTTTGGATTATTGACAATATCTCTCTGTCTTATTTCTAGACTTGAGGGAGCTTCTATGAATCCTTGATTTGATTGCCATAATCAGCATCATGTTTTTGCACTTTTTGTGGTCATGTCTTCCAGGTCAACAAGCAATACGCCGGCAGGAGAGCCAAACGCGAAGAATTGAGGCTCGGAAGCAAGGGAGGCTTGGGTGGTTGGAGAACAGACTGTGCTCGGCACAATGTCAACACGTGCATTCCACAGGCGACCACTTGATCTCTTTGCTGGTAATCAGGAGTCAAAGCTATGCATCTCTGATGTTTTTGAATTTCGCAGAGAGTAATGGAGCAAAATGGTTTGGCGAATCGAATCATTGAACCCGCACCGTGCAGGAGACTGTTCCGGACAGCAGTAGTACCGTGACAAATAGGCCAGTGGTCAGGCTTGCCGCGCAAATAATCCACTCAACGGGTTCAGCCTTCGCAATACACAGTCGGTTAGGTGTCTCGGGGAGCACACGACAGCGAGGCCCACGCTCAACACAAAGGAACGCCTCCCCTCCTTTTCTGCTACGATCGTTGGCTCCAACCAGCCTCAATAGCTACGTTGTATTGATCATCCAGAGGTAGTCACAGCAGCTTTCCAACGTTCCAACACTGACTGCAACGAACATTAACGCGTTCGGACTTGGCACATGTTTGTCGTTGCTTCTTGTCCTACCTTGTCCTGCAGTTGACCTCATATCTCTTCAGAATTCTATACCATTTTTTGCGTAAAGATTCAAATTCCGAGCAACAAGTCTCATTTATATGAACAAAATTGCATCCACTAATTTCCAGAGTTGGAGGCACAGATCTATCCATTTGTGACAAGGAGGTAGAAGTTCATTTGAGACTACGCTCTTTTTGCCTAAAACGTTTTGGTTTCAAATGTTTCAATCATCTGCTCGGCATACGGTGCCTCACCTTCACTTCCCTCTCGTCCAGCACAGGTTTTCCGACCCCGATCGGTGTAGAGCCCAAACTTGAAGCCTAAAATGGGGTGGGACATGGTGGGACTTGAAAAACTTGAAAACGGCCTTGCCAAATCCAGAGTGGAAACACTGCGACGGGACCGTTGCACAAGTCACCTGGCCTCTTTGATGGAGAAAGCTGGAGAGATTGTGCCTTTCAAACGAAAACACTGAATAACAATCCATACAGCAAAGACAACTAGCTTTGGCGGTTTAGATATGTTTCTTAGCTTGCTTGAGTAAGTTTAGAGTACTGATCTTGCAGCCAACCGGCATACCCGAAGGAAACTTCTTCGGATCTGCTCTCAAGCGACCACTTTCATCTCGTCCTGCTGGATCTTGCCAGCAATCATCGAGATTCACATACCTGGGACGCCGAGAATACAACAAATCACCAACTGCTGGGCTGACTTCAACCGAAAGAAACTCAAGTGCGTGAAGAAAATGAACCGACAATTGCTGAGACCACCTTGTGTCTATTTCCATGGGTGTCTATTTCCATGGGCGTCTATTTCCTATGGGTGTTTGTGGGCTTCTTTTGCCTCAGGTCCTTGGCCAAGCAGGTCATTGACTTCATCAAAGTCACACGTAGCCTCGCTGTTGCAATCCAGTGCTACGCAGTGCTTCGGCGGCAGAGAGAACTGCCTCCTCTGACATGCCTGCACAAGACAGGTCCTTGGCTAGCGGCTATCAGCTGCTATTGGCTGTCACTCATGCGAAAGATTCTTTCCATGAAATTTATCTTTTCTGTCATTGAGTCCGAGTCGTATGTCTTTCAATGGCACTCAACACAGAGCACAATGCATACAAGGTTCATTCCATGTGTTGTACCCCAATGGCGGCACAAGCCTTGCAAGCTAGGGTCGTGTCTGCTTTTTGCAGTAGTAGAAGTATGTTAAAGTCAAATTGGATATGACTCTATGACAGGATATGACCATATGATTTTTCGAGCTTGTTCGTTCTTCCATGGTTGACTCCAAAAATGTTGCCAAGAAACCCGACCCCATTGTCAAGGGCATATGCGGCTGTCGCAAGAGCTGCCAGGGCACATTGTCCCATCTTTGGGAATTTAAGGAGGAGTGCCGTACAAACATTGAGAGTTGCTTCATTTAAAGCTAGTCTGGAGTGGATCTGGCTTAAGAGATCAATGATCATCATATTTTTGTCCGAAAAGATCGTCAATTCTTGCAGGCACTGCTGCGTATAAGGTGAATCTGCAATCAACTTTACAGAAATGCTGAAATCCAACCTGGCAAATAGTGCCTAGTCTAGTCTAGTCTGACACTTTCTACTTGGACAATGAAAGGACTACACGTGCTGTCAACATGCATTGTTGTGTCTTGGTCAAGTGCAAACTCATCGACATCCTGAACCGCTTTGCATCATTGCTTCCATCCTTCCATTTAAGTCTTTTCTATCTAGTTCGTCTGCTGCATGTCCTCCGTGTTCTAGACCATCTGGAAGATTCCGTCCAACTACAGGACCAAACACCAGCCAGTGCAACTGCAGCATCGTATGAACTACAGCGGCGAAAGTACGCAAAAGCAGCCTCTGCAGGAACCAGGAGAAGTACCTGACCTTTGCTCAAACCAGGTCCGCAAGGATCCCAACTAACGCCAGCTAGGAATGTTCCTCCACATGTGACAACTACTCACTTCTCGTCTAGCCAGTCAGCCACATCAAGCTCAAGCTGTTCATAAGATGGTTGTGCAGTTTGTACAGCTGCACTGCGTCCATTGGGATATCCTGGCCGCGAGTTGCCAGCCGTGGTTGTGCTGCTTGTGCTGCGTGTCTTGACAGACTCCATGGACTCCATACCTCTTTTCGGGGTCAGTGGCCTTTGCACCTGCTCCCTCTGTCCATGAGATGAACGAGATCCGCGAGATCCACGAGATCCACGAGATCCAGATCGCAAGGCTGGAACCTCTGAAGTTTCTGAGTTGGGTCTGGTCCCTCTCGGTGTCCCTCCAGGTGTTCCTCCAGGTGTCCCTCCGGGTGTCCCTCGCTTGGACTCCTTTGGGATTTCCTGCGCTTCCAGATTTCCGCTCAAATCTTTGTTGATCGACCTCATTCCTCCAGCATCTTTGTGCCTAGATGAACTTGGCCGGGAAGCCGATTCTGGGGGTCGCGCTGTTTCACTTTGCAAAGGATTTAATCGCCTTGCAGAAGGTGCTCGTGGTGTGGCTGTGCACCTTCTGGCGTGTTTCTCCATGGCTTCAGCTGAGAATCGTCTTTTGCACCGAGCGCATTCTTGCAGCCCATCGGATTCCTCACCATTTTCTCGCTTCATTACCAGCGGAGGTAGCGTTATGCCATTTTGGATCGATCGTCTCACCTCCGCAATGTGCTTCTCCCCAGGCGTGCCAGCAAGCAACTTGGCAACAACATCTAGCTTGGCCGGCTTTGCCTTTGATTCAGGGCATCGGGTTTCGTGCTTCGCTATGCGATCGAAACGGAATTTTCTTTTGCAGTGAGGACATTCCTCCAGTATGCTTGATCCTGAATCCATCTCCTTGCCGTCCAAGACATCCAAATAGGCCTTTGACGGCAAGATGGGTCAAGCATACAATAGACTTGCATGAAAAGCACATGATGACTGTTATAAGTTATATAAGTTTTATATCTTTAAAATTTGGAATTCGTCTGTTGCAATGCTCTTTCCCGAACAGCGATACAAGCAAGCCACCTTGAAGCTTGCCTCTCCCAGTTGTGATGCCATGATCAAATGAGGTTCAGAATCGCCACCTTGGAATGCTCTTGAACTCTTGAACCCATGACGATGCGTTCTACTCTTCCGCACGTTGCGTCTAGAAGCTTATTCAGTCTTCTGGGAAGAACGCGTAAGCAACGTACATATATCATTTGATTCATTTTGTACCCTGATTACATCCAGGCCTGACTGACGAAGCAATGCATTTTTGCAGGAAAGCAGCCTGTCTTGCTGGTGTGCATCACTTGCTCAAAGCCGATCGCCTTGAAGGGAAAGCATGTAATAGTATGCCAAGTGAAAGCTTCCAACCAGCTACCCCCAGCAAACCTTGAAAAAAGTGGTACTAGGCTCCAAACCTCCAGAAGTTCTACAGCTGCTTTCCACCGGCCAATGGCCTTCAAAACAGCCGAACCTACTCGCAAGTGGCACCCTCCTGCAACTGCACACCACCCGCACTAGCCCGCACTAGCCCCTACGAAACTAGCCACAAGTTTGCAGTCCAGCCTTTCCAATTTGTACATTGTGTACATCAAAACATCAAAAACTGTATCAGAAACAACAAAATGTTCAGGAAGAGTGCATTACATGGCATTGCTTAGGTATGCCTCTGCCACAGCCGCATTTGACATTCGCAGTCTTCGGTACTTCTTTTCCTGCACCCACTGCCAATGAATGCAACAACAAATGTGCATTGACTATATACAGAGTATGTTCCCCATCACCCACACAAGGCGCTTTGCGTCTTTCAAGTAAGACCCTGTCGCTTGGCTTGTTCAACTCTAAAGAATGAATTGAAATGAATTACAGTACATATGGGGCCATATAGATTCACACAAATACCAACAAAAAACTACGCAAAGAAGCAGCAGAGGCAGCGGCAGAGGCAGCATCAGCAGCAAAGGCGACAGGAGCAGCAGGACCAAGGCCTCATTTTCACCCTGGTCAGTTTCCAAATCGTATTCCACAGACCCATTGACACCAGAACCAATCACCACAAGCAAGACTGTAATAACTTATGCCAGATTACCAGTGCAGAGAGTATAACATTTGTCACGAGGCTCTTTGCTGGCTCAAACATCCAAGAAAGATATAGGTTGGAACCATTGATTAAACACAATAGTGTGCTCACGTGTCCTTGGGAGCCAACAAAGACTCAAAAGGATTGCCATAGGATTGGGATAATGAAGTTTGCCAAAGGATTGCGATAAGTCTAACATTTTGCTGATCTAGGCCATGTGTTGCAGGAAAGGGTCCAAAATAATTTGGGGAAAACGATTTTCCACTTTGGGATGTTTTTTGGATTTCCTCTTCCGTCCGTTTTCGTTGCTACTTGCAGCATTTCGGAGCTGGAAGCTGCCATTTCAACAGTATTTGCAACATTTTGGAGTTCGACCGTCTCATTTCCATGGCATGTGCAACAATTTGGTGTTTGAACAGTTCATGATGCATCGTAATTTGCAGCTAGGGTTCATTTAGGGTTGGTTTAGGGTTTATCTAGCGTTGGTTTGTTGGGTTGGTTTTAGGGTTGGTTTAAGGTTTCTTGTCGTTGGTTTAGTTTTTAAAGGTTGGTTCCAACGGTTGGTTTTTGCGGTGGTTTCATTGCGTTTTTCGTTCATTGTGTTTTCTGTTCATTGTTTTTGTTGGGTTGGTTTAGGGTTTATTTAAGGTTGGTTAAGTGTCTATTCTAGGGTTGGTTTAAGGTTTGTCTAGTGGTTTAGTTTAAGATCCATTTAGTCTTCGTTTGCAATCTATATTGAAAACATGGTTGAGGGTTTATTTAGGCGGGGTTTAAGATCTATTTACCGTTGGTTAAGGATCTATTTAGGGTTGGTTTAAGGTTTATTCAGGGTTGGTTTAGGGTTTACTAGGCTTGGTTTAAGGCATAGTATAGTGTTTCCGTGTTTCATTGGGTTTATTGAGGCTTGAGAAGCAAACAAAAAAGGAAAGCAGAGAAGCAGAAAACGGAGAAGCAGAGAAGCAGCGAAGCAAAGAAGCAGCAAGTAGAAAACAGAGAAGCAAGAAAAACAAAAACATAAAATAACCCTCCGTTGGGGAAACATCTTCGGTCACTCTCCAGCCTCCCGAAAGCAAGCGTTCTTTGCGACGTCCCGCAATCTGTCCAGACTGAGGGACAACAGTTCACCTCGGTTCGATCGAATTCTCACCGCACTCTTCCCACAACTGACGTCTCTGCGCTGGCTCTAAGAGGCACGCCAGGGTCATGTCCGTTTGCCGCTGCAGCCTTTCAACGCAAGGAGACTACATTGAAATTTGTGGAACATTTCTCTGGAACCTTACCTCTTCAAAGCTAGCGCGTGGTTGCCTCTACTTGTATGTGTCTATTTTGGGCATTTGTATAGGATGATATGCATATTTTGGTTTGTGCACGGTATGATGTGGGTTCACAAGCATGTCCGGATCTTTGATCCATAGGTCAGGCATTCCAAAGGTCTAAAGGATTCTGCAGTTTTTCCAGCGGGAATGATTCCATCAATGATGTTTTTTCAACATTGCAGGAAGAAGACTGCTAATATTAATTCACCTTCGCGAGTAGACCTCATGAATATATTAAGCAGGCAAATCCACTGTGTTTTTTTTGCATTTTATTCCTTCACGCATCCCATTTTGCGATGCCTCGGCAACTTCTGCTTTCAAGGCTGCCAGCTTGTATGCAAGACTGAGTTGAAGCGCCTGAACAAAAGGAGGCCGCCGTTGAGACAAGAGGATCAAGAGAAGTTGAAAAATGCATGGAATAAGGTAAGGAGGGAAGCAAAATAGCAGAAGATTGGCAGAAGATACACAATCATCAGAATTGCGGAAGTGCCGGATTTGAGTTCCACATGTTGCAGCGTCAATAGTTGCAGTGCTCATCTGAACTTCAAGGCCCGAGCCTGAGTCTCCTCCCTGCAGGTTGGCTGTGGGACATGGCCCTCTGCACTCAAACGTGCTCGGCATTGCTCCTGATGCAGGTGAATCAAGCGTGCATCAACTGTGTATCAACTGTGCATCAACCGTGCATCAAGCTTGCATCAACTCTCAATCTACATGGCAGACTGCAGCATTTTCTGCACTTGCCTCGTGCGGCAAGATTTGAACAAGCCCCAGGCCTCCAAAAAGAATTGATAACAAAATTTTACAAAAAATGTTGACATCATGGCCTTTACACTCAAGACAACAAAGAACACAAAAAAAAACAAGGCAGATGAAAAGGATACATAATGATGATGCATAGTATGCACCAGATACTGCATCTAATGTTCGTTTTGCACACATGTTACTTCTGGTTATATTTGTGATAGAGTGATAGGGGGAAAAATCCGCAGCCTGCCGGCGTGTTTTGTGGATGTTCTTGTTGCAAACCTTCGACAGATGTTTGGTTTTGCTGCCCTACCCCGCCCCTCCCTCATCCCCCCCGGTCCCCCCTGCTGTCTGCCCCTCCACCTGTACACTATAGTCTATTATAGTCTAGTCTTCTAGTCTAGTCTACTCTAGCATCGTCTCCCAGGCAAACTAGCTCTGACCTTATTTCCATCATCACCGTCTCGGTGGTTATCGTCAGCATCAGCATCATCATCATCATCCTCCTCCTCCTACTCCTCGTCGTCCTCCTCATCACCATATTCTTCCTCTTCTTCTTCTTCTTCCTCTTCTTCTTCTTCTTCCTCTTCTTCTTCTTCTTCTTCCTCTTCTTCTTCTTCTTCTTCTTCTCCTTCTTCTTCTTCTTCCTCTTCTTCTTATTCTTCCTCTTCTTCTTCTTCCTCTTCTTCTTCTTCTTCTTCCTCTTCTTCTTCTTCTTCTTCCTCTTCTTCTTCTCCTTCTTCTTCTTCTTCTTCCTCTTCTTCTTCCTCTTCTTCTTCTTCCTCTTCTTCTTCTCCTTCTTCTTCTTCTTCTCCTCCTCCTTCTTCTTCTTCTTCTCCTTCTTCTTCTTCTCCTTCTTCTTCTTCTTCTTCTTCTCTTCTTCTTCTTCTTCTTCTCACAAACCACATTTTACGCAAACCACCTTTTACACCCACATAACCCACATACACCAACCACCTTTTATAACCCAGCTTCTACATGCACCACTTTTTCGACAAACCAACCTTTTACACCAGCCAGCTTTACACAACCCCTGCTTTGGGCCTGTAGGCCAAAGGCCAGATGGCCGGCGGGCCGGCGGAATGCCGAAGGCTGTGAAGTATAATCGAAGTTGTCAAAGGTTGTGTAGCCTAAGCCTGTTTGCGGGGGATCACCTTTGAAGGGCAAGTGGGAGACCCATGAGTCTGAGAAGTTGCTGCAACAAGCTGAGTTCCCGAGAGGATTTCGTGATGTCGCTTATCGGTTTTGCCTTTTTCTTTCAACCATTCGTGGTCAACTAGAGCAGACTGAGCCTGTGTAGCTTCAAGTTCTGCATAATAGAAAGAGTACGCCCAGCTCCGTAAGCAAATGAATAGAACTTGAACGGGCCTTGCTGTCCGCAAATTGAGCAAACAAAGAAACCACGTGGATCAAGACCTCAAGATGTTTCCAAGAGTGGGTTCCACCGCCGTCTTGGGTTGGTTGCGGAGGAGAGCACACATGGTTTGTATCCCGAATTTCTGCAGAGAAACCGATTCTATCAGCATCCCACGCAGCTTCTCACAAGTTTGAGCCCCAGGCTGCCAATTTCGCCTGCCTGCACAACGCACCCGGGCACTGACACGCCCGAAGAGCGAGTGGAAGCCCAGCTCTTGGGTGCACCAGCTGCTACCAGCTACCAGCTTCTATCATTTTTTATCTCATACGAGCTGCTACCCTCAAGTGCCTCAATTTTCGCCAGAGTCACCCGAAGCAGCTTCGCCCGTTCCTTGCCACACGTGTCCAGAGCAGCAACTTGAAAACCACTGGACAGGCAACACGGGAAACAGTGAGGCTTCAGCGCCTGCCAGGCCTTCTTCAAATCTTCATGCAAGCCGTCCTGAGGGCTCATATTTGGCTCCGACTACTGCTTGGCCCATACCGTGGTGTTCTATCGCCTGAATCAAAATGTTTCGTCCTGTGACAATTGTGCCCTTCTACATCTCTTGGTATGTTCTTCGAGATCATCCTTCCGGACCTGCAAATAGGTGCAAAGAGAGCAAAGGGTGGCAAAAATGTGGCAAAAATGTGGCAAGGAATCTGCATTTTCAACTTTGCACATCTTGGCAGTCTGCTAGTCGACCACAAGATGCACAACTGTCAAGTTGGGCGAGAGTGTGTCCTGGGCGCAGCTCGGGGTGCATCCGTGACATTTTTTCGGCCCAAGTGCATCAAGTCAGCTGAGACGTCGACGAGCACAGACCTTGAGAGATTTTGAGGCTGGAGCAGAGTCTACAGTGCACTGTGATGCACTGTGTACATACTGGCATTCTCTCAACTTCGCTTTCAGAGACGATTTGTCGAATTCGCCTAAGTTAAGTCATCCAGTCAGGCCTTGATGTGATACTTTGCGGATGGTCCAAGAAGGCTTTGACCTGCAAGGGAGACATGCTGTATTTTCGCGTCTCCAAAAATTGGTTTCCACTCTGTCCCTTTCTTTTTCCGGCTTCATGATGGCTATCTGGGTTTGGCCAGTTTATCCACTTGCACAAGTAGCTCGCTCAAAGATTCAGTTGTTTCTGTTGTTCCTTCATTTTGCAGACCATGCTTACACTGGCAAGCTGTTCTATGTCGTATTGGGGAGCAGGCTACAGATCGGACAGCAGTATCCTCCTGCAATGGCAACTGTTGTCCCAGATTTGCTGCAATTCTGCCGCTGCACGACACGCAATCCTTTCTTCAAAGCACAGCAGCAGCACCCCAAACAATTTGAGGATCGCGGTCCTTTAGATGCAAACTGTGCCATTCATTGAGGATTCGGAAAGGCAGGAGATCCAAAATCTCTCGACTTCACACTTCGCTGCGATGCAAAAAAAAATGTCTGAAAATCATGCAAGCGCAAATTGCAACATTTGCAACCCTCTATATACTCTAATCTCATCAGTGAATACCTTCCATGACTGATTTACAATCAACTAGCTGACATCTGCAAACTCTCGAGCCACCCAAATGCAAACGTGACTGCAAAAAAAAACGAAAGCAGCAAGCTGACAACTGCAAGTACGCAACGTCAAGCAACATAGCAACAAAAGAATCAAATCATCAAATCTAGGTAAATTGTTCAAACATCATGGACCATCATCACATTTGCCTCCGAGCATGATCAACTGCCTTTTTGTTTCAAGGGGCATGGATCAGAGATCCTCTCTGATCCATGAGAATTTCTGTGAGACCGGCCCTTTCTATGAAAGTAGACCCATTGGGAAAGCGGACGCAGGTCCGGGAGACAAAGTCCATCGGTTGGAACAGCAACCTGTTATGGCCGACCAGCTATTTTGCGGTGTGCCATCCATTCCATCTGTCAACTTGTCGACTTCAACTTCTTTCAACTCCTCTTCAATCTCTTGATGGTTCCAAGCTGACTCCACGATGTAATAGGTGATTGAATGTACGATCTCAGAGGCAAGCAAGATCATCATACCATGCTCCAAGGACACTACAACGCCATATTTTGCATACATAGACATACATACTGTGACCAAATAGACGCCAACCATTGCAACGTCCAACATAGAGAGTTTTCGAAGAATTCTTGCCATGTCTATCCAACTGTGTCCAAGATAACCTCGAAGATTCGCATTCAACGTTGCCAAGGGATTCTGAAAAGCTGACCCAAACGCCAACTCTATTGCTGCAAACATCAAGAATATCATGTCCACCAACGTGAAGCCCACAACGCAGAATACCATTAGGGCCAGTGAAATAAATGTGTTTGCTTCCCATTCTGGAAGCCTGGCGATGTAATCCTGAATGCAGCTGGCGATGCTTGTTTCTGACTTCAGTAGGTCCTTCAAATCCAAGATATCAATAGCTGGCTTCGCAGCCTCTGGTAGAGGGCCGTAAGGTGGAAAGAGCTGCTTGGTTTCAATGTGAAAGGACATACACGGAGAATACAAACCTTTCAGAAAAACGGGCAGGAAGAGCATAGTTGACCTGGATGGACTTGGACCTGGTCCCAAAAAAACAAAGCCCACACAGACCCACATAACAAAATCTAACAAGATCTACAATTTGAATTTGAAGAAACAAAACATGTTTAAAACCTAATAAAACATAATAAAACCCATTGCACCCATGTCACAATGCTGCAATGGCGGCAATTCCTTTGCGACCGAATAAACGTAGTAGGATTGGTGCCGTGGGACGCTCCTCTGCCAATTGCACCTCCACAAGATATACAAGAATAGCAATAGCATAGCAATTGATTCAAAGTAGCAAATGTGGCAATTGATTCCAATCTTTCAAAACCCCGTACCACCCGCATCTGACAAATGTTGCATTGAGGTGTGGCACACGAGTGGCCATACACTGTCAACTGTACTCTAAACTCCACTAGCATACTGCAGCATACTCTGGAATAAAATTTTCCATGTCAAAAAGTCCTGCAATGCTACCACTGTCCCCACCTGCGGGAAAGGAATGCCCAATGACGAGACCGTGGCTGTGACCACGAAGGTGCTGAAGCACGAAAAACCAATTTCAAGCCTGGTGAACAAGAAAATTTTGTGGGTCTGTGTTTGTAAGATTATGTTTCCGAATTCAATTATTTGCTCCTCTCAACAATTGTTTCATTACTTTAAGTTCATCCCTTTGTTTTGACCAAAACAACAGTTTTTCGTTATATATATGAATTATGAATACTTGGGGACTACAAAGAAAAACATGGATGTACCACATTTTGTTTGCTGGCCTTGCCCTCGAGAGAATAAGCGATTCGACTTCCAGCGTACGAACAAGATCAACCAAGAGGATGTAGGCAAACATGTCGGGAGAGGCCCATTTCGACCGATGCTGCACCCAAATGATAACCCACCGAAAAATTTCTGCACATTTGGCAGAACCAAACCGGAAAACCTCGCCGAGTATGAGCATGACAAGCTCTATTGCTGGTATGACCATCGAGAACAAAATGACCAAAAATGCTCCAATTTTGGATCCAGTTTTCCAAAGCAAATGAGCAAGACCATTTGTGGTCTCCGTGCAAACTGGATGACCAGTTTCTGGTTCCACGACCTTCCTGTGACCAATGATGTTAATGACAATGCTGAAGCTGAAGACTGGATTGATCAATCCAGGAATCAACAGCAAGTAGCTTGCCAGCAAAAGTAGTATAGACCAAAACCTTGGACGGCCTTCCATCATCGTTCCACGGCATTTGTTGTCAAAATATATTCCCAAACCGATGGATACACAAACAGCAATCATCACCAATATTACCAACCAATTTATTTGCTCAGGTGAATCGCCTCCTAGTTTTGGAGGCACACCGTAGTCCGGTCGATTTAGGCCTGTGTACACTTCATGAATTCCAGCAGACACTGTTTCTTCCAAATGTTTGATTTTGGACTCGAACGACATGGCTTTGCAAACGCGTGGATCAAATTGTTGTTCTGACAGCAACCATTGTATTTTTCATCTGTATTGGTATCATGGCAACCGGTATTTCCGTGATTTTCCACAAAGTAAACATGCGCATCCACAAAATTAAGACGAATCTGTTGACACTGACTCCGATATCAACCAAGGTAGGAGTTGTCTGTATATTTTCCCAACTGTAAACACATGGAGTACATGGCGTTGATGTTTTCAATGCAAAACAATTGGAACATGTAAAATTGTACCAACTATATTGATGCAATATGAACGTGAATGCATGTTTTTGGCATTTGGGCTGATTGTAAGGCATTGTTGCAAGCACTCTGGATACCGTCACCATATATCCATGAACATCATGAACATCATGAACATCATGAACATCATGAACTGATAGTAAATTGAAATGCAGACAGTCAGACAACGTGCAAACACGTTTTTGTTTGTGTTAAATGAATCCTGATTCCAAATTTGACACTGGTTCACCGCACCATCCTATAACAAACAATGCAATGGAAACAAGATCTGGAAAAAATGGATTCACAATTTAAACGTGTTTTATCGTGTTTTTGTCTTGTTGGCAACAAACCAAATTCATGTGCATATATATTGGGGGGCCCTTGGGCAACTATTTTTTCCAAGTTTGAAAATTTGTTTTTTCTACACTTTAGGGGTCCGTTTTCCACGTTTCAAAGCTTCATTTTCCACACTTCCAACACCGATTTTCCACGTTCAAAAAGTGCATTTTTCCACACTTTAAGGGGTCCATTTTCCACATTTTAAGGCTTCATTTTCCACACTTCCAGCGCGGATTTTCCACGTTCAAAAGCACATTTTTCTGCTCTTTAAGGGATCCCTTTTCTACCTTACAAGTGTTCATTTTCCACACTTCCAAGGCAGATTTTCCACGTTTAAAAGCGCGTGTTTCCACACCTTAAGGGGTCATTTTTTTCCACATTTTAAGGGGTGTTTTTATTTTAAAATATATTTTAAAGATAATTCCAAAGGGCCCTCATGCCACGTTTTAAGTTTCAAATGTTTCCAAGGTTTGCGTTTGTTTCTCATATATACGTTGCCCCATTCACTTAAGCGTTGATATTCCACAATTTTGACTGTGGAAAACCAAACTCTTAATTGTGGAAAACATAAAACCCAATTTTTCATTTTGCAAAACCACGTTTTTCATTGTGGAAAACCCTTAAGCCTTAAATTGTGGGAAAAAACGTGCCTACTCATAGAAAATCAGGTTTTTGATCGTGGAAAACCAAATTCTTAATTGTGGAAAATTAATGGGGACATGAGATGGGGCCAAACATGGTTGCATAAAGAGTTGATTGATGATCAGCAACTAATTAATTTTATCGGTTTCCACAATGTTCCCACAATGTTTCCGCAAAATTTGCGCACAAATTTCCGCAAAAGTTTCCGCAAAAGTTTCCGCAAGAGTTTCCGCAAAAGTTTCCGCAACAGTTTCCGCGAGAATTTCCGCAAAAAAATCCGCAAAAATTTCCGCAAAAGTTTTCGCAAGAGTTAGAGGTTCCGCAAAAGTTTCCGCAAAAGTTTCCGCAAGAGTTTCCGCAAGAGTTTCCGCAAAAGTTTCCACAAAAGTTTCCGCAAAAGTGCAAAAGTTTCTGGCAAAAGTTTTCCTCAAAATCTTCCGCATTTCTCTGGGAATTCTGGTGTGCGGAAGACCGCAACCGCAACAAAACCATGTGGAAGACATGCGAATAGGCAGGCCGAATTGCATGGAAAACAATGTCTTCAGAGCACCAAAATCTGTGGAAAACACAGCGCCTGAACGTGAAAATCATGTGAAAAACATGCCAGTAGGGAGGCCAGATTGTGTGAAAACATGTCCTTCAGAGGCCACAAATGTGCGGAAAACATAGGTTTGGATATGCCACACTCATGTGGAACCCTAGTCTCGAACTGCGCTGAACCTTATGCGTGTGGCCGGTGTGGCCCAAAAAGAAAGGTGTTCATTAGTTGATCAGAGGCCCCCAAATTATTATGTATTTTTCTATACTTGTTATCCACGATGCTTGCAACTCAATTGATCAAATGGCAATGCAGCACATCGCTACTTTTTCACACTGGAGGATTCGTCGCTCTGCACCTCCCCTTTCACATCAGAGGGACACACCTCCAAAAGAGATTGCAGTACATCTATCGCTAGCGAGGGGTCTAAACCAGAAACATCACCACGAGATGGGGCATCTGCTATGTTGGCCGAACTGGGCACCCTCTCGTACCACGCCAGCACATTCGCTTCACACTCCCAGTTCATTACACCACTAAAAATCAAGTTGCCAATTTCTCCACCACCACGGCCAGACACGAGGCGGGCAAGAACAGCTTCGTTGTCCACAAATATGACAACTCGATCGTTTTGGAAGATTCCCTCCGTCGGGAGCAATGTCAAGCAAGCCACAAACACTGCCAAGGCTTCTAGCTCAAAGATGATGGTCTTCTTTCCATTTGGATTGAGGAGGGCAACTTGGTCAAATTCGACACGAGTTCAAAAGAATGACATGAGGTTGCCAAAACCATCGTACAGCACGCCTCCGAAGCCTTCACTTCCATCTTCGTAACAAGCGTCGGGTGTACAGGTGAAAAACCCGTCCTGTCTCTGCCAGGATTGTCCTGGGGCCACCCAGCACAATGCGCTCCTTGAGAAAATGGAAACTCTCTGTGGCTATCACCCACTGCATCTAGACAGCTGCTGCATGTGCAAGCCCGCAACTCGACCAAATATCTGGGATTCTGCAAAGACTAATTTCCCACGTAGCACGCGCATCTCTGCAGCCGACTGCTTAGCAAGGATGTTGTCAATGCTCGTTACAAGCTCTTTGGCCCTGGACTCCACATTGCAAACGGTATACTTGCCAAGCAGGGACTTGGCCAAATCAATTTAGACACCAAGTATCCTTGCTATTGGCCCAAGTCAGCCTCCTTTTCAGTGGAAACCTCCCAGCCAACAAGCCTGAAGAGCAACTGTTGAGCCAAGTCGATGTGTCTGGCTTCAGCAGATGATGACACAAGATAGAAATCATCAAAGAAAACATCTTGAAGACGAACACACCTATGAGCCAGAGAGCGTGAGACACTCTGCAAAATCCCATGACTGCCGCCCGAGCACCAAAGGGCAGGACCTGGCCCTGGAAGGCTCGTGGCTCCATTGTGTTCACCACGCAAATATGCGCATCGTTCAGCGCACTGCCAGACAAGGGCAAGTTCTTGTTGGCCTTTCTCAGGTCAATAGTCTTTCCTTTGAGTTCCTCTGGGCCCCAACATCTGATGCGCATAGCAAGTGCAGCCAGGATCATGTCTATGCCCATGGGTTGGATGGACTCATCCGCCGCATTTGTTGAATTGACCAGTGACTCCAAGAAATCATCAATGGAATCTATTGGCCTTGTCTTGAAGGTGCGGCTGCCATCTGACACAGTGCTCGACTGCTTGAGCCCAAATCTCCGTGTGAGGATTGCAGTCTCTGGCAACTCCCGCAGCGTAAAGGGGCCCCCCTCTCACACTCCTCCAGAGTAATCTTGTGAACATCCCTAGCCAGATCTCTGTCAGGACACCTCTTGGTCGACTGCCATGTTGCAGGCTTGGAGATGCAAGACATCTCGCGCACCTGGTCTGGAGTAAGTGTGGCGTACAGCTGGGTGCCTTCGGGCGGTCCGCTTTGCAGACAACAAAGCCCCTGGCATTGACCTTGGTATTGATGAAGAATGGGCTGAGCGAGGGAGCCTCAATTCAATCATTGAAGGGTACGGTCGTAACCTTTTACAACCAGCGGTCATTCTTGCCTTTGTCCCAATGGGACCAGTACGCGTGGTCCTTGAGTTCATCACACCCTCTGAAGGGGGCATCACGCCTGAACGGTGGCGGCAGGATGCTAGAGTCTGCCCCCCTAAGTGGCCAACCGACTATAGCCGATAGCCTACTTTGGGGATGGCACCTGATGGATAGCTTATATGAATTTGCTCTGGCACAGTACAAGAAGGTAGAGCGCCGCCATATGTTTGCGCATCTGGCAGTAGATCTTGCTGTGCTCGCAGAACGCATTTTCTTCCCTATAAGCCCCCCGTCTGGTTGTCCAATGCGGCCATCCAACAACAATGGAGAAAGCTTAACTTTCCGAGTCGGCCATTCAAAAAGAAGCCAACTCAGCGTGATATTGACGATTTTGCAGCCTTGAAGCCTCAGTTGCTGCAATCCGCTGCTAATGCTGAGACTGATTCGCCTGCAATCTTTGTCCTAGTCCTAGACCACATGTGGCAAACGCTCCTCACGGAAGACAAACGGCTCTATGCACCGGGCAAACCTGCAGCCCCTGCCGGGAGTTCCACAGATGCGTAATTCTACTTTACCATGACCATTTGCGACTACTACTCATCTTTATCGTCCACGTTTCACTTGTCTTACCTTTTTTCATTGTCGGTGCCTTTCTGACCCTGGATTGGTCAGGACTGCACCAGATATTCATCACGTTTTTTGCCTGTGCCCCCGGAGCAATTGATCTGAGCTGCATATTGGTTTGCCTGCTGCTAGGGAGCCCTCGGCCTCTTCGTATGGACAATCCTCTGTGAACTATTTCATCGATTGGATGGTTTTGACTTCATCGCTTTCTTCGTTTCTGTTTCAATTCTTTGTTTGTGCCTTCTTGTCCCTCGATTGGTCAAGTCGGCACTGCCTTCCCTGTGTGTGGTTGGTTCCGTTCGTTTTCCGTTTGTTGGTGGTTTGCCCCCCTCATTAATTAGTTTGGCCTGCTTTGTCGCTTTTGTGCGAAAATCCAACACGACCTAATTGCAACCACGAGTCGCTTGCGGACGCGTTGTTGGGTCGGCCTCACCACGTCGAGTGTTTGAACCAAAACACTTCCCAAAACAACGGCTGTCACTGCACAAGCACTCAATTCTTTTCCACACAGGAAAACGAAGCAAAGCAACGTGTCTGTTTGTCATGCAACATGCACTGTGTTGCGTCTCTTTTGTCGTCTTGGCAATGGCAGGGGAAAAACAAAAATGAATTCTCGTCCATTCCATTTAAGTTGTACATGTGTTGAATTCACCTTCTCAACTTCAAACTCATCACAAAGTTCTGATAAATTCCAAAAACATCCATTTTGTCCACAAAGTTGTTGTACAGACATGCAGCTTCCGAAAAATGCAAAACGCAGAGTTTTTCAGAAAACGATCCCATTGGTTGTTGAAAAACGAGTGAAACAAAAATATGATCACACACATCCAGGAAAACGAAGGCGCACCAAAAACGTCCAAATTCACTTGCAAATGCGAAGCATGCAGCCAGTGTCTTTCGAAAACAACCAATCCAGTTCAAGTTCATCACCAAACCCATGCAAAATCCAAAAACGACGAAAAACATGGCATCCCAGATGTTATTCCACCATTCAGCAGCAAATCCAGGGTTCTGCACATGTTCACCGTATCAACGGGAATTTATACTTCCATAACCCGTTTTGCTACGATTCCCATGCAGTTCAGCCAATCAAATTCCCGACATGCAACACAATGTAATGTATATGATCCATCTCATCCGCAAAACCATTGTGAGCATCCGCACACGAAGTGCCTGTTTCTATGCTCTCGCTGGAATCTTGAACTGGCGCCGCGCCTGCTTTTTCCTATTGAGGATCAAAAAAGGGTCCCTTCTTTGTGATATCATTTTTTCTCCAATTTCCAAAGCCTTGAGGCCCTTGAGGCCTGCCTCAAAGCCTGCCCTGATGCTTTTGTTCTAATTTCCATGCTCTCGCCGTCGCTTTGGGTAACTTTGATCGCGCTGGTTTTCAAGAGGGTTTTTAAAAAATGGCTTGGCGGTCCAATCCTGGCACCCGTCGACCTTTAAATCAAGGGAAACCAACGGGCTCGGACAAAAAAAGTTGTATGCCAAATTGGTGGATCACTTTTGGAAGAAGTGCTTCTCGATTGGCCTTTTGGCTGGTCTACGGTCTTGAGTTTTACTCGCGGACCAGCGGCGAATCGAACCACCACTTGCGTCTGTCCACCAATTTGGCATACAACGGCTAAATCTCAAGAATCTTTGCCAGACTGGCCAACTATGAGGCGTCCCTGTGGAGTAGTTGGTAGGGCGACGTTCTTGACGTGGCGGATAGACTACCGGTGGTGATTCGATTCCCCGCTGGTCCGCAGGTAAGCCTCAGTGTGGTGACCAAGCGAAAGCCAATTGGCGCCGTCCAAAAAAAAAAGCCAGACTGGCCAACTATGAGCACCTTATGTTGACCGGTAGCACCTATGACGTGGGTCAATGCGGCGCCGGTGCCGGTTCTCGGTGAGTGGCAACCGTGATATCACGTTTGGAAGCCATGATTTGAAGTTTACCTGAAAGCATTCTCAGTGGATCGCTTTTCGGATTATTACCCTGGCACACAAGCTGTCATCATGCATGAACTGAGATGATACTAAGCTATCACCTCTTGCCTGAATTTACCCTTTTCACCCATAAACTGGAACCTGTCACATCACTGCTCTGTTGTGTTTGTTGTTTTTTGGTTTGTTTGGTTTTGGTTTTGTGTGTTTTTGTGTTTCTGTTTTTTTGTCTGGTGGTTTTTGGTGTTTTGGTTGCTTTGTTTCGTTTTGCGATCTGGTGATGAAATGTGACAGTACACAGGACTATGTAGCGGTCCTCCACCAGTTTACTTTTGAGGCCATTCCACCGCAGGCGGCCTACGCACGACTTAATTAATCAATTAATTCCAATTTGCAACATGCACCAAAACATGTTGAACGACTTGGCGGAAGCCATGAAGGCGTTGGACGGAAAAAAACAGTGGATCGCTTTTCGGAATCGTCAAGATTTTTTTTTCCCTCAAGTGTGGCCGATGTCGCGCTAAGGCTCGGTCCTTACATGAGTGTAAGCTGAAAATACACTACCAGGACACCGGGTCCTTGAAGTTGGCAAATCAATTAAGCAACAAAACCAGAAATCACGAAACCAAAAAAGACGACCCGCAAATCCCCCAGCCAGACTTGCGTTTCGCCAGCGGAAACAGCGAAGCAACAGCAGAAAAACAAAACAAAACCCACAAAACGGGGCCGGAGCCCAAACAAAAACACCCACAAAATCGATTTGCCATTGGACGCAGTGGTATGACCACTGCCTCACTATCCAAACCATGCAAAACGAATTATGGATCGCAGCTGTACAGGCGGACATGAAGACCTTAGCTCGGGAGTAAACCCTAGCATAAGCCAAGCTATACAGGAAAGCCGGGCAACGATGAAATCTTCTCTCAGAGTCCTCTCAGATCAGCTCGTCATGGGCCTTCATCGACGTAATAATCATCCTCTTGACTGTCAGCCGCGATCTCAAATCATGGTGGAATGAAATCAGATCCCCCCTCAAACGGGGGGCCAGTGATGACAAATAGGAAGCATTGTAGGCCAGGGATAGGCTCCCAAACATGCCATCGCCGACAAACTCAAAAAAGGAGGGCGTGCCCCTAGTTTCATAGGGGAGGATGCTCATCCATTGTATTGATCCCAGCCAGCGACTTACTTGGTAGCATTCGCAAACCTGAGCAACATGCAAAAAACGCTTGTATCCGTAAAACTGTCATTGCTAGTGCCACCATACGTATTGTCGTAGGCAGTGTAGCGTTCGAAAAGCAGGTTCGCAAGGAATACAAACTACAGAACTGTTCAGGACATTTCAGGATGTCATCGTCCCTGAAGGACCCGCAGTGCGTTGCAGTACGTACCGGCAAGCATTGTAGCAAAACTACTGCTGTATTGCCACTCACCCAGAGAGTAAACAGGCAGCAGAGTTACCACATCTTTCTGTCCAGCGACGAACCATGTTGGCAGTCTTGTGCTGCATGCGGGCGCCCCAGGCTGTCCTACAGGGAGGAACACCGGAATGCACCGGTGAAGCTCGCTGCAGCACAGGCTGGTCCATGGCATCAACCGGCTAGCTACCGCCCCCTTCAGTTGGATTCAGCTACCGATAAAGAATACCCAGACAAAGGACATACCAGGGGAACCGAAGAGAACAAACGAATTCAGGCAAATTAGCAAAGCAGCCCCTCAGAGAAAAGAAGTCTTGCCAGCACGAGAGGCAGAAGAAGTAGGCGGCCTTTACGGGCACTGGCGATACGGCTGTCCTGGGTCACCTTAGTGGGTCACAAGAGTGCTGTGTCAGTGTCTTTCCATTCAGTGTAGATAGCCACCAACCAAAAACCATCCAGAAACCAAAGTACGTATAGTCAAACAAATCTCCATCCATTGTGCCTGAGTGAGAGCAGGGGAGAATGAAACAAACAGAGGAAGCATAGGAAGCGCGCAAGGTCCACCAGAGACACAGACAAGCAAGAGGAGATCCCAGCAAAGCACAACCGGACAACATGACCAAGCGGCAACCAGACAGGAGGGGACGCCGGGCAGGCAGAGGAGGACAGGGCGGAGAAGGCTGCACCAATCACATTAGAATAGCAATAGTGCAGCTTAGCGGAGTCTAATATGGGCCTGGATCATCAGCACGATGAATACCTCAGTATGGCAAAACTAAGCTCCCCGACGTCACCAGTGACATGGTGTAGAGGGTGAAAACCCCACACAGGGCGAGTAGCCTTTGTTGCCATGAACCGAATGACGGAAGGATAGCGAAGCTTAACCACACTCCTAGCATGAAAGCAGGGCAACTGGGCCGTCACAGATGCAACCAGATACCCAGAGGGAGGCACCAGCACACCGGGGTGCAAGCTGGACCAGGGCGCACATAAGACCACACGCGGGGCAAGGGAGGCAGAAAGGACAAAGACAGGAACCACAACAAAGGAGGGCAGACAACACGGGAAACAACAGAGCCCGCACAAGCACAGCGAGGAGCGCAAAACCAAGAAAGACGGCGAGCCCGCAGGAGCACAAAGACAGCACAATCACACGGGCCCAACAGGGCAACACAAGCAAAGAAGCGAAGGACAGACAAAGACAAGAAGGACAGCACAGACAAAGCAATTGAACAGCAAAGTGCGCAGGACCTGAGTAAGGCACAAGCGAAACGAGGACAGAAGAGGAGGAGGGGCATGCAGCAGAACGAGCCAAGAAACGCAAAAACGAATTAGAGCAGTACGAGTGCACCTGTCACGTCTACGGACAGACACACAAGTAAAGAAGAAACCAAGCTCAAAACATGTACCTGGGAGAATAAGTCCCCGGTGCACCTGTCACGTCTATGGACAGATGCACCAGTGGACAAGAAGACCCAAGTGAACAATACAAAAGAGGGACTAGCCGGACAAGAAGAGCCAAAACCAGGTCCCGACCGGAGCAAAAAGGGCCCCACCCAGCGTACAAGGGGGGCCAAAAGAGAATACACAGAAAAAGCCGGAAAGGCGTTGAGGTGAAACAGGGGGTGCGACCCAGGAAAAAGTGGAGGAGGAGGAAGAAAGAAAGCTATGTCTGACTCCGTGTAGTGTATTCAAGGTGGTGGCGTTTGTCTGCTCGGAGAGTATCATTCCAGCTATTCCCAATGGCAAAGGAGACAGGTTTCTCTGTTTCATTCATTACAGCCAAGCGACATACTTCGTTGCATTTGGTTTCGAAAGCAGCTACATCAATATCCGGTGCTCTTTTGCGTAGTTTCCGATCAGGGAAGACGCGCTCTCGCACGTGCTGTTGCAGAATCTGTTCCGGTAGATAATAAGCTGGTCGTTGGAACAACACTCTGCTGGCTAACTTTGCGCGATTGACTTCCCAGTGCGTAAACATATGTTGATGCTGTACTTGTTGCTTGAGTTGTGCAGCATATTGGTGGAAACTTTTGGGCGTGTGCCACAATCGCAGAAGGCTATAATTGGAAGGCCACTCAAGCGGGCACAAAGTGGCTGTCTGCTTCCACATTTCAGGCGTAAGTCCTTTAGGGGATGGTACAATTACTTCCAGGTTGACTCTGGTGGGTCCAGTGGGTTGCAGGCTCATCATTATATAGGGGTCAACTACCCCTTGTGTGTATCCTCGGGCGAGTTCTGAAAAGCAGTCCGCTGCTTGAAATTCCTCATCCAAGGCTAGGCTCAGTCCTGGAGCGTTCTTGTCCGTAAATTTAACCGCCTGCAAGACTTGATCAGCGGCGTCTCTCTGCAACCCCTCAAATACTCGATGGGGACAGGAGAAGGAAACCTCCTGTGGGGCTTGGGTGTTGCCACCAGCTTCCCCTAAGAAACATGGCGCGATCTTGCTGGTCCAGCTCGCCGGAAACCACGCCAATAGGGCCGTAGTACCACTAACCAGGTCAACCCCAGTATGACGCCGCGAGTGGGGCTGGTTCGTGACGACAACTTTGACAGGGCCACTGGGGGCACGCTTTCGGTTCACCTCTGCGCTCTCTCTGGCCGCCACAATGAGTTCGGAGAGGATTGGACGAAACCAGAAAGTGGCATATAGCAGGCACTCCGTCTCTAGGGTAGCTAGGGACTCTGCTCTTCGAGTGAGAGAGCAGATGTATTGCGAGAGTGTTTCGGCCAGCCGGAGGGTAAAACTCCGGGCAGCATGTGCAAAGACCTCCTCAACCGACTCAATCACGCCCCGCAGCCACAATTCTGACGCAATTGACATGAAGAGGCGGGCAAACTTTTCCTGCATTGAAGTCAGAGAGATAGTAAGCTTAGCTTGCAGCCACAGGTGTGGAAGAGCACCAAGGTTGTCAGGATGATAGAAAACACTAGCGCTAGGCTGTGAACTGCTGATCATAGTGGCCAACTTGTCCGCAGCACCTTTGATTTCCTGTTCCGTAGGATCATCCATGGCCGGTGGGATTGGCGGGCACCATGGTTCCTCTGGAGGTGTAGCCTCGTCATCATCTTCACTTTCTGCCTCAGTTTCACTTGCAGTGGTGGCTTGTTCTTCGTCCGACGAGGGATCGTCCACTGTCTCGCCAGCCCCTTCCGGGCCTACCAGAGGGCTCTCTCTCATATGTACTTGCAGTGCAGGAGCCTGTAATAGTAGTGGTTGCAGTCGGTGCGCATCAAAATAGTGGATACCTGGGATAAGCAAGATACGCCGATCTTTGGTGGCTTGATGAAAATACATCTTGCTTCCTCTGAGCCTGTGTACCAGAACGGGGGAACCATTGTGGGAAGCACACAACCAAAGTGGAAAACGATATCCATCGCCGGCATAGCCGTAAAGGTATTCCCTATCTATGGAGCACGGAAAAAAACTGCTCGCCGTGAGGCGGTGGTCACGACTGTGGGAGGCTAGCGCTGCAGTGACTTCCTGTGTGAGCCGCAACTTTGACTTCTGTGCAATGACCAATCGGAACCTTTTAAGGGATCGCGCGCCATTCACGGTCACCACCATAGCTATGGCAAGAGGCGGTTTGTCTTGGGAACTAAACGGTGTATTTAGTCCCCACTCAAGGACCGCTTCTGCATCAGATGGCCCGTGCTTGGGCTCATGGAACTGGACAGTACGATCTTTAAGGGTATAATACCCGTAATGGTATACCGCCAGCGTTTGCGCCATCCCAATCAGCCCAGCCATATCAATGGGGGATACGATGTACGTATGCTGGATGGCTCTAGTGAGCGCGACAGTGGCTCGTCCAAAGCAATCCTCTTTGTCTTCTACCGTTGCCCCTCGCCGACCCCCACTGAGGAAACCACATCCTGTCTGGACCACTACTGCTATTCGTGCAGTGGCTCCTGCTGCTGACGAGGTGGTGGCAATCCGCAGACCACCAAACCAAGCAGCCTGGAAGCCATGCTGCAGAAGTTGTGTGTGTACCGCCGTGCGATTACACATTACGAGGAGTTGCGCCGTCGCTCCTTGATTGAGGTCTCGATAACACTTTTGAAGATAGTTGAGAAATACCACGATATCCTCAATAGCAGCCAGGAGGTCTCTGGAGTCTCTGGGTACTTCCCATAACACAGTACGAAATCCTCCCTGCCCAACCGTGTAATCATGAGGGACAAAATGGCCTACAGAGGAGGCCCGCACATGCGAAGCCTTATTTCAATTGACTTTCCGGCCCCAGAAATGGAACCTGAAAGCGCACATGTGGTATCAGCTGTCTCCGTTCCCTAGCTCTAATGTAGCGATTTGCGCTGCAGCACCACCCAGGCAACATTCACCAATCCTTCGCTACTCCCGCTACTCCGTGCTGTGTTTTCATTCAATTACCCAATGTAATTGACACGATATCGAAACGATGGCGGAGTAAGAAAGCCTTCAATACTTCACCTTCCCACATCTTTTCCTAAGCAGATTCCTACTCCATCCCGTTTTAAATTAATACTATTAATTAATAACGGGATTGACTGAAAAGATCATGATTCATGTTCTTTCTCGGCGGAAAACTTCGGTAGGAGTCTAGAGGGGCAAGGGGGGCCAACAAGGGGCAGTACAGTATTCAATACAATCATTCAAATGGAAGCCGGCCACCTGCGCGAAAACCCACAAACTCCGCAACAGCAAGAAACACCTCAAGCAATCACCTAAGGGCTGCAAAAGGCTGATGGGCCTTCTTGTAGCGGCAAACAATCAAGCCACCAGACGCAACGAAATCATAAAAAGCTAACTTCAAGTGGGTTAAAGCAGCAACCGATATGCACCCCGCTTGCTCCAACAAGAAACAAAATCATCTACAAAACAGCTTGCTCCGACGGACCCAATTCTGGGTCCGGAAAACCTTCTCAAAACCGGCTTCGCTCAAAAGGGCCTCCCTAGTTGCCCTTCCGGTCGCCATAAGCCACAAAGTTTCATTGAAACCAAAACGTTGCGCTTCTGCAACCCTGATACAAAAAACTTCAAAAAATGAACCTAAACACGGTCCCAAAAATGGGACCGCCTGGCGGTCCCATTTTTGGGACCGCATGCACAGCTTAGTAAAAGAACAAAAGAAAAGCACTTTCACGGTCCCATTTTTGGGACTGTCTGGCGGTACCAAAAATGAGACCGCAAAATCGCAAAATCCACAGCAAAGGCCGACCCTTGCAACAAACAAAAAATTACAACTGGGTTTAATTTAAGCAACCAGCATATAGATTTGGAACAGAGGAGGCGCGCACATGCGAAGCCTTATTCAATTGACTTTCCGGCCCCAGAAATGGAACCTGAAAGCGCACATGTGGTATCAGCTGTCTCCGTTCCCTAGCTCCAATGTAGCGATTTGCGCTGCAGCACCACCCAGGCAACATTCACCAATCCTTCGCTACTCCCGCTACTCCGCTACTCCGTGCTGTGTTTTCATTCAATTACCCAATGTAATTGACACGATATCGAAACGATGGCGGAGTAAGAAAGCCTTCAATACTTCACCTTCCCACATCTTTTCCTAAGCAGATTCCTACTCCATCCCGTTTTAAATTTATACTTTTAATTAATAACGGGATTGACTGAAAAGATCATGATTCATCTTCTTTCTGGGCTGAAAACTTCGGTAGGAGTCTAGAGGGGCAAGGGGGCCCAACAAGGGGCAGTAGAGTATTCAATTCAATACAATCATTCAAATGGAAGCCGGCCACCTGCGGGAAAACCCACAAACTCCGCAACAGCAAGAAACACCTCAAGCAATCACCTAAGGGCTGCAAAAGGCTGATGGGCCTTCTTGTAGCGGCAAACAATCAAGCCCCCAGACGCAACGAAATCATAAGAAGCTAACTTCAAGTGGGTTCAAGCAGCAACCGATATGCACCCCGCTTGCTCCAACAAGAAACAAAATCATCTACAAAACAGCTTGCTCACCTTCTCAAAACCGGCTTCGCTCAAAAGGGCCTCCCTAGTATTTGGATGGGATCCTGATCATGTAGCACCAATTCCGGGTACCGGACTGCGACGATGGCTTTATACGTCAACAGGGACACTCTGGAGCTGCTGGGCAGTATGATGCCCCATCTATGCGGACCATCCAGGCCGGCTGCTTCAATCGTAGTTGTACACTCAGGGATGCCGAATTCTTCTGGCGCAGTTGCAATAAGCAATACGGCCAGTATTGCAGAAATCAGGCAACTCTGAACATTCAGGTGGCTAAGCGTTTCCTCACTGAAAAGGCGCGCCAAGGAGATTGGTAGATGCTGGGCAGTAGTTGTCGTGACCCAAGTCCCTGTGTGTGGTGCTTGGCCAAGGTTGAGTAGCCGCGCCACTTCAGAGTCATTGTCCTGGCTCGCATCCGGCCACAGAATTGCAATTAACTTGGTAAGCCGGGCAGGAGGCAGATAGTCGCCAGGGCGATTCAAAGCTCGTAGCCCCAAGGGACGATGAAGAAGTTTCTGTCTATTCGCTGCTGCAGCCCTTCCCTTGGAGAGACCTCAGGTGTTTGCCTATGGTCACCAACAAATACAAGCAGTGCTGGTTGCTGGATTGCAGCAAGAGCGGCAATTTCATGGTAGTTGCCGTACTGCTGACTTTCATCCATAAATGCAAGCCAGACCTTAGAGAGCCAAAGACTGAAAGACGAGTATTTCATGGCCATTTCCGCCGTAGCGGAGCCTCCGGTCGCAATCAATATGCGTTTCTCAGCAATAACTCTATTGCGATCACTGCATCGAACATCGATTTTGGTTGCATACGCCTCGCCTTTGCCTTCCTCGATGCGACCTAGTAACCGTCCAAAGACACTTCGTGTTGGTGGAGCTAGGTCACTGATTTGATCCGCCAAGGCTTTTGCAGCAACATTTTCTTTGGTGTACACGATCGCATAGAAATCACTTAGCTCGCAGCTGAGGGCAATTAACAAAACCGCCAAGGAACGCGTCTTTCCGGCACCAAACACACCTGCGA
The DNA here is from genome assembly GCA_947184155.2 of Cladocopium goreaui. Lineage (NCBI taxonomy): Eukaryota > Dinophyceae > Suessiales > Symbiodiniaceae > Cladocopium > Cladocopium goreaui. Next base: position 78,400 of record CAMXCT020002803.1, read on the forward strand.
TGCAAAGGTCAGAACGGCCAGTGAGGATCGCCAGGAGCAATGCTACTGCTACAGTAAGGACATGTCCATCACCATGCGCTGCCAAAGGGAGCAGACTGTCGCGCATGTATTCATCATGCGGGCCCGGGAGAGCAACTCCAATGGGTGTCAGTAGACGACAGAGCACTCGGACCAACGCGTCCGTTGGCTTCGTCCGGCGTTCACTCATCATTCTTCGCACTGGGATGTTGGGCTGAAGAATACCCATTGTCAGTGGGAGTCGTGCTGGATTACTAGGGAGGCCCACTGGAGCGAAGCCACTTTGCAGCTCAGTTTGCGGTCCCAGAAATAGGACCGGCTAAAACAAGTTTGTTTGCAAAAAGATCGTGCGGCAGTCTTGTAGTTCACGGGGCGCTGATGCATGTCCACACGCATGTCGTTTAGAGTTCGTCAGGTGGACAGTTGAGTAGGTGAAGCCAGGCAGGTAGGTAGTCATCGCATTCAGCCTGGCATCACCCAGTGATCCATGCCCCCCCATGCCAGTTCACCTTGAGTGGGCATCCTATCCTTGGGAATCTGTGTTGGGGTGATTTTGGGGACGACTGTAGTCTGTTATGTGTGAGGCCGCGCTGTGTGAACAGCTCCAAGATTTGAAGCACAAGCATGAAGCTGCGAAGAAAGCAGCCCGCGAAGCCAAGAAGATGGAAAAGAATGCCCTCCGCAAACGGACCCGTCTAATCAAGGCGCCTCTCTGCCTCTGCGTGAGTGCTGGGCGGACTTTCACGTGCAGGACGCTGTGTGTCCTCATGTTCATGAATGGCAGGCTGCCAAAGGGTTGTCAAAGGCAGATCTGCAACTCCTCCTAGATGCAAAGAGCAAGGAAGTTGAGGAGGCCGGGTGGCCTTCTTTTGATTGTGTAAGATCATTCCCAGCGTCTCCCCCATTTTCGTTTTCATGCTTTCGCTTTCCATCCAAGGCAAAGGAAGTGGAGGGGCCGGCCTCCGAGGCTAAGTGAGAGCAACTGTATGTGTGTAAAGAGCATTTTTCGACCTTCCTCCATTTTTCGAGCTGGCAAGCAGACGCATGGAGCCGAAGTTTTGCCCAGTGTAACTCGAGGCCAATCTGCTGGGAAAAAGAGCTGTCATTTTGCAGCTTCTTTGTAAGATGAGCAATGTCGCTCACAGTTTCGGAAAGAAATTGCTCTAGTGACTTAATCTCTACAATGCTGCAAATTTTGTCACTGTTTCTGGACGGTGTGTAATGTACAGCGACTACTTGTAGTTTTGTTGCTCAAAACATACGCGTGGTTTTGCGTGTGGCCATGTTCACGCAGAAGCGCGGAATTTGTGTGCAGCACATAAGCAACCAGAACATTTGCACTCGTTGGGTAGTGAATCGTTGGGTGTAGGCGCGCTCCCTACAAGGGGATATGCAGGTGGTAGGTGTGACTTGGAATTGTCATAGGTGGAGGTTTGTGGGTCGTAGGTGCGCTCCCTATACAAGGAGATTTCCAGGTCGCAGGTGTGACCTGGAAGGGTCGTAGGTGGAGGTTTCAGGGTCGTAGGCGGCCTTGCAGGGTTGCAGGTGGGGTGTACCTTACACACCGTGGTGGTGGTACACCTTAAACACTGGTGTGGTTCACCTAATTAAACACCGGGGGTGTGGTACACCTTAAACACCGGTGTGGTTCACCTTAAACACCAGGGGTGTGGTACACCTTAAACACCGGTGTGGTTCACCTTAAACACCAGGGGTGTGGTACACCTTAAACACCGGTGTGGTTCACCTTAAACACCAGGGGTGTGGTACACCTTAAACACCGGTGTGGTTCACCTTAAACACCAGGGTGTGGTACACCTTAAACACCGGTGTGGTTCACCTTAAACACCAGGGGTGTGGTACACCTTAAACACCGGTGTGGTTCACCTTAAACACCAGGGGTGGTGGTACACCTTAAACACCGGTGTGGTTCACCTTAAACACCAGGGGTGTGGTACACCTTAAACACCGGTGTGGTTCACCTTAAACACCAGGGGTGTGGTACACCTTAAACACCGGTGTGAACGGGTTGGCTTTCAAAAACCATTGGTGGGTGGGTGGGAAGAGTTCCGTATGCACCGTTTCACCCGTGCGTCGGTACACTAACGGGTTAATAACGGCATGGAGCCGTACTTCCTTGGAATAGTTGCAGGACGTACGGATACGTTACGCTTGCGCTGGGAGTTCTAGACTCCAACTATCTTCGGCGTGTAACTCGTTGCTTGTGCGGTGACCGACTTTATGTACCTCCAAGCATTGTCGCGTTGCGTGCGTTCGCGCCCTTTGCAAACCAAACATCTCCAAACAAGTTGGGTTTCGTTATTCTTTTGTGCTTTGATGTCATGTCAAGCGTTTTGTAGCTTCAGTGTGACTTTTGCTGCTTTGTGTTTTCATACTGTTGGTGTAACAATGCAACAACGTTTCATTCCATTGCCTCGCGGTGGGTCTTAATTCCTTGTACCTTCAAAGAAGATAGGTTGTGATTTGAACAAGCTCAGTTCTGTTTTGCAAGCCTTTCACAACCAGACTTGGCAATTGTGGGGTTGTGCAGTAGCCGTTTGTACCACCATGACGTGTATTTGGGTTTGCAGTTGTTTATTGCTTTTTTGGGTTGCCGATGTCGTGACCTGTTCTTGTCAATGTAGCACCTGTTCTTGTCAATGTGAGTGCTCTTAGTGGCTGCAGCCGTTTCTCTAGTCACCACAGCACAAGTGACCATTTGTTGTTGGAGTGCGCCGTGCGGACCCCAAAGCAGCTAGTCACATGTGAGAGAGACCATGAGACTGGATGGACTAGGACAGCTCGGATTTGTCAGACAGTAGGTTGCATTATAGGAGCCATTCGTGTCAGGAACGATCGTTGTTGCCCCACATTGCAAGTAGTTTCGCAGAGCTAAAGCTAGGACACACGATTGTAGCCAATTTTTTTCCCCATGGTTCCGGTGTCGCCAAGGTCGCACTTCTTCTGGAACTTCCAGGCAAGAATGGGCGTGCTGCGTGCTGATAGTCGGGCTTGAGTCTTTTGTCTGTACCCCTTTCCCCCTAGACTCCTAACGTTTGTGAACTCTGAAGCATGTACACCGACAATTCCGTACATCCCCCTAATCAATAATAGTATTAATTTAAAACGGGATGGAGTAGGCAATTAGACTGCAGAAAGCGTCTGGAAATCTCAATTTTCTTGTTCGTCTTACTCCGACCTGTTGCCTGAAATGTCTTTCTGCCTATAGGATCTAGGGGCATCACTTTGCCGGGAGTAGTGGAGTAGGCGGAGTAGCAGCTGGACATCATGGCAATTAGACTGCAGAAAGCGTCTGGAAATCTCAATTGTCTTGTTCGTCTTACTCCGACCTGTTGCCTGAAATGTCTTTCTGCCTAGAGGATCTAGGGGCATCACTTTGCCGAGAGTAGCGGAGTAGGCGGAGTAGCAGCTGGACATCATGGCAATTAGACTGCAGACAGTGTCTGGAAATCTCAATTTTCTTGTTCGTCTTACTCCGACCTGTTGCCTGAAATGTCTTTCTGCCTATAGGATCTAGGGGCATCACTTTGCCGGGAGTAGCGGAGTAGGCGGAGTAGCAGCTGAACATCATGGTTTTTGTGCTGTTTTTTGCCACATCCAAAGGCTGTTGCCGCCATTTTTGTTGTTCGAGGGTGACTTGACGTGGCAACTCCTGTTTGTGCAAAGTCATGGGGTGCTCGGCAGTGCTTGTGGCCAAACGAGCTCTTGTAGCTCTATTGCATGCCTTGGCTCCGCTCTACAACGTGCAGTCGAGTTGCACACGGGATTCCAGCGATGATAACATTGTGAAAGTGTTCCGGAAGCTTGTATTGAAGACTCATCCAGATCGTGGCGGAGATGTGCGGCACCAACAGCAATTGAATGAAGCTAGAGCCTCTTGGGAGCTTGCGAAGAAAAAAGCTCGTGATGGCTCTGCTGCCAGCAGAAGTGCGGAGCATCCTTTGTCAATGGTTCCAGCTCCTGCGCAGCGCAATGAGTATCGGGTACGAGGCACATCAGTCCTTCTTACTTACAATGGGTTTGCTGATCCGGCCCAATGGCTTGCCTTGAATGTCTTTGCCCTCAATCACCTCCAGCCTTGGAAAGTGCGCCATTGGTGCACGACATTGGAGACTTGTGCGTCAGGCAAATTCCATGCCCATGTCATGCTCCAGTTCAAGTCCGAAGTTGATAGAACCGTTTCTGCTTTTGTTTTCGAAAGGCTTAAACCAAATGTCTCGCCAACGGACTTGTGTGGCGATGGTTTGTGCAGGAAGAAACTGCAGATGAGCATAGACCGTGGATTTTTCTATGTCTGGGCAAACAAAATTGGCACGGCTCGCCTGTCTTGTGGCGGACTCTGTGTGGGCGGAAACTATGCCCCTGTCTGGACAGACGAGCTGTTTCGTTACCAGGTCTTGGGCGCATGGCCTGAGAAGCTTTGGAAGCAACGGAAAGTCACAACGGAGGTGTACAAGGAGTACTTGTACTTGACTAGGGATGGCGTACCAGCCCGAAAACGCAACTTAGACGCTGTCGTGCAAGAAGAAGAAAAGCAAGAGCTTCAGGCCCTCATTGCCAGCAACACGAAGAGAATCAGATCCAATCCTGAACTCTACAAAACGTTTCCGGAAATTGCAGAGGTGACCGCTTGGCTGAAGCTTTTCGAGATGGATGCCTTGCGGTATCCTGTTTTGTTGCTCCTGGGTGCCTCTATGTCTGGCAAGACCGAATATGCCAACTCCTTGTTTCGAAGCCCGTTGGAACTCAAGGTTGGTCCCCTCCTGCATTTCCCTGACGGTTTGCGTGAATTCAATCGGAAGATCCACGATGGCATCATTTTAGACGATGTCCGAGATTTGAGCTTTTTGACGGAGAACCAGGACAAGATTCAAGGCAAATACAATGTACAGCTGGAGTTTGGTGTCACGCCTGGTGGCCAATGTAAATATGAGAAATATCTGTTCCGAATTCCAATTGTAGCGACATTGAATTACTCCACGCAAAATTTGTCATTGCTGGACACGCATGATTGGCTTTCCAAGGCTGGCAATCGTGTTGTGGTGCATTTCCGTGGTTTTGTTGCTTAATTAGGAACAGGTTGTTTGTCCTCCGAGCGAAAACGTTTGGATTGCTAATGTGTCTCTCTGAAATTCGCTTGCAGGCTGCATGTTAAGATTACCCAGTCCAGCGTGGTTGAGAAAACAGCAGCCTGAAGCCACTGCTCAGGGAACCGCGGAAAGTGTTTTTGCTGCAGGCGTTTGCACGGGCGGGTGCCATTGGGTTTGTTGTTTCAGGGCCAAGCATGTTATCAGCGATTCTGTTCGCATGGAAGAAGTCTGGGGTTTGTGATACGCTGCTTTGTTGTGGCGTGCTTGCAGGTGATGCCGCCCAAAGCAAAGGCAAAGGCAGCTGGCAAGCAGAATGCGCTGCAGGCTGAGGGCTGGTGTTGCTCTGGTGGTTCTGGGTCTAATGTGGGGGGTCCTGTTTTTGGTACCGTTTGCTGCTCCTTGGATTGGCTTCGGAGTTTTGGGCCTCCCCTGTAGCCTGTGCAAAAACCAGCAATTCACATCTGCTTCGTGTGTCACCAAGGAATGCCATTTCTTCCATCACCACCGAAAAGCTTGCGTGGAAGACAATAGGTTTCGGCCAGTCCCGCATTGGGTCAAAATATTCCACTTCCGCTGGCTGTTGCACAAGGAGGCGGCCACAAAATGCAGACGCGACAGGCCTGGAGACCAGAACTAGCTCAAGGGATTTTGGGGCGATTCGCCGGTATGCACGGGAATCCGCGGAGCGACTAGTACCTTGCATTACTTTTCCTTGGACCAGGAAGATGGCACAGCGACGTGGGCCCTCGGGGAGCTGGAACCGCCCAAACAGGGCTCTTCCTGCCATCACATTGGCTTCCATGCTTCCTAAGCTGCCACTTTCACACAAACTCCATGGTGACGCGGAAGGAACCGCCTTTGGGTCGCTGAAGAGCAAGAGAGGAATGCATTCCGTGATCAGTTGCATAACATGAAATCCCGCAAAGGCCTCATAGCCATATCGGACCACCAGCTCAACTCCCGGTTGACCTCGCTCTTGTCGTTGCGCCAACAACACACTGGTCCAAGGGTAGAGGTGTTGTAGCTGACGACCTGCATGGTAAGCATCCAATTGAGGCAGCACCATATCTAGCAGGAAGATCAATATACGCAGGGGGAAGCCACGGAGGAATTCAGTTAGCAGGTTTCTCATAAGTTCTCCTCCTTCTGCGTTCGCCTGCCCAGGAATTGGGATCATGTCGATCAGGACTTGTTGTAGGTCCTGCTCTGTAGCAATGGGGTCATCTCTGACATCCCTGTCATCCCATGGCACCATATGTAGATCAGCACATCCCTTGCCAGCAGCCTGAAGAAGCGAACTGAGGGTCCGTTTGCAATGGTCAGGGAGATCAAAGCTAACCCATGAGAGCACCCGTAATGCGAACAGGGGTGGGCGGGGGATTATGTCATACCTCTCGTGAAATGTTCCAAATAGTGCTTTTTGTCTGATGTAATGGTGTCATTCCATTCATTGGTGAGCCCAAACGAAACTGGGTTCACTCCTTGCTGGACAATCGCACGCTGCAGAAGCGCTCGGATCGCCCTTTGATGTTCGTCCAGGTCTTCCGGCGGAACCCTCCTGCGGACTTTCCTGTCTGGGAAGTTTCGTTCCCGCAGGTTGGTTTGCAAGGCATGTCCCGCTACATAAACTGCAGGTTGCTGGAATAAGACGCGCTCTGCAAATCTGTGGAGATGCACTGTCCACTCAGCAAACATATGGCTGTGCGACAGTTGATTCCTGAGTCGCGCTTCCGTTTGATGGAGACTCCCATTGGTATGCCACAATCGTAAAAGACTGTAGTTGGAAGGCCAATCAAGTGGGCACAGTGTGGCTGTTTCTTTCCACTTCTCACACGTGAGCCCTGCGTGAGAGGGAATGATAACTTCCAGAGTAGTGCGATTCGGTCCCAGTGGTTGGAGACCTCGCATCATGTATGGTTCAACGAGCCCTGTTGTATATCCACGGATGAGCTCCTGGAAACATCCAGCCATTTGAAAGTCTTCGTCCAAACCAAGGCGAAAACCAGGCATGTTTTTGGCAGCAAATTTAACTGCCCGGAGCAACTGCTTTGCTCCCTCCACCGGAGTCTCGTCACAGGAACGTTTCGGGCATGCGATGTTAATTTCTTGTGGTTTCTGCGCGTTCTCAGGAGCATTCTCGAGAAGTTTGGGAGCAATTTTGCTGGCCCAGCTTGCCGGGAACCATGCCAGTAGGGCAGAGGCACCACTCGTAAGGTCCACTAGCCCAGTAATGCGTCGATGCGGCCGATCTATGACCAGGACTTTAACTGGGCCATTCGGCGCTCGACTCCGGTTCACCTCAGAGCTGTCAAGGGCCGAGCCAATGAGTTCAGACAGGATGGGCCGAAACCAGCACGTGGCATACAGCAAGCATTCAGTTTCTGGAGTCACCATGGATTCAGCTAATCTCATCAACGAGCTCATCGCCTGGGCGAGCTTCTCTGCCAAACGAATTGTGAGAGCCCTTGCCGTCTGCAGTAGGACATCCTCCCACTGGCAATTTGCCCGCGCAACCACAGTTCACAGGCTACACTCAGCAAGATGCGCGAAAACTTTTCTTGGATGGCAGTCAAAGACAACGTCAATCTCGCCTGTAGCCATAACTGTGGGA